>JARBWK010000007.1:33352406-33828560 GCA_030556195.1 Anolis apletophallus
CCTTGAGAAGCAGCCTCCCGAACTTTCCCAGCCGCTGGCCTCCATCTGCTGCTCGGCCAGCTCCTGGGAACCTCGGCCATTTGGGAATTCATAACTATCTTCGCTATCTGCTTCGCTGCCTCCCATCTCCACCTGGTCCGCTCCTTCCCGGGAGAATGCTCCCCACTCGAGATCCCATGCTAAACTCTCTACAGGTGAACTGGGCAAAGGCACTGCTGACCAATCTTGCTCTGGGCCTTCCAACTCGTCCTCCGAGTCCCTTCAGCATGCGGGTCCCAATGGCATCGGGACCCCGCGCCTCACCTCCTCCCAGTGGCACGAACGGACCCATGGGTGCTACATAGGCCAAAACCATCTGGAATGCACATGCTCTGGCATACGAATTACTAACAATTTCGTTAGTACTTAAGTTACATTTCCAAATTTTTGGGAAATTTTGTAAGTCTTTCTTTTACTAATCAAAAAAATCCCCCATTTGATTTAAGAATCGCCATTTTAGGATTCTAAACCATGCCTGGTTGAGACCGACTGGACCAAATACACCACTTGCTTAAACCATCCGATTCACCTTAACCTCACATTCATAGTTTTGGAAAACAAGCTGCTTTGATATGGTCCAATATAAAATACAAAACTGAGTCTGAACAAAAATTCAATCAAATTCTCAATCCAAATATCAGTTCAGAAATCTAAAGTTATATATTTCACTTGCTAGGACTAGGAATCAAATAGATGCAACTATCCACTCTCTTCAGCACAATGGAATTAAATGTGTAGGCATGCGGACCTGCCTATATTGCATTTACTTAGATGAGGCTGATCTTGGACATGCATTCAAATGCTATTATTTGTTAAGGAAACTGTAGACAATGATGCTGATTCTTGCCAGAAATAAAATACCAGAATATTTGCCTCATTTGAGAGAATCGTGTGTGAAAAGTTTCCAAGGAGTATATTCAATGAGTGTTGTGCAAGAGCACAAAAAGAAACACTGGCCCGCTAGACTTTTATAGGCAATGCTACAAAACTGACATACAATCCAGATGTAAACCCTATTTTTGGGTGGGCGAGGTTGAATGGGAATGTTCAAACTTTCCAGCATATGATCCGCTTCCCATCCCCCCGCTTTGTTCCTTGGGAGGTCAATTTAGATAAAGATTTGACATGTCCATCAGTTTTCAAGGAAGCACTGTCTCAGGCTGTGGCAAACCAAATATTTTTTTAATTCCTGCTGGGAAATAATAGTTTTTGTTATTGATTGATTTTCAAAATCATTTATTTAAGTAAAATGTCCGTGGAGGGAAAAAAAACCCCTTGCTTTTTAAAGTTTTAGCATAAAAATGAGCATTCTGCAAAGAAAAAAGTCAAATTTCTTGACCCTCCCACTATTTATTGCTGTAGTTAAGACTGATTATTTGCATGTACCCCTCTCCCCCAAAACATCTACCTTTGCAGCCTGGTGCTATCTTGACCAAAGTGTTTCCAAGGCACTGGTGATTCGGGCCCTTAAAATCATATCCAGTGTTGTCTCTCAATCATGAGATGTTTGAGGAACATGTAGCCCTTTGGCTGAGATACAATTATGCTGTGAAGGTGGGTTTTTAGAGTCATATTGGGTCATTCATGGCCATAAATGTGAATCTCCAACAGTTATATTATCATACATTCAGCTGTCACTATAATTGTGAAACAAGGTGCTAGTCATAAATATAAAAAAGGAGAGAATGGGAAAATAAAAAAGGAATAAAAGATCGAAATGATGCATAGGATATAAACAGAGTCTAAGGGTATGCCAACCATTGACATCTGTAAAAGACATGTTCAAGTGATACCAGTGGATAATATATGATAAACATTTCTTTTTCAATTCAGGTATTTATATAATTAGCTATGGCAAGAGTATACAGGAACCACCCATACTACTTTCTGTGCCAAAATCCTACCTTTACACCTACCAAAATTCTAAATTACAAAAGTCTTCAAACAATTGTCTACTATTTTCACAAAACCAATTTATGGTTGAAATCTTCTAGACATTCTGGTCCCAACAGTAAAAAATAATTCTTAAATCCCATCAAAATTTTTGGAAAATGTAGGTATTGAATGCCTCTAAAATTATATGGATATGAGCAAAATCCTCATTTTTGAGGTAAGTGATCCTGTCAATGTTCTTGAAATCACCGATTTGCTTGGTTTGAAAGTAGTAGGAATCATATGGTCTTCCAGTTATGATTAGATTATGTACAACTTCCAGCATCTCTAACCAACAGGGTAGCAATAGGGAATGCCATATCCTCTCCCTTTCCCAAACCACCCCACCCAAAAAGGTAAAAAAATACTTACACAAACACACAATAAACAACTTTTAAAACTCACAGTTCCTCTACCCAATTCATGCCCATTGCCCATCCTCATATTATTCATTCAAATTATTACAGTAAATAATTTGAATTAAGTTATAAAGGAAAAGAACTGAAGCAAAAGCGATCTGAAGCAGCACTGAGAAATACAATACATAAAGCTAGCTAATAGGGTTGGTTTAGAATCCTAAAATCGGGATTCTAAAATCAAAGGGGGGGGGGGGATTTTTTTGATTAGTATATCAAAGACTTACAAAAAAAATTTCCAAAAGTGCTAAAATGTAACTTAAGTACTAACGAAATTCTAAAGTGGTTCTAAAGTAGGAAAAGCAGGGAAACAGTTAAAAATCAAGGGGGGAACATGCCCCTTCACCTCTGCAGTGCAATTAAGTGGAGCTGTAATGTATAACATAAATATAAGAGGTAGTAGCTACTAGCTACTAGCTCTCAGGCCAATTGTGAAAGTGAAGTACGATTCTCCCCCGCCCTTATTATTTCCCCTTTCCTCCTTTCTTCCTTCTCTACCCTCTTCTTTCATTCCTTCCTTTGCTCTTTGGTTCCCCATCCCTTCTTTTCTCTTCTTCGCCCCTCTTCCCCGCTCGCCGGTGCCCTCGCTCACCCCCTCGCCTCTCTCTAGCCTCGATCCATGGGGCGGGGCCCTTTTCCAGCTAAAATATGCCGACCCAAGCCTGGGTCGGCTTATATTTTAGAAAAAAGCTTCTTGCGCCTCTCTGCTCTCTCTAGCCTGGATCCAGGCTAGAGAGAAGCAGAGGGGCGCACGGGCCTTTCCAGCTAAAATATAAGCCTGGGTCGGCATATTTTAGCTGGAAAGGGGCTCAATCGGAGGAATTTCTCCTATTTCCCAGGCTGTCCCTCCGCTCTGAGGGACAGCCTGGGAAATAGGAGGAAATCTCCGATTGAGGTCTTTTCCAGCTAAAAATAAGCCGACCCAGGCTTGGGGTTTATATTTCAGCTGGAAAGGGGGCGTGCCTTTCTGCCACTCTCTGGCCTCGATCCATGGATCGAGGCTAGAGAGAAGCAGAGAGGAGCGCGGGGCCCCTTTCCAGCTGAAATATATGCCACCCAAGCCTGGGTCGGCTTATATTTTAGCTGAATGGGCCTCAATCGGAGGAATTTCCTCCTATTTCCCAGGCTGTCCCTCCGCTCTGAGGGACAGCCTGGGAAAACAGGAGGAAATTCCTCCGATTGAGAACTTCGCAGAGGGGTTAAGGGAGGCAGATGCCTCCTTAACCCCTGCGTTCTCAATCGGAGGAATTTCCTCCTGTTTTTCCAGGCTGTCCCTCAGACGCGGAGGACAGCCTGGGAAATAGGAGGAAATTCCTCGATTGAGGCCCTTTCCAGCTAAAATATAAGCCGACCCAAGCCTGGGTCGGCTTATATTTTAGCTGGAAAGGGGCCTCAATCGGAGGAATTTCCTCCTATTTCCCAGGCTGTCCCTCAGAAGCGGAGGGACAGCCTGGGAAATAGGAGGAAATTCCTCCGATTATTTTAGCTAAGGGAGGCATCTGCCTCCCAAGTTCTCAATCGGAGGAATTTCCTCCTGTTTCCCAGGCTGTCCCTCAGCGGAGGGACAGCCTGGGAAATAGGAGGAAATTCCTCCGATTCCTCATTCCAGCTAAAATGCCGGTCAGGCTTGGGTATATTTCAGCTGAAGGGGGCGCGCCTCTCTGCCACTCTCAGCCTCGATCCATGGATCGAGGCCAGAGAGTGGCAGAAAGACATGAGGCCCCTTTCCAGCTGAAATATAAGCCGACCCAAGCCTGGGTTGGCTTATATTTTAGCTGAAGGGGCCATCGCTCCCCTCGCCTCTCTCTAGCCTCGATCCATGGATCGAGGCAGAGAGAAGCAGAGGGGCGCTGCTAAGTTTTTTTTTCCAGCTGAAATATAAGCCGACCCAGACTTGGGTCGGCTTATATTTCAGCTGGAACGGGGCCCCGCGCGCCTCTCTGCCACTCTCTAGCCTCGATCCATGAAGGCAGAGTAACAGGGAAGAGAAGGAGAAGGAGGGGGGGGGGAAGCCTGGAGGACTACAGTTTCCAGAATGCATTGCCTAGCAGCAGCGTCACTTCCAGTTCCCCATAGAAATGCGGGAAAAAGAAGAAGCTTAATGAAGGCGGGAAGGAAATGAGCGGGAGAAGACAAGACAGGGAGAAGTGAGTAGTACTACAATAATTAATTAATTAATACTTAAGAATTTCTAACGAACTTAACGCATATTGTTGACCTGAAGGACCGTAAAAGGAAGTCTACTTCCTGGTTTGTGGCAGCGATCCGTAAAACCTCAAAAGTCCCATTACATACGAATCTCTTACGAATCCTTTTAATTTCCGCTTCATTTTTCTCATGCCTACTAGCTAGCCCCTCATCTCTCTCTCTCTCTCTCTCTCTCTCTCTCTCTCTCTCTCTCTCTCTCTCTCAACAGTCAGAACACACAGGAAAATGTAGGGGTTTGCCCTGGTACTTATAAATCTGCTTGACAAAAAGACATGTGAGCAGCTTTCTTCTTCTGATTGGCTCACGCAAGGCTTACGGGGAAACCGACAAACGACAATAGTCGCACCCTATACATAGCAACAGCAGACACAGTTATAAGCTGGCTATGACCACACAAGTTATCCGGATCCGTAAGTCTGCCGGAACAGCCAAGCCTTACATGCTTTCCTGAAAGGGAGAAGGGCCTGGATGGTGTGAACGTCAGTGGGCAAAGGGTTCCAGAGGGTCGGAGCTACGCTCGAAAAAGCCCGCCGACGAGTCGCAGTCAACTAGTAGATCTTAGCACTGGGGACAACCACATGTTTTTTTAAACTGTACCACCGATTCTGTTTTGGGTGCTTCAGTGCTTGAAAATGTTGCATCATCTGCAGCCATTTTGAACAATGAAATGGTGCACGCACTTCTATTCCATGTGAGATGTATAATGGTCCTTTAAAATTGAGATGCCAAAACTCTACAGAATATTTCCCCAAATGCTTATGAAAGATTTTTCCCTTTGATTAATTTTTCAGTGTATTCATCAGCTATGAAATATGTTTTGTTAGGGTGGGGGCTGAGATGAGGCATCTAGAACTGAATATGTTAGTATGACTATGGCGTTCCTATAAAACAGATCTCTTCAATTTGCAGTCCCTGAAGCCAGTTGGAGTCAGCTCACCATATGTGACACTCACAGTGATTTCACAACCCTCTTGTTTTTACTACTTGTCTGGGACTAGGAAAACACTGTGTTTGTCAAATACCTGATAATCCATAATACATGGCTCTGGGCTGCATTCGGCTTGGTTGGGCATGAATTGTGCAGGTCTGCCAGAGATTTATACATTAAAATTCATGCTTGTTTCATTTTCAACCCTTTCCCAGATGCTCTTAACAATGAATCTCAAGAAACGGGAGAGGCAACAAAAGCAGCAAATGGCCCATTCTCTTTATTGCATGGTGATCTATCAGCATATCACATACAAGCAAAAGTAATATTTCTAGGCTCTATAATGTTAGTGACAGCCACAGAGGGAAGTAAATTTGAAGTGAATTGCTCAGGACAATCTTGTACATGGTCACTTAGAAGTAAACCCTGTTGACCTCCTTGTAACCTCCAAGTAAATGAGAATAAGACTGCAGCCCAAGGCAGAAAACAGCAGCAACCCAACCTTACTTAGGACTAGGTCTCACTGAACTCAGCGGGGCTTTTTCCTTTCCTGAGTAAGCCTGGATTGGATTCACTGTATACCTCTTTTTCTCCACATGCCCCCTGTTGTGCCCAATTATTTCAAGTGCCACAAGAGAAGTTTGATGTAAGGGAACCATATGTTGCAATTAGTCTGTGCAATGGGCCACATTTGGTCGAATGTTGTGAGTGTTAAGATCAAACACAAGCCACTTCAGAGTAATTTTGTACAGTTGAAAATTGGAATGAATTAAACAAAACAGCAACAGCAAAAACAACGAAGAACACAAGCTTGAGTACTAAGATTAGCTTCCTTAGTTGGAATGCTAATAATTGCCATGCAGAGGTATTTTCCCCACTAGGATCTCAGAGGGGTGAGAATAGAGATAGAAAAAAGGTAAGTCTCCAAAATGATTTGACTAGCCAATTATGTGATTTTCATTTCTATCAAGATCAAAACAATACAAAGAAAAGCATTTATCTTCATTGTTAGGTTCCCGGTGACTTAGTACCCTGCAATCAGACATTTTGTAGAGACTGCATGATAAATTATAAAAATGTTGATTTTTAAAAGCAAGGTAGGGATGAAAATAATATTTGTGTTTATTCATTCATAGGTTTAAAGAATAATCAGTAACAAAAGGTTCTCCTCAGTGCAGGATCTTGACAATATTTGATAATGCTAAAGAAACGTGTTTTTATTTTTATTTTGTAATGAACAATCTTTCCCTCATTCATTGCAAGATTTGGCCTGCATCACTGAAAAGTAAAGTGAAGATTCCTGTTCAATAATCACAATGGATAGTTTCCTTAGAGTAAGAATTTGGCCCTGCAACTTGTCTTGCATGAACACATATATACAAACCCAGTGATAGATCAACCTTCAGGCAGACTATGATTTGTTTAGAGACCCAGAATATCCAGTTGAGTCATTCTAGAGAAAGCAAATCGTCTTAGTTTATGATCTTATTTTAGCCAAAGGGCAATGTTGTCTCTCCAGTTACTGGAGAATGTTAGGCATGGGGAAGATCAAGAACTGGACAAAAGCATAAATAGGGCATATCATATCAGATATGCTGTTATAATAATATAAACTTTGTTTGGGGAAATTGTCACTAGTGTAAACGTGATGAGGAATTTCCACTTGGGACCAGCTGGTCTATTTCTTTGAGAGAGAGAAACATATTTAAGCATGTGTTATCCATAATTTATACCTGCTTCAAGTTGTGAATTTCTCTGTAAAGTCTTTCAATATATCTATTAAAATAGCACTTGGATATGTGTATTCTAATACCTTTAATTGAACAGAGAGCAAATAATAACTTCAATTAAAGGATCCACAAGGCCTAAGCACTGCTTTCAGTCCAACCTATTTAGAGTGCTAGTCAAGATAGATAACATACAGTATTCTATAGACTCTCAGAGTTATGCAGATAATGGGCACATCTATAGTGATGCTTTTTGGTGAGTGATCCAGAGTGCTGGACACCCACAAAAATAGTCTCCACGGGAACTTTCCTAGCCAACACAGAGATAGAAGGGAAGCCCTACTACCCAGGAGTGCTGAGCCTGGTTTGGAACTACTGGGTACCCACTCTAAATGCCCCTTTCCTCTCTCCCTTTCTTCCCAGCATTCCCTGACACTCTGGCTGATGTCGGGTTAAGCAACAGGGGACAACTGGATCACATGTTGTAGTCAGAGACTGCTGCAACACAGAGGGCCTCCCAAATCCAGACACTGAGAGATGGCAATGTCGATAGTTAACTCAAAGTGCCATTAAGTTGGGATGCTCTTAAGTAGAGATAAAGTGGGGCAAGGGTCTGTTAAGGTGGCTTTCCCTATCTTGCCAAAGGAAAGGCCACCTTACAGCTACATTCAATGTATGAGTGCAATTGGTCTGATGGGGCTAGTGACAAAGTGAAATATCGAATACATGCATAGTAATCCTTATCTGAGGACTATGTGATCAGCACAGCTTTTATCAAGAACTTTTTGTTGTTTAAGGTGATGTCATAAACCCCTGCCACTGTATGCAACCATCACTTCTTGTGGCTCGCCCTGGGACCATAATATTGAAGTTACAACATTTATAGTATATTGATACCTTGACTTTAGAGTTTAATTTATTCTATGACTGGGCTCTCAACTCAAAACACTCTTATCTCAAAGTGAATTTCCCATTGAAATGCTATTAATCTAATCTGCTCCCCATCCCACCCCACCCATTTTTGTTACATGTCTTTAAATAAGAAATATGTAGTTTATAAATAAGAAATAATGTATAAAAATTGTCACATATAAAATGTTAGACTATCTATTATGAAAATTGATAAGGGAAAAATGTTCAGAGATATGCAGTGCTTGGTTCCATCCAGCCACTGTGACAAGGATGCACTTTTAAGGCAATAAAATGTGTGTTGGCCAGTGTAACAGCAAGGCAAAACAAAGCAAAAAGTGAAGAGACACAAGCATCATTTTTCCATACTTTACTCAATACTTTACCCCCTCCCTCTCTTGCTCTCTCTTTTCATGAAGTCCAACACACCAGGAATAAAAACCACACAAAATGAGCTAACCCAAAGTTCATCAAAATGGACAGCAATTTACCAAAGGGGACAACAGGAAAGCAGGAAACAATCTCCCAAAGCAGACAACAGGAAATCAGGCAGCCATCTCCCAAAACTGAGAAGAGCATGTGCACATAGACAAAGGCATGGAGGGAAAGGCATGAGGTCTAGAGGCTGCTTCTTTGAAATTTTGTGCTCTGTCACAAGCATGCCCTCTAGACGCTCATAGGTGCTTGTAAGTTAAAAGGAAACCCAGGCCAAACAGCAGCTCACAAGTTGAAAGGTTTGTTAATAGGTTCACTTGTAAGTAGAGGATCCACTATATAGCACAAATGAAAGAGTTTGTCAAACAACAATTGTCAAAATTGAGTAGATCAGGCTCACTAAAATTCTTATTTTCAGCAACAGAAGGCTCTGACAGTAGAAAAAGGGAGGTATTCTGGACATGTGTCAAAGATAATGTACTCTTCTTCAGTTTTTGTTCTGGGTTAAAGAAAAAAAGGGAAGAGTCCTAACAGCATCAGAAAAGGAAAAGGAAGTAAGGAGGCTGTACTGGTGCACATGCTTGTCTGAGAGATTTAGGAAATGTCAAATCCTCCACTAATTCATTCTTCCAACTGATAAGAATAATCTTCTTGACTTCAGTCTTCTGCATCCCTAACTAGCAGTCTGTTGAACTGAAATCAGTAAGGCAAAAGTGAATACAATTTCACTTTTGAATTGCCCTAGGTTGTGTTTCAGCATTAAAAAACTATGTTATTTTACCCATAGTACTTGAAATAATGTGAATCAGGGTCCCCCCCCCCCCTATTGTGTTCCTTTAGTTTTATTTTTCCTCATTTTACTAAACTTTCTTAGGAATGAATACTTCCCACAGTAACCTAAATGGAATGAGCAATCTATATACAGTGTCGGTCCCTCTTCCTTCCTTCCTTCCTTCCTTCCTTCCTTCCTTCCTTCCTTCCTTCCCTTTTCTTTCTTCTTATTGGCCAAGCTTTAAATAAGACAAATCATCTTCAGGGCTTACACTGACAAAGAAAAAATTATATATGTGGCTTTTGCAGATGGTTAGATAAATCCCAGCAAAAGGAAAGGGACAGAAATATTGGTTCTCTATTAACTAAGTAGATATCTGGAAATCTTTATTGAATCTAAAAATGATGAATGTCTCTAACATTTAACAGCTACAGTGGGTGACCTTTATCAAATAATCACCTATATTCCAAGATGACTATAGGAACATGGACATAGAACAATATGGTTGCTAATAAAAAAATCTTGGCACTATTACAACACTATTACAATAATTATTAATGTAGCTTCCCTGAAACACATGGAGGAACACATACTTGTACAAAGCGACAACTAATATTAATTCATTCATGTTTTCTGTTAGTATATAACATTTAAAATGGCAAGCAATAAAACAAAAATTGACAAAAAATACAAATTAAAAAAACAGATTTCAGATTAATCTGTTTGAAAAAAACAACAGCCCCATCCAGCCACCCCACAATTTTCTGTCTTGCGGGATGGAGGCAGTATTATGAGAACATGGAGATATCTCATATCACTATTTTCTATACTTGAAAAAAATAAGACCCTACAAATGCTCCAAACAATCAACAAAGAAGGGTGTAATTCTTAATGCTACAAAAGCTGGTAAGGTATATCCCCCTCTTTCTAGTTCCTACTGGAAATAATACACCATGGTTTCAAAGCAGACTTCATACTGCATACTGCAGGAGTTCTTGTAGCTTCATTAAAGAGTAGCTTTGTTTTGTTTTGTTTAGTTTTAATGAGACACACTTATCCTAAGTTAAATGCTGGAATGAATTTAGATAATCCATTTTATCCAAGAACTCTTAGAAGTGGGAATATTATTGCATTGCCCACCAATGGAATATTGGAGTTCAGCCAAAATTACCCAGTTTGATTAAATTCAGAAACAAAAGAAAATAAAGGAAATGAAACTGTGATTTAATGCACTAAATAAATAAATAATTATTATGAATTTATTAATACATAAATAAGATGGTATCCTAACTGGTTTAAAGAGACTAGAAAAGTCCATGGTAGTCCACACTCTGGTTACATCCCTTATAGACTACTGCAACAAGCTTTATGTAGGCTTGCCTTTGAAGACTGTTTGGAATCTTCAAATAGTCCAATGGGCAGTAGCCAGATTGCTCACTGGAGTGGCATACAGGGAACATACAACCCCCTGTTACATCAGCTCCACCGGCTGCCAGTCTGCTACCAAGCACAATTCAAAGTGCTGGCTTTAGCTGTTGCTCCTCAGCTAAAGTTCACCTTGCTCAAGCACTCACCAGGAAGCCAAGCATAGTAATAAACAGTTTATTGGTAAAGCACACACAGTAAAAGAGCAAACAATCCAAATATGTAAACAGAGAAAGAGTCCCAAAACACAGAAATAAATCTCCAATGCAAAGATTAAAGTGTGAACATTAATCCAAGGTGCATGGAACAAACATGATTAATCCAAGAGACAATGAGTAAAACATGAGCTTGAGTAGTCCAAGAAGCAAAGAACAAAACATGAGCGTGAGTCCATGGTAAAATCCACAAGACTGCTAGCAAAACTAGGAAATTTAGCTTGAAGATAAGATAAGACCAGGAACAAGGCAGGAGCTTCTTGCTCTATTTGCTATGTTGCTTGATCTGAGACTTGAGAGCTATTATTTCCCTAATTAAGGACAACAATGTATGAAAGCATTCCGTTGGCCTTGAGAAGTCTCTCTCAACCTCTGCCTCCCTTTCCCATGGCTTGGCTTGCACCTGGAATTCTTTCCCCGCAGGAGCAGCCTTGATTCTCTGTCCAACTCCGCT
The DNA here is from genome assembly GCA_030556195.1 of Anolis apletophallus. NCBI lineage: Eukaryota > Metazoa > Chordata > Lepidosauria > Squamata > Anolidae > Anolis > Anolis apletophallus. Next base: position 33,363,867 of record JARBWK010000007.1, read on the forward strand.
TCCTTGGGTGAGCTCATATCCTCCTCCCTTCTCTGATGTCAGCTTCTAAAAGAGTTTCATTTTCACACAGAGAATCAACCAAATGACTCTCCATTCTCCCAACTGGGGAATCACCATTGTTCTCCAACATTCCATCTGTCTGAGCACCTCCAGAAGCACCAGTCTCTCCAGGCCCTGCACCCCCAAACCCTTCTTCATCAGTCTCAGTTGGCGGAACTACAACATTAGCCTATAAAGCCCTAAATGGTTCCAGCCCAGCTTACCTATCTGAATGGATCTCACCCTATGGACCATCTTGGAGTTGAAGATCATTGGGAGGAGGGCTTGCTCTTGATCTTGCCTCCTTCACATTTCAATTGGTGGGGACAAGAGACAGGGCCTTCTCAGTGGTGGCCCCTCAGCTGTGGAATTCCCTCTTCAGGGATATTAGATCAGCCCCTCCATCCTGACCTTCCACAAGAGTGAAAATGTGGCTCTGAGAACAAGCCTTTGGGCTACTTGTACAATAGATAGATATGGGATGATGTGCAATAACTATTGGAACGGCCCAGATTACACTTGAGGTTTATGTGATTAATTGCGAAGATATTGCCTTAAATGTTTTAAATTGTTTTAATGTATTTTACCATTCTATTTAAATGTTTATTTTAATTGTACATTGTTTATGGCATCAAATAGTTGTCTATGTGCAAGCTGCCTTGAGTCTCCTCTGGGGTTGAGAAGAGTGGGGTAGAAATGTTGTAAACAAATAAATGACAATACCACCAATTTTACTATACAAATAAGGATTCTATCCACATCCTTGATATGTACAAATGAAAAAGAATCAAATTTAACAAACAAAACCCCCACTAAAGGTCAACATTATGTCTACTAGATTTGGATGACCCAATGTACCTCAGAGACCGCCTCTCCTTATATGGCCATCAGTGGTCGCTTCGACCCTCTCAACGTAACTTCCTTTATATACCAGGTCCCAGAGAAGTACGTCTTGTGAACATGAGACAGAGGGCTTTATCTATCTCTTCCCCAGCCTTATGGAACTCATTGCCACCATATTTGAGAGCCATGCACGATCTGAGGCCTTTTACTCAAGACCTGGCTATTCAGTAGAGCGTTTGATTTGTAATTTCAGCTTTTATATTTGGTCTATGTAATGTTTTATCCTGTTTTTTAACTTTGCTTTTATGTAAATCGCCCAGAGCATCCTGGATGGAGGGCGATTAACAAATAATTGATGATTATGATACTATACGATTCATCTCAGAACATAACTTAACAAGTATATCTAAAAAGTTTTGTCCAAATTGGTCATATTGATTTAGAAAGTGGCCCATCTTTTATTTTTGTGGGATAAAACATATTAATCAATATTTATTCAGCTTTGGATGCTAACAAGGATATGAAGGGAACATAAACCGCAAGGATTTCATGATCCCTCATTTCCTGCAATTTCATATCATGCAAATCAAAATTTTCTCACATACCAGTGCAATATGTGAATGCTAAGTGAAAACTGTCACCCTATGCCACTTTACATATTGTTTAACTGAGAGTACATCCAGATATCAGTCCTGTTGAAAGCACTAACAAGAGACAAGTATACAATTGTGAATGAAACTAATATTGACTGTCAAATGTGATGTCATAAGGATCAATGACTACAGATTAACTTTAGAACTACTACATTCACAAATCCATTGTAACATTGGGAGATATAAAATAAAGGATATGTTACCATGGAGAATTTAAGGAGATAATAGTTTGGAAGCTCTAAACAATAACAACAACACTTTATTTATATTACGCCCTATCTCCCAGAGGGGACTCAGGGTGGAGTCCAACAAACAAAAAAGGCAAACATTCAATGCCTCAGTACAAAAAAGAGATACAAACATTTAAAATGCAATCCTACATGCCTAGTCAAAATCTTGTTCTATTCTTTTTTTATATGGGTTACTCCAGACTAAGGCTGAATGGACATTGGAGTCTGGCTGCATTGGAGTGAAGACTGAGTAGGACTTGTAGTGCAAGGGAATGTAACTTAAAATAATGGGTTGCAACTATCATAATCCATCTTCATTGGCATTATTAATTGGTAATGATAGCTAGGTCTGTTGAAAATGATTGTAAAATTGTTTTTTAAACACTCACATTTTAAGTATGTACAAATATAAGAATAAGAGCAAAAATGAAATGTTGCTTAATTTTACTGCCCATATGTTCCTTCTTAAACCCCTCCATAAAAATGGCTGCATCTAAAACCACATCAAAATGCAGAGTATTAGGAAATATTATGATCATAAAAATTGTATGTACTCTGGCAAACTGCCATCTCATATCATCAATAATTATTTTCTCTTCTAAATGCTATGTTCTCTGGCTAAAGGGGGTTAATACACGGAGAGAGAAAGCTGGAAGCCAAATGCTGGTTTTATGATGTAGTTTATGGGTTCATCTTCATGCAAGTACATTTCATTCTCCTTTTTAACATGGTCTGAATTAGTTAACAATATAGTAATGTGTTAGCTAAAAATAGCGACTGTGTGCAAGTTCTGAATTGTAAATTTGTATTGGCAACCACCTCAAAATTAACATAGTAATGAAAAATGGTTTTATACATATTGCTAACTACTAGCAGCATAATCAGTAATCAAACAATTACCTGTTGTCAAAGAGAAATGATGAAGATCTACAATTTTTCAAAGATTGAGAAAAATTAGCAAGGAAATTAATAACAGAATAAATTAATTAAGAAGCTTTGTTGCTATTGTTATCTAAGACTGCAATCTACAATGGGCATTCAATATGTATTTGTCAGACACCATTTAGAGAATGATGGGCAGCTTACTTTTCACTAAGTTTTGTTGTTGATGATGTTATTTTTCATGCTGACATAACTTTTAACAATTTGCAACTATATCTTCCCGAACCACCTAAAGGAATTGATGAAAGATAGTTTCTGGCAAAATTGCTTTCTTAGAACAGGGAGAAAGCATAGGTAGAAGTGTATTAAGCTTCCACTACAGGAACTGCCATTACCCCCTACCAACCCTAGAGATCACTTGGTTCGGAAGACCAAAACTTGCTTGAAGTTCCCAACTTTAAGACCTTCCACCTGGTGGCCACCTGGTGGCCACCAGGCGCAGAGCCTTTGCGATTGTGGCTCCATACCTATGGAATGCCTTGCTGGCAGAAACCCGAGCTCTGCGAAGCTTACCTTCCTTTCGGAGGGCATGCAAAACATTCTTATTCTGGCAGGCATTCGAATCCTGCTGATTGGTGATTTCTCCTTGATTTAATTTAGTTTTTATGTATATTGTTCTTGTTTGCACTTTAAACCACTCCGAGCCCTCGGGGAGTGGCAGTATATAAGTTGGAATAATAAATAAAAAATAAATTATACAAAAGGTCTCTGCCTATCATTTGTTATATGGCTAGAGACTAATTTGGCCAAAATTATATCAGTCCATACAAAACACTGAAGACACATCTTGCTGTGAACATGGAGCTAAAATATATGGAGGATTTGTAAAGAATATGAGTTGTGTAAGATCCTTTTAAGTGCACTACAGTGGATTTAATGGACATTATTTCTTACTCATTTGCTTCTGATGTACAACTCAAATGTGCAACTACCAGTTTCTGTGCTAGAAATCCTAGTTAGACAATTAACTACAGCATTGTCGTATTAATAGTGAACAACACACATGCAAATAACATTATGTTTTGTTTAAATATATTTATGAATTAAATTAAAATGTGTTTAATATGTAAAAACAGATTTATGATCATGTAAACAACACAAGGAAGCTATATACTACACAATAAAAACTACCACTACAAAGTACAAAATAACAACAAGGGAGGGAGAGAGGACTTGTTTTCTAACCACCCAAAAGGTGGTGATATACATACTATACTATGCATGGAGATAGCACCATGCGTACATATTTTATGCATGAGAAAAAATGCAGGAGTTATATGAAGAAATGATGGAGACACAGTGATGCAACTGAGGATTTTCAATTGGCATTTTTCATTTCAGCTAACAATTCCTTAGAGTTGGTAGTATTCATAAATCAATGATAAGAGACTTGTTATTAGTTTTACTGAGACAAGCTAAATTAGCTATCAAGCTTCCATTGATTGCCAAGTGGTAACTGGGAGGTAATGGTTGGAAATCAACTACAAAAGGCAAATAATTGTCCCCATTTTTTAAATTGCCAGTTTTTTTTCAAAGAGAAGACATTGCCTAGTGAATATAGTAGCCATGCATCCAAATGTTGTGCTCAGTAAAAAAAGATGGCAATGTTGTGCACAAATCCATTTTTCAAAACAGCCTCTAACTGATTTGACTCTTTCAGCTCTTTTGGCCAGCTGTAGTGGCACGAGTGCTGCCACCATTTTTTCGGCCACAACAGACTATGTGGCTGTCAATCACTACTAATGGTGGTTTCATTCAACTACATGTGGAATGCAGAGAGGCATCTGGGAGTTTCTCTCTGAGATCAGCCTTTTGAGCAAATCAGAACAGAACAAAGATATTACATGTTTTTTAGCCAAACTGGGCATTTATCTTTATGTTGCAAGCAGGTTTCTGAGAGAGACAGATCATGCTCAAGTTTACTGGTGATCTAAAATCTCTGTGCCGCTCACATCTCTGCATGACTTGGCTTGATTTTTACTCAATAAATAAGTGTTTCTACACACTTAAGAGACTGCCACCAATGGTGCCCTTCACACAATTATGCAAGTTTCAAATGTGGGGTAGAGGTATCTTGCCATTTCTAAAGCTGCCATAAAATGAGGAAGTAATTTATTAGTTTTGTGTAATTTAGCTGAACCGCTATCCATTTCTATTATCTGAATTTCAGTGGACCCACAGATTCATTTTTCATGAATCTTGCAAAAACATACTTCTCCCAAAAAGCCATTTTCAGTCTGCAGCTGAAAAATATGGGAATAGCTGACCCATTGGTGGCAATGAGGTGGGATCCCCAGGATCCTCTTCCCATAATTTTTAGGGCTATTGGGATGAAAATCACCACACTTGGAGGACACATCTAACACTGTTAACCCACCAAGTATCTTACATTTGGGTCATTCCCTGATTTTTATGATTTTCTTTTCTTTCTTTGTTATTTTAATGAAAAATTACTGCTGAAGGTACAAGAGAGGAGGGAGGAGAAAAAAATATAAGGAGAGAAGAAGAAAAAGCTAGAGTTGGACAGCTTTTTCAAGTAGGAATATAAAGTATGTATCAAGTTAAAGCAGTGTCTTGACTGCTTCATATGCCCAGTTCTAACATTATGAAGAGTGATCCAGTTATAAAAGCAGTACAGTTTGCTGCTTTTCATGGAAGTAGGGATGCAAATCTCCTCCAAATATTAAAAGATCAATAAAAATGACAAAATGTAGCCTGCCTCAATAGGTTCAGTACCTTGGATAGCTCAAGTAAAACATGCACACTGAAGTTTGTCCTATCCATTTTTAACTTACATTCAACAGTTTGTTGAGAAATAAAATTAATAGTATCCCTTGCCTAAGAAAATCTTCTTTTTTGATTTAAATAATTTTTATTGTGGTTTTTTTAACATAAAGTAATAAAAGCATAGGTGTAGAAAAGAAAGAGGCAGGGAAGAGAAGAGGGGAGGGAAGGGGGGAGAAGAGGGGAGGGAAGAAAGTACAGGAGTGATGGGATAAAGAAAAAAGAATAAAGATAGTTATAACAATTGTTCTTCCAGTCAGGTCAGCAGGGGAATTTGCTCACTTTCGAAATTAATTCTTTCGTCTGTTTACATATCCAGTGGTCTTCATTCCTTCAAAGCAAAAAGATTCTGATATTATTGGATCTTTGTTTCTTTCAAGTAGGCCCGAACCGGCTGCCAATTTATTTTGTTTGTTAGCTTTTGATCATTTACTATACTTTTTAATGTATCCAGATCCATAAGTTCATTGAGTTTGATCGCCCAGTCCGCAGGATCTGGTAGATTCTCCTTTTTCCAGTTCCTTGCCAGAACTATCCTGGCCGCCGCTGATATATAATATAGTATTTTGTCCTTGTTTGTCTCCATTTTCCCATTAGTTAAACTTAACAGGAAAACTTCTGGTTTGAATTCAATATTAATCTCTAATATCTTTTGGGCATGCAAATGAATTCTCTTCCAGAATGTGTTGATCTTATGACATGTCCACCAGCTGTGCATGTAAGGTCCTGTCTGCTCTGCACTTCCAGCACTTACTACTTAAATTTTTATAGAATTTTGCTAATTTTTGAGGGGTCAAGTACCAGTGATAGAAACTCTTAAACCAGTTTTCAGTTACTGTAGTTGTTCCGGAGTATCTCATATTCTTCCTCCATAATGTTTCCCAGTCTCTTAATAATATGGTATGGCCCAGATCTTGTGCCCACTTTATCATATTATCTTTTATAAGATCTGCCTCTGTGTCCCACTCTAACAATTGATTGTATAATAATCTAATTTGCCTTTTGCTTCTCTTCATAACCACTTCCCATATTGTTTCTTGTTGGTTAAAGTCCTTTTGGCGATCTTCCTTAAAACAATCTTTTAACTGAGCATAGTGGAACCAAGATAAGTCCTTACCTGACTTTCTTAAGTCATCAAATGATTTTAATGTCCAGTCATTCCCTTGCCCTTCTAGATTCATAAGTGTACCACTCTGAACTTGGAATTTCTCTCCTGTGCTGCGCTTCCATAGGAGAAATCCATAAAGGAGTATTTTGATATAGTTTGCTTTTGTATCTCCCCCATACTCAAATTAATGATGCTCTAATATAATGGCTGGTAAAGTTCTTCTCTATTTTTGCTTTATCGTGCCATAAGTAGGCATGCCACCCTCTTCTCAGACCGTGTCCCTCTAAATTTAAGAGTTTTCTTTTAGATAGTGTTGCCCAATCTTGAACCCAACTCAATGCCGCTGCATTGTAATACAATTGCAAATTAGGTAGGGACAGGCCCCCTCTCTCTTTTCTATCAGTAAGATTCTTGAATTTCAGTCTTGACTTTTTGCCATCCCAAATAAACTTAATAATGTCCTTTCTCCAAGCGTTAAAACTATAGTTGGTTCTAAGGATGGGGATTGATTGAAATAGGAACAACATCCTGAGTAGTATGTCCATCTTGACCACAGCTATTTTGGCTAATAAGCTCAATTTTAGATATTTCCAACTTTCTATTGTTTTCCTTATTGCTTTCTATGTTGTTTCATAGTTATTTTTCAGTAGCTGGTTATTTTTAGCTGTAATGTTAATTCCTAAATAGCACACTTTGTTCGTAACTTGTATTTTCGTTGATTCTTGCAGTCTACCCATCTTTGCTCTCTTCATATTTTTTGTCAGGATCTTTGTTTTCCCATAATTAATTTTTAGGCCCGCCACATCCCAAATTCTTTTATCTTTTTTATCCAGCAATGCAAGGATTCTGCTGGATTTTCGACTATAAACACAATGTCGTCGGCAAAGGCCTTGAGTTTGTAATCCTCTCCCTGTATCCTCAGGCCTAAGAAAACCTTCTGAAATCCATGGCATCATGAGGGCACACTAGTTGATTTTTGTGGGGGAAATATGGGTGTGGATGTCTTATCCATTAATTCAGATAGTCACCGTTAGTTGCTTCATATATTTGTGTCCAAGACAATATTTTGGTAAATATAGGCATATCAGTACAAAACATTCTTGTTAATGTATACCAAATTTTGCCTGGCAAGTGGAAATGGATTATAGATTGTTGTTTGGTACAAAAATAGAGTCTTGTGATTCTATTAAAGGCTGCTTGAGTGCAACAAACTATTACTCAAACCTTTAAAAAAATTCACCTTTGTTTTTAACATTTATATCAAAATAATATAAAATTGTAAACAGGCGGCCCTTTCAATTTTGCTAGCTTCTCCCCCAAGTTATATAATTTCGCACGCTCACAACTACAAATGAAGACATCTGGCTGATTCATGTAAAGTACAAACCTAGTGCAAAATTTATGCTTTTGAAAGTTTCTCTATGTTTATCTTTTTAAACATTGAAAACTGTAATTTTTTATTGTTTGTGCCTCTTAGCAATTAAGCATAAAAGTAAATTGATTTTTTTTCTTGAGGCAAGAAAGGGAAAACAGACATGAAAGGGGGAAAAAAACAGATTCGGTTAATGCACCAGAAATTGTGTGTGTGTGTGTATTACATACATGCATACCTGTATACACACACCTGCATGCACACAGTTTGTGGATATGGTAACTGCATCTGCACAACATTCCCTTTCTTTCCCTTTCTGTGTATAGCTGTTTCTATAGCTGTATATATGTGTTGTTGAAGGCTTCATGGCAGGAACAACTGGGTTGCTGTATGGCCATGTTCCAGAAGCATTATCTCCTGACTTTTCACCCACATCTATGGCAGGCATCCTCAGAGATTGTGAGGTTTGTTGGAAACAAGGCAAGTGGGGTTTTTATATATAACTGTGGAATGTCCAGGGTGGGAGAAAAAACTCTTGTCTGTTTGAGGCAAGTATGAATGTTGCAACTGATCACCTTGATTAGTATCAAATAGCCTTGCAGCTTCAATAGCATCACAATCTCTGAGGATGCCTGCCATAGATGTAGGTGAAACATCAGGAGAGAATGCTTCTGGAGCATGAATAAAACTAGTTATTTGTCTGTCTGTTCCCCCCTCACTGCTCGCTTCACTTGAGCATGTTTGGCATTTTAATGCATTTCTCCCTTGCTCTGCATCTCCATTTTAGTTGGCAACTGTATTTATAAAACTGACTTGAATGTACACAATTCAATTCTTCTTTGCAGTATTTCTTGTTCCTTGGCTACATATGTGTCCTTTAGTTATGCATGCAGCTCTCATTTCAAGGGTAGCAGAAGTATATGCAAGGAAGTATCTGGATCCCTTAGTGGGGTCTAAATTAAGTGTCTTTCTTTGTAGCCCAGCTTCTGCAGAACAGTGTAAAAGTTTTAGTACAGCATGAGTCACTCCTCTCTCTGTTTGGTAATACAACACAGAATGACAAATACCTGATGGATGAATGATTGCTTGCCTAGCAATGCAGATGCCACTAAAATAAACATTCCAATCATCCAGAGAAGCAGCAGGACTGCACCATAGATTTGTTTCTCTCTCCCACTCTCCCTAACTATATTGGCTACTGAATAATGGAAAAGGCTAAAGAGGTGCTCTGTCTATTCATTTGTACAGAGGCAAAGAGATGAGTGAGCATGAAAGCTGAATGGTAATTTGGACCCCTGCATGACTATCACTGTGATATGGCACAGGCATGCCAGAAAAGACAAGAAAATAATGCTTGATAGTGATATTATGACGTAATTAGAAGAAAGAAATATGTGCAGATAATTTGACTTCTCTCAGCAGCTTCATTTTATTACAATTTAAAACGGGACATGTGAATGTGATTTTATCTTGGTATAAGACCAAAGGAAGGCGGAAGAAGATAGAAAAGAAGGAGGGGGCTAAGCGGGCTATTTTTTTGTTTTTGTTTGGCATTATATTTTTTGTTCTTCCTTCTCTCCATCTAAATTTGGACATTTATATTAAATTAATATTAATCTTATGTTCCACCTACCAGCCTTTCCCTAAGACGCAGCCAACAATCTCACCAACTTCCCCCATCCCCTTTATGGACTTACAGTCACTCCTATTCTTGATTCAATGTGCTTATGGCAATACATATAAATAACTGTGCCTCGTGTGCTCCCCCTCCTTTTTCCATCACATTGGGGTATGGGTCAAGGCATGTTGGATAAAAAAATTGTGGGTATCTCTGTTGGAGCTACCCGAAAAACACCTTACCTTTTGTCATGGTCAAGGAAGCATCTTGTGATGCTTCTTCAGCACTTTGAGCATCGATGGGGTGGGGCCTGCTGAGCATCATGTGATGACTCTTGTCAGGCACTGTCCCCAAAGTTTTGCAAAGGCCAATTTCTCCCAGCATTATGAAGTCCCAGAACAGATGGCAGGAACCTGATAATTTTCTAGGCCTCACCCTGACCTTTGTGAAGGGATTTATATAGAACATGAGATGAATGTTTTAAGATAAACCAATAATTTGTGCACTGATTTGCAGTGGAAATTTGCTAGTAATTAATACACTTTCTTGTTCGTATCTTCTGCAAGTGTATTATAATTGTCAGCAACAATTAGAGAATTCTGAAGCTTGAAGCAGCCCTATTTTTCTATCCTTGGATTTTTTTTTCTTTGTTTATTTTTGCATGATGAAATTTAAGATGACAGTGAGAAAAGGTTCTAATTCAGTCCTCCACCCAGGATTTGGGATTTCTTTTTTCTTTTTGCAGGGATTTATTTGAATGCAAACATTGAATTTTTTCTTTCACTTCAGCACAGCCTGAAGCAGTATTCTTTGTTCTGTCACCACAGAGTTCTACCATCTACCTCTTTTTCTCCTCATTTCTCAAGTATAGGTATATTGTAAGCTAGGATCTCTCTCTCCAGGTTGTGGGATTCTGAGTCATAACTCAAAATAAATCTAGCCATAGATGTGGTGACTGCATAGAGCTTCTGAGGCTCTCCTGTGAATATTAAAAAGGATGCAGTTAAAAGGTTTAAGAATACAAAGCCACCAACTTGCTGTTAGTGTAGCAAAATGGATATACTAGGAATAAGATTTAGATGGTTTGGGTGCACCCTGCTTAATAAGAAGATCCACAATGCTCCCTACCAACAGGACCCTTCACTATGATGGATGGCAGTTTGACTTAGAGAACTAAAACATTTTCTTCTTTTGAGTTTGCCCTCTGTGCAGCAATGGAAATGGAACACTCATATTGATGAGACAGAAAGGAGAGAGCTTATAAATGGATGCTGGTTTGCTCTGCATTTTTATGGAAACTGGGAAAGAAGGGGGGAAAGGATTCAGCAGCCCTCTCAAAAGCTACTGCATATCACACTCCAACTTACATTTAAGCTGATGGAAGCATGGTCCCTGACACCTCCCTCCCTCCCCCATCTCTCTCTATATATAGTTACAGCAACTTGTTCCTTTTTTTGAACGGATGTGGAACTGCTTACATCAATACAAAGTGAATGCATTTATATTTACAGTAATACTTTGAATCACTTTTTAAAAAATAATTATTTCACATGTTTGTATGATTTCCCTCTAAGATTCATGGTTGGCAACATTTAAAAATAAAAAGTAAAATATATGTTCTATTAAAAACAGTATTTCTTCTTCATCCACTAAAAACAGAAAACACCAAAGCCTTTGTGGTACTTCTGAAAACCCATGTAGACCTCAGCCTTATCAGAACTGTCTTTATTTATTTATTTATTTATTTATTTATTACATTTTTATCCTGCCCTTCTCCCCAAAAGGAGGATAGGAGCTGAAAGCAGAGCAACTAAGTGCATTCCCCCCTCCCGACCAACAGAGGCATTCTGAATTTGTAGCCAAATGTTACAACCGCTTTCTCAAATGCAACCTGGGAACTGACAACAAAACAGTCTATGTTCAAAACAAACTGTTTCTGAAAGGAAAAAGACAGGTTTAACAACCTTACTCCTAACCGAGCTAAGGCAGCTTTGAGTGATGCAGTTATGTTAAAGAACACACATAACTTCTCACATTCTGATGTGAAGAACTCCAAATAAGGCAAGGAAGTAGATTTCAGGTTAAGGGGACCACGTAAAGGAGACTCTCGATCTTTGAGGACTTTTTGGTTCTTCTTCTTCTTCCCTTCCTTTTGTGAAGATCTGCCTGGGTTTCTGTATGATGGAAAGTCTGCAAAATCTTGTGGAAGATCTCTCTAATCTATGGAATATCTCACCATGAAAAATTCTGCCTTTGTTTTGCCTCTCTGTCTATATTTACCATGTTCCTTATTTGGGGCTGTCACTTGGAGTGAAGGAAGCCTATTTGACCATAATGTCATCATACGGAGAGTTCAAACATATTTCAAATGATGTGTGCAGAAAAAGGGGATTTGTGTGCAGAAAATAAAAGGGATTGTGTGCAAAGGGTATATGCAAATGTGATCTCTGTCATCCTTGGTAAGAGTTCCTAATGATGAAATCAATGGAGTACCAACACATGAGACCAAAACCAATTAAGTATAAGGTGAATCATTCTGAAGCAGTTTGGAAAGATCTATCCATTGGGAGCCCAAGTTTGATTCAAGGAAAAGGGAAGCATTTTGAAAAGAAAAATTCAGTTTGTATTTTTAAAATAAGGCTTGCTTTTTCCAAGATGGGCAGGAATCCAGGAGATCACACCCTGATCAGTTTCTTGTTAAGACTATGGCAAAAGACTTCTCACTGCCTGAAATCCTACTTGCAAGTAATATTTATCTAGCCTAGTTTAAGGAGCCCCTGGTGGCATAATAGGTTAAAGCATTGTACTGGCAGGACTGAAGACCGACTGGTCGGAGGTTCAAATCCGGGAAGAGTGTGGATGAGTTTTCTCTGTCAGCTCCAGCTCCCCATGTGGGGACATAAGAGAAGCCTCCCACAAGGATGGTAAACATCAAAACATTTGGGCATCCCCTGGGCAACATCCTTGCAGTTAGTCAATTCTCTCACACCAGAAGCGACTTGCAGTTTCTTGTTGTTAAGACTATGGCAAAAGACTTCTCACTGCGGGGAGCCTAATTCATAAGAAAATAATTCTCATTATGAGGCATATTGTTTCAAGATAGCTATGCATCAAATTTCCAAGAAAAGAGGAAGAATGGGATTTCGCATTGATTTAAACAAATAGGATAACATGGAATAAACTTTCTTTTTCCAATAAAGTGCATAATTTTCATGGTCCAAGAGCTCTTTTCTCCCTCCACTTAACCATCTTTATTTGGCATAGAAAGCATTTAGTTCAAAAAAATAAAAATAAAACAACTGCTGGATAGACAATATCCTCCCCAGGCAAAATTCAACAGAAACACCAATTCCTACCTCTTTTGTCCAAAAAGCAGTCCACTCTGCATCTTTTGGAGTCACATGAATTCATCTAATGCTATGAGAAAAATAATGTCTAGAACAGAACAAAATAATAATTGAACGTGTTGACAGTTAAATGGGGAAAAGTAACTACCATTTGTTCCCATTACAGTCACACCTGCTTAAAAATTTAAATTGTATTTTTATACTACATTAAAACAGCATTTTCTACACAAGACATTATGTTTATGAAAGGCAATTGTAAATGCCTGTGTGCACTCAGCAATATTTTGTATTCTGCTGAGAACATTTGTGTTAGTGTCAATTAATCTATAATTGAGAAAGAAAGAGAATGGATGAATGTCACTCAGGGTACATCAAATACATGCTCCTGCTCAATGTCCTCACACACTAGCAGGCTTACTACTACGTTTATCAACTTCCAAACTGAAGCAAATGGAATTGCCGCATAAACTAATTTTTATAATCTGCAATCTAACGCTTCCAATCTCCATGCAGATCTAGCATCAATAGTCATTATGAGCATCTAACTCTGTCATTGCCCACATGTCTTTGACATTCTCCTCATCCAAACTCTAAAGTACTAAAAGGAAAGTTTCTTTTAGTCTAATATTTATATCAGGCTTGCATAATATTTGACCTAGAGATGAACAGAAGATGCATCATTATTCAGTCCCATGGATAAAATAACAGTCCCATGCAGGGCCGTAGCCAGGATTTTGGTTCGGGGCTGAGACGGGGTGGAAGAGAGTTTACCCTAGGAAATCTTTTGTATAGTTATCCCAATAACCCCATGAAGGTGGGATATAATGAGCATGGTGATCAGATCATGATATGAATAAACATAACAGTTTAAATAATGTACCAGTAAGGCCTTCTCGCGGACCACCCTGAGAATTACATGCCTGGTCCCATGAAAATTTTGTTCTGTGACAATCTGGTTTGTTTTGGAAAAAGTATTTTGTGAGAAAAAGCTCATTTTTGTGACCCATCCTCTTTTTTCTGTGTAGCACTGGTTTCCTTGTGTTCTGCACAGATAATAAGAGGAGGTTTCAAACAAAAGCCCACACTTTTCACTGCAGAATAATTCTTCCACCATACTTTTGGATATGAATATGCTGAGAAGCTATAAAGGAGTAAACCTCTCTCCCACATTTGAAAGAAAGCTACAATAATTATTTGTTCTACTATGTGTGGATACAATAGCTCAGAATTACATCCCTAATTTGACCACGAGGAAACAGTGGCTATAATCCTATTGTTGCAAAATACTAGTGGCTGTATTTTCCCCTTAAAACAATGGGAAAGGAAGGCAGGAAAAATACAATGGCCCTGAGCACTGCTTTACTATTTGCTTGGTCATTTCACCCATGACCCCTTTTTCTTGCCACCATGGCTTATGCCTGTATAAATATTGCCTGCACCAATCAAATTCTGTTTAGCATTTGAGTTTTTTTAAAAAAAATTCTAGGCCACTTGCAGTACTGGAAGATTTATTCAATTCTTAATAGTCTTATAATGAGTTGAATTAGGTTTGATGTGAAAATCTGTATCATTTTACTTTCTCACACATTCAAATATTATGAATTCCCCAGATGGAATATGAAAACATTTATAAAGACAGGATAATTCTTCCATCGGATATTGAAACAAAAGTCACTTCTACTTGTGCTGGCCAAACATAATCCCTAAAGACACTGTCAACACAAAGAGGACATATTGTGTGTACCTGCCACAAATGTGCTAAAAATGGGAAATCTTTCATAAAAGAAGTGATGGCAAAACTACAACACTAAAGTTGATGAATATTGAGTTTAAGACTGGTTGCATCAGGGCCAGCTAGGAATTTTTTCCCTTCAAGGATTTTATGCTGAGGGTTTTTTGCCTATCCCATACTGTCTCTGTTGAATTGTGGTAATTGGCATATGGTAGTGTCATTTACATAATTTGTCGCTGGCATGTCAGGAATCTTAAGGTAGATTCATTAAGCACCATTGCACCCCCTTTGTGGGTGAAGGGTGGGCCTTTGTAACAGCTTCTGTGAGTCCCAAGATGCTGAGAAAAGGACTCCAATGGGGGCTAGAATGAGGGTTTATCACTGTTGAAAAATTATGTGGTTTGGGTGGGAGCACCCCCAGGACAGCCTTCCATTAAACAGCTGGGGTGAGTAACCATGATAATTTGGATTGTCCTCCGGGTTTGATGCTAGCTCAAGGATGGTCTATGGAGGTAGTATCAGGGTTAACAACTAGCCTTGACTATACCTTCAAGGCCTTATATGGGACTTCCGGGGGAGGCAAGATGGCGGCCGCAGCAGACCTCTGAGGCTCCTGTGCTCTCGAGTGGGTCTGACCCCCCCCACGGCAGGGCTGGCAAGGTGAGCAGCCCAAAAAAGCAGTGGGATAAGGCTGCTTAGTGCGGGCTCCAGTTGTGGTACCGGCCAAGTGCGACCCCCCCTCAAGGGAGGTCGCCAAGTGCCGGCGCGCAACAAGCGGAGTGGCTGCCATTGGGGAAGGGAACAGCACGTCAGTGCTGCCCAGGCCGACCGCCTTCCTTTTGAATTGCACGAGGCAAGCGACGAGAAAAGAGCTAAGGGATCGAGAGGACAGTTGGCGGTCCTATGGGAGCAACCCCAGGGGAACAACACAAAATATATATATATACTGCAGGACGCGGTTACACGGATCCGGAGCAGACCCCCGTCAGGCGGAGCTCAGCCCGGGGGAGCAAGGAGGAACACGAATCTGCGGATGGAGAAGCTAACCGCCTGGGTATTTGTTCTTTTTTCTTTTCTCCTTATCTCCTTCCTTTTTGAGATACAATTAATAATCAGGCAAACAGACAACAAGTGCTAAGAGGAGGGGAATCATAGTAGGGAGACGAACACCCCCCACCCCACCCCCAGGAGGTAAGGGCGGGTTCCTCGCAAAAGAAGGGAAAAAAGAGACGATATACCTTTAAGGAACAGACGGAGTGCGAGGGGAGGGAACGCGACCCTCACGTTACCCTTCACGTCACACGCACCTGGCGAACGAGGACGCCCTGACGCTCAGCCAAGGCTTAGCCTCACAAATTGACATAGATACGGGAAGGAGGGACATTTTCACTTGGGACTACCCTGAGGCTCCCAGTTTAAGTCCTCAGCCTTCCAAGAGGAGGAAAAAAGAAACAAGCGGAGGAATAGCCTGGAGTATCAGGCTTCGCATGACTTATTATAAAGAGTTAATTCCATTGTACTGACTAGGAAGGGGACTGTGCAAAGCTTCCTTCGGGGGCTGAAAAAGGGGAGTAGGGTCTTTTGCTTATTGATTCCCTCTTTCTGGGTGTAGAAGCTGGGAAGCACGATAGCCTCTCTCAGGGAGGCACAGGGAAGGTGCCATTGATAAATTTACTAGTAAAACCAACAAAGGAGGAGGGGGCACTGGCAGGGGAACTCCCGACGAGGGATCTCCTATCTGAAATTCAGAAGATGAAGGAGGATATTCAACATCAGATCCAGGATAACAGCGAGAGGATGCAGGTTAAAATGAAATCAATGTTCAAAGAGGAGTTGGGAATTATGAAGAAGGAGCTGAAAGAGGAGTTAAGCGAGGAGATGATGGTTTTTAAGAAAGAAATGGACAGTTTGAAACAAGAGGTCAAAGAGATCAAAAAGGATTCGATTGGGACTAAGAAAGTACAGAAAAAGATAGAGGAAAGGATGCAGCAATTAGAGGAAAATAACAGAAAACTCGAGAAGCGCCAAGAATTGGCGGCGATCAAGGAAACAGAGCTGCAGGTGAGATTGAGAAATGTGGTCGAAGCGGATACACAGGACCTGAAATCGGTGACAACCGAAATTCTGGCAAATATTCTGGACATCTCGAGTGACCAACTGCTGACCGAAATAGAAAGTACTAAACGGATCAACTCAAATTTCGCAAAAAGAAAGAAGTTACCAAGGGACATTGTGGTGACTTTTGCAAAGAGAGCGACAAGAGATGAAGTGATTCAGATGAAAACCAGGAACCCCCCAAGATATGGAGGAAAGGAGATTATTATTTTAAAGGAATTTACACCCTCCTCGATGATGAAAAGAAAGAAATATTATTTTGTAACGGACGAACTGAGGAAATACCAGATCAGGTTCAAGTGGGAGAGATGGGAAGGCTTCTCGCTGTTCTTCAAAGGATCCAAGAGATGGATTACCTCTGAGGAAAGGGCGAAAGAATTTTTTGAAGAACTTAAGAATTACAATACTGAGAACCCTCCAGGACCATCCCAGAGACAACAACGAGAGCCCCAGAAGGAGAGGGAGTACGCGAGGCCGAACCACATACCTGGCCAGGATAACCAACCAAACTCAGAAAAGAAACGCCCCAGACCTGCCTCAACAGAAGATCAGGAAGGGCCCCCAAAGCGACCAGATTTGAACGATTCAAGTTCTTCTAATAAAGAGAATGATGGATGTGACACTCTATTGTAACAATGTTAACGGGTTTAACTCTCCAAATAAAAGGCACCTTTTTTTCAATGCAATTAAGAGGGGACATTATGATTTGGTGGCGCTTCAGGAGACACACATTGCGACAAGACATGTCGCACACTTAAGGAGAAAAGAATTGGGGGCCGAATTTGTGGCCTCGGGGCAATCAAAGAAGAACGGAGTGGTAATATATGCTAAAGAATCACTAAACCCATCACTAGCATTTAAAGACACAGAGGGAAGGATGGTTGGGATCATGATCAAAGTTCAAGGGAAATCAGTTTTGGTTTGCAACATTTATACCCCGACAGGTGCTAAATCAAAATTTATCCATCACCTGAGGAACCAGATAGATAGTCAGTCCTTTGATGAACTGATTATTGCGGGGGATTTTAACGGGGTCATGGACACAGAGTTGGATAAATCAGGAAAAAAAAACAAAAGGGAAGGGTCCCAATATGGGACAACTACCAATAATGATGACTAAATTGAGAGAGGATTATAATTTGACAGACATTTGGAGAAGCAGAAACCCAAGGGAAAGGGATTACACCTTTTTTTCTCACCGCCATCAAACGTGGTCGCGCATTGATATGTTTTGGGTTTCAAAGATACTGGCAACGCAGGTGAGGATGACAAAAATTTGGCCTAGGACACATTCTGATCATGGCCCCCTCACTATGACGATAGGCATGAAAAAGAAGAGGAGAAACTGGAAATTAAACGAATCCCTGCTTAGAAACGAAGAGGATATTGAAACAAACAGAAAATTGATTAAAGAATTTTTTGAACTTAATGATCTGGGTCAGACATCATTGGAAACCCTCTGGGACGCTAGTAAGGCGGTCATGAGGGGGAACTTTATCCAACAAGGGATAAGACGGAATCGACAGAGAAACGAGAAAGAGAATCGCCTGAAGGAGGAGCTGATGCTGAAAGAACGTCAACTGAAACGGCAACCGGAAAATAAGATGGTCGTCTGGGACATCGGTAGAATAAAATCAGAGCTGAATTCATTGGAAACCGAAAGGATGGCCTGGAACCTTAAAAGGCTGAAATTGAATTACTTAATAAATGCCAACAAACCAGGGAAGACCCTTGCGAGGAAAATGAATCAAAAAAGACAGAAACAGTGTATTGTGGAACTCGAAGAGGAAAACAAAAGGATCACTTCTCAGGAGGAGATAGCAAACTGCTTTCAAAATTTCTACTGGGAACTCTACAGGAAGGGGAATATAAAATTAGAGGACGTCTCGTCTTATATATCGAGTCAAAAAATAAAGAAGATAAGCGATGCCCAAAGGGAAGAGTTGAATAAACCAATTACGGAACAAGAGATACATAAGGCGATAAAGAACCTGCCAGGGAACAAAGCCCCCGGCCCGGATGGAATGACAGCAAAATATTATAAGGTCTTTCGGGATGAGGTGTCCCCGTATCTGAAAAGTTTGATGAATAATGCCCTAATTAATGGCAGGATCCCAGAGTCATGGAAGAGGGCTAACATCATTGTCATACACAAGAATGGAACGGACCCGAGAAGGGTAAAGAACTATCGCCCCATTTCTTTGTTAAATAATGACTATAAGTTGTTTGCTGCGGTGTTAGCGAGCAGGCTAAAAAACCTCTTACAGGAACTAATACATCCAGACCAAGCCGGCTTTTTGCCGAACAGATTTTTGAAAAACAATATCAGGGCATTAATTAATATAATTGAATATTATGAAAAATACCCTCAGAAAGAGGCCGGCCTGCTTTTTGTCGACGCGGAAAAAGCGTTTGACAACGCAAACTGGGGTTTCCTTAATTACTTAATCAGAGAACGGGATATGGGGCATGCTTTCGAGAATGCGGTCAGGGCCATATACTCAAATCAGAAAGCATCGCTACTCATTAACGGAGATTCCGCCGGATCATTGGATATTGAAAAAGGGACGAGGCAAGGATGCCCACTCTCGCCTTTGTTGTTTATATTTCTTTTAGAACCACTTCTAGAAGCTATAAGGAAGGACGACCTCCTAAAGGGCCTAAGGGTGAAAACCGTTCACTGGAAGGTAAAAGCATATGCAGACGATATCGTCTGTATTATGGAAAACCCGCTAGAGAGTTTTGAGCTATGGATGAGGAAAATAACAGAGTTCGGGAAGGTGGCAGGCCTAAAGATTAATAAGGAGAAAACAAAACTCTTGACTAAAAACGTCAATCCAGAAAGGAGGGTCCTCCTACAACAAATATCAGGGTGTGATGTGGTCAGGAAAATAAAATGCCTTGGCATACAACTTACGCCGAAGAATAACCAGCTCTTCCAAAACAATTATGCCCTAGTATGGTCGGAGATTAAAGGAAAACTGGAAAAGTGGAAATTTCTTAATTTGAACCTGCTAGGCAGGATTTCAGTAATCAAGATGGGAGTCCTTCCGAGACTTATGTTTTTATTTCAGAACTTACCGATCATTAGATCACGTCTCTGTTTCAAGGTATGGAGAACCGACATACTTAAATTTGTATGGTGCTCAAGGAAAGCAAGAATCAAGTTTAATATTCTATGCGACCGTCGGGAGAGAGGGGGTTTGGGACTACCCAACTTCCAATTATACCACGATGCGGCCGCTTTGAGTTGGGTAAAAGAGTGGGCAACATTGAAAGATAGTAATCTGCTGGCTGTGGAGGGCTTTGATCTGCGCCGGGGGTGGCACGCCTACCTCTGGCATGAGAAGGCGCTGGTAGAAAAAAAAAATTTCGAATCATTTTGTGCGGGCGTCACTCCTCAAGAGTTGGAACAGATACAAAGATCGGCTCTATCAAGCGACACCGCAATGGATATCGCCACAGGAAGCCCTACAGATCAGGGAACTCCGAACCAGTAAATGGTACACTTACGGACAGTTGATCACCAAAGTGGGATCCGAGTGGTCACTCAAATCGCTGGAAGTACTAAGAGATCAGTCCATTGATCTGTCATGGTTCCACTACGCTCAATGTAAAGAAAGTTTTAAACGGGATACACAAAAGAACTTCAACACACAGTCAAATGTTTGGGAGAAAATAATGAAGACAAACAAAAAAATAATAAGTTCTCTATATAGCCAACTTCTTGAGTGGGAGACAGAAACTGAAAGGATAAAGGATACAATGATACGATGGGCCCAAGATCTGGGACACTCTATTATGTTACAGGAGTGGGAAACACTCTGGAAGGTTAAAGTTAGGCAATTGGGCTTTTCACATATAACAGAAAATTGGTACAAAATGTACTACCACTGGTACCACACTCCGGTGAGCTTAGCCAGATGCTACCCGTCTATGAGTGATCTTTGTTGGAAATGTAAGAAGGAGAAAGGCAGTTTTATGCACTGCTGGTGGCACTGTAAGATCCTAAGGAAATTCTGGGGGGAGATTCATTCCCATATGGAAAATATTTTGGGGGATAAATTTGAGATGAAGCTGGATTTTTATTTACTCCATATTATTGATAAGAACTGGGATAGTAACAAGGAAAAGACATTTTCTATGCTAGCCACAGCGGCAAGAATGGAAATTGCCCAGAATTGGAAAAAGGAAGGCCCGATATCAGTAAAAAATTGGTTCCTCCGCATCAGAGAAATTATGGTTCTGGATAACCTAAGGAGTACGATAATGGACCACAGTAACAAGAACAAAACGAACTGGGCTAAAGTTAGCAATTATGTGAATGAACTGAGTCCAAAAGTAATTCGTAAAACCAGCTAAGGACTGCGCCTGCTCGGGTAACAGCAGTCCCTTGGGGACCAACCCGGCATAAGGGCCAGAAGGGAACAAATGGGATATCCGGATCTAAAGGACCTGACCGACTGGACGGGAGACCAACGTGTAACCTCAACCCCCTTGTATCTTACCCCTCACTTCCCTTCCCTTCCCTTTCCTCCCTTCTTTTTCCCAAGTTTTATTCCTGTATTGAAAACACAATAAAAATATCATTTTTTTAAAAAAAGGCCTTATATGGTCCAGGGCCGGCGTACTAGAGGGACTGCCTTCTCCCCTACCAACCCCAGAGATCATTTCATTCAGAAGATCAGGACTTGTTGGAAGTCCCCAGTTTTAAGATCTACTTCCTGACGGCCTTTACGATTGTGGTACCATCTCTGTGGAACACTTTGTTGCAAAAATTCATGCTCTACGGGATTTACCAACCTTCCGTAGGGCTTGCAAAACACATTTATTTTGGCAAGCATTTGAACTCTGTTAATTGGGATCTTAAACTTAGTTAAATTGGTTTTATTGCTAACTGTATTGTTTTGTGTTGTGAACTGCTCCGAGCCTTAGGGGAGTGGCGGTATCCAAGCCTGCATAATAATAATAAAAGGTGGATTGAAACCCTCTTTTCTGAAGGTTGCAGCAGTGAAATAATGAAATAATGAGGTAAAAAACTTGGTCCTTTATATCATACTTTGTTTGTCTGGTATCTTGATTTTGTGATGGGGGACAATACTTTTGAATTCTAGATACGGAAAAAAATTACCAGACATAGTAAGGAAATAAAAAATAATCTTCACCCATCCTTATTCAAAAACTGTGAGGTTTCCATTTAAGAAAAACAGATCTTGGTTCTGAAATTCAGGGTTGCAGTTCTCTGTACAACAACTTGACAGTAAGTTCAATTCCACTGCCTACTCTTGTGAATATTATCGTGTTGTTGGCATGAGCCTTCAACTTGCATATTTGAATGGCATATACTTCATTCTGCACATACAAATGTATATTTGGAGATTTTTATAATCATAACACACACATATTTGTATTGCTATCACGGTAAAAAGAAACATTTAGTCCACATAATATAAATTTGTTTATCCTAGTGTTTGAGGGTTAATCTGTCAAAGAACTCTTGGTTTTGTGGTAGCAGATTAAAATGGTTATATCTTGAAAAGCCTCTGAATGTACAGTAGTCCAGCTACAGAGAAATCATGCATAAAACAGTACTGGGTCTCTACTATGCTCTGCACATCACATACATATTATTATTGTTGACATAAAATAAATCTTAAGTAGTTATAGCAGCAGTAATGTTGATATTATCTGCTTCTCTTAACTGTGCTGCTAGGAATGAGTCAACTTCAACTAGGGCACACTGCAAAACTAAAATAGCACAGTGTGTCTAAAGCTGATGCAAAACATAACCATTTTATAGAATAATTTTGATATTTTAATACTCTTGATTATGTTTTTATACTTCCCATCAGGAAACAGTGTTAAGATTGTTTTCCTAGGTATTCATGGTAAGATTAGCCTTCTAGAATTCAAATGGGATATTATTGCCTCAACTCTGTGTTGATAATGTTTTGTTGTTCAATACATACAAGGCATTGATGCTTTAAGTTTTTGAAAAGGGTAGTAGCCAAACCTATTGCATCTTTTTTCTATAGTTTCTACTCTGATTAAGGGGAAAAATCAAGTGCTAGTGTTTTGTAACATCGCTCTCAGGTACTAATTTCATCCATGGCTACCAAAAAGATCGGTTCGGAAACTGGTAGATATGGTGTTGTAATTTACTTTACTGGGTCAGCTTTTGCTGGTAGAGAATGGAAACAATTCTGATTCAAATAACCATGTGTTCTATTTTTGGGAGCAACACTAGTTGGCGGGCTTGTTGCAGTTCAACAATATGTTGTACACTCATCAGCCCAACGCAACATCAGATGGACTGGATGTCAAATGTGTGGCTGCTACCATTGGCATGACTTCAACCCCCATAGACAGAAATGAGGTTTGGATCAGTGGAGGAAAAGTGAAGGGGCTTTAATGAAATTCAGAAGCAATGCCCACTGGAGTTTTATTCAAATTATAATTTCTGTATTCCAAATACAATAAAAAGTAAAGGTTTCCCCTTTACATTAAGTCTAGTCAAGTCCAACTCGGGGGGTGGGGGGGTGGGTAGCGCTTCTCTTCATTTCAAAGCCAAAGAACCAGACTTGTCTATAGATACCTCCTAGGTATCTGCATTACCATTACACAGAAGCAGTACCTATTGATTCAATCACATTTGCATGTTTTCAAACTTCTGGGTTGGCAGAAGCTGGGGCTAAAAATGGAAGCTCACCCTGTCTGTGGATTCAAACTGCCGACCTTCTGATCAACAAGTTCTGCAGCTTAGCGGTTTAACCCACTTTGTCACAAAGGCCCCATTCCAAATACAATAGTTTGTTTAAAAAAACAAAAACAAAAAGGGGTAAAGCGTTTCAAGGCCTTCTGTATTTTGAGCAGTGGGAGAAATTGATCCCATGAACCATGATCTTTTCCATGCATGGGAGAAACTGTGAAGAAGCAGTAACTTTGCCCAAAGCAGCACATTTAAATGGATTTAAAAGAATAAACTAACAAATGGCCCAAACATAAATTGTAGGGATTCCACTGCCTATTCTTGTGCATATTATTGTGTTGTTGGCATTAGCCTTCAACTTTCATTTGATGTACAATGATCTTTAGACACACTAGGGGAATTGCTGAATAGCAACTAACAACTACACCGCTGGATCTATAAGTAATACTCCAAAAGTATAAATAATATCACAAATGTTCTCAGAATGCATAAATAGTATCAAAAGTATAAAACATATAATTCTATTCCAAACACTCTGGTTTTGCAATGTCCAATACACATTATCATACACAATTACATATATCAAAGCACAAGCATGTAGTACAGGGCAGACATAAATATGTGACTCAAAAGCAGCTCCTACCAGTCAATATACACCCAATATCTTCTCGAGTAAATATATGGGGTGTCTCAGCGTTCGTATAGCACAGGCTGCGCACACAGGTAAAAGCCCTTCAATAAGCGGATTCACAGTTGATATGGTCCCAAAACTGAAGCCAAGATTTAAAGAGATATTCACTGTGCATGCCAATGTCAAATCCTCTCATGTAGGCGTATCCACCAGGGGCCATCATACCTCAGAGACCACCTTTCCCCCTAAGGCCATCAGTGGTCGCTTCGACCCTCTCAACAGAATCTGCTTTACATACCAGGTCCCAGAGAAGTACGCCTTGTTAGCACAAGGCATAGGGCCTTCTCAATCGCTGCCCTGGCCTGTGGAACTCAATGCCATCGTATATGAGAGCTATGCGCGACCTGCGGCCTTTCACCCAGGCACTCAAGACATGGCTATTCAGTAGAGCATTTGACTTGTAATTTTAACTTTTATATCTATGATCTGTGTTATGTTTTATCCTGTTTTTATTGTTTTGTGTAAATCGCCCAGAGCATCCTGGATGGAAGGCGATTAATAAGTAATAAAGTGATGATGATGGAATGGCTGCAGCACTGTCCCAAGATGGAAGATTGCTGCCGGAAAAAGCTGGATTATATCCCAAATAGATGTCTGTTCGCTCCAATGTCAATATGTAGGTAAAACCAATAAAGACTCTGTATAACCCATGAAGGTTCTTCCTATGGGTAGTATCCTATCCTTTCTCTTACACCTCAGTAGATGATAGTTCACACAACGGCTGACGGGAAAGTAGTTACAAAGGAATTCCCAGCCATTTTGTCCCAAAAGAAACTTTATCAAGGCCAAAAATGATTGTGGAAGAAAATAGCCTTCATTCTTTAGAGTTGCAGTGCATATATCACGATTCAATAGTGATATTCTCCACAATGGAGTGTAATTCATGTGTCCTTCCAGGTAAGTGGCAAAACTTTGTTCAGAGTTTTGTCACTGTCTTTTTTTTAAGTAAAGAGAATGGGACTTGCCCAAAGTAGACTTCCATGTCAAAGCTTCAATTTAACTATATGGCTGCCCAATCATGACATTTGTTTCAGATTAAAAACACACTTGCTACTATACTCTGGTCAATGAGATAACAGTTTAACATTATGGCTACCAATTTCTCCAGAGAGGGGCCACTATGATAGCTGGCATTTTAAAGTAATGTGTGTATGTGTCTGTGTGTGTCTCTCTCTGTGTGTATACACACAGAGAGATCTTCAAATATAGTCACAATATTATTATATTAACCTTTCTTTGTTTCACTAAAACATTTATATTCCACCATTCTTAATATAATTCGGAGCATCATACAAAAATAATAGAATGCAATAAAAAAGCAATAGACAGAAAGGGATCAGACAATAAAACAGTTTAAAAACAACTGCAGTAAAAACATCATAAAGCACAATGAAAAATCAGACAGAATAAAAGCCAAGAAGGATTGCATATAATTATGGTAGACAAGCAATAAGATGGAACATGTATACATCTGAGGATTTTTTTTAAAATGCATGTTCAAAAAGAAGGAAGTAAGAAAAGCTTCCTGAGTGATTGAGTTCCCAGTTTAGGGAGCTGGCCTATCAGCTGACTAAATATAGTGAAGAGTTTACATGAGAATTTATATTACTCCTATGGACTGAGGAGAATCATTTGAAGAAGGGCAAATAAAGCCCAAAGTTGTTTAGTGTGGCTAGCAGTAGTTCTCCAGAATCATAGACATTAGACCTGTGCAATCAATGAAAAAATGTTTCAAAACTCATTATGAAATTAGGGGATATGGGGAAAATTGCTTCTAAAGTGTTTCTGAAATTGGACAGGGTCTGAATCATAACTATAATGATTTAACTATTTTTTTTCATTACTTTTGTTAAGTAATTAATTGTTCCAATGTGGAAACTTCAGGGATGCATTTTCTCTCATTGTTAATGCTATTGGCATGAAACTTGCTACATTATAGAACACATCTGCCACTGTTGATCCATCACATTTCAGAACATTTCACGCATCCACAGATCTTCAGGGAATGTTCAAATTTGTTTACAAACAACTTTTAAAGAAACTACAAGAGCTATCTCCTTGATTTTTTTAGACAATGACACAATATAACAAGGGCCTTTTCTGTGGTGCCCCCCCCCCAGCTGTGGAATTCCCTCCCAAATTAAATTAGATCCGTCCCCTCCCTCCTGACTTTTAGGAAACGGGTGAAAATGTGGCTGTGCAATGAGGTCTTCACAGAATGAAGGAGGAGATTGCGAAGCGACTAAAGTCGCTAACCACTTGATACGGACCGAATATATGGGATAAGTTGGACTTGATTTTACTTTGGTGAAAGGCTTTTTTAATGTATTTATTGTATTGTATTTTATTGGAAATTTTATAGTAAATTTATGATGCTTTTAGATTTTAAATGTTAGCATTGAATACTTGCTGTTTGCCAGTCTGAGTCCCACTTCGGAGGTGAGAAGGCTGGGGTATAAAAGTTTTAAATAATAATAATAATAATAATAATAATAATTTCCCCCATATTCATACATCTATTTATTTATTTATTTATTTTTCAATGTGTATACCACTCTTCTCAAGAAGGCTCAGGGTGGTTTACAACAACAACCTGAAGGCCTGCAGATCAGTTATTGATCGGGTCTCCTCAGGAAGGGCGATTTTTGAATTTTTTTAATTTCAAAAATTAAAAATTTCTACTGATTTTTGAATTTTTTTTAAAAAAAGGTTTGACTTTAAAAAAAATGAAAAAGCCACAACGTCTATCTCATTGAATGTCTCTCATATTAACCAATAGAACTATGTAGGGATTTCTTCCCAGTCCAGCACTGATTTACATACTTGTATTGAAGCCTTAGTCAATTAAAAGATTTATTGGAATTCTGGCTGCTGCCAGGAGGGAAAAATCTCTCCCCTATCTTAATTGGAGCTTTCTGATGCTGAGGAGAATTCTGGGAAATGTAATTTAGTTTTGAATTCTCTGCAATAGCGTTCCTTGCCTTCCCAAACTATATTCGCCAGAATTCTGTCCTCTCTCGGTCTCTTTCACTTAGCTTTGTACTGCCCTGCTGCTTTCATCTCCTCATGGCAAGAGGTCATTAATTTAAAGAAGAATGGCAGCCTTTTAGGTATCCTTCACTTGTGTTGAAAATGAAACTGACTTTGATAGCCTTCTGAGCTTTACAAAATTCAAATGAAAAATTATTGGATGAGTTTTGATTCTTAAGTTTTTTCATGCCCCCTCATGCCCCCCTCATGCTTCTTAATATCGGTTCGTATATGCAAAACTTACAAATTAGATATGACTTACTAATTAAAAATGAAATTTTGCACACCCCAATAGACATAAAGTAATCAAACCCCGACTGCCTTGATTTTTTAAAAAAATGATTAGCTGTAGGTATGTGTTTAAAAAAATGGGACATTTGATAATGCTAGAGAATCGAGACCCGTGGCTTTTGTCACTGTTTCCAGACTTTCCTTGTAAAATAAATCAATGAATTAATTCAGTCTGCCGGCTGAACAGCCAGGCCCCAAGGGAGAAATGCACTTGCAGATGCCTCCAGTGGATGCAGTTCTTGTTTTAAAATAGCATTATTATTTTAAAACCTTCACTTGTCTGGGAAGAAAGGGTGAGTGTGGTCCACACAATATGGAAGTGCTAGAGCAATGGTTCTGTTACACTCCACCACAGGAATAACCCCCTGCCTTTAAAACACCACACATTGAGTAGGAAAACAATCCCTTTTTATTGAAGATAAGTAAAAACAGCACGGTAAAAAGATGCTTTAAGAAAATAGTTGTTCTCAAACATCAAATCTTGGGAACTCTCTTGGTCAGGGAGTAAACGATCATACCTATACCCTGTAGAACAAGGGTGCTCATAAGGTCGCTCGGGAGCTACTAGTAGACCTTCGGCCCTCTTCCAGGTGATCTTCGGGCCTCACCAGCCAAATGGGGCGCTCCTGCCATGCGCGCACACCCTGCGTGCATGCGTGCTCCTGCTGCTGGCTTCCGCTCTCACAGTGCTTCTTTTGCCTGCGGGGCATTGCAGGAAGAAGGAAGGACAAGGCGGGGCCTCTGGAGGGAGAGCCCTGCCTCTCTCTCATCCAGAAGCAGCTGTGCAGCCTCTGTTGCCGGCGAGACAGGCAGGGTGGAGCGCTCCCTCTGGATGCCCCGCCTCATGCTTTCTCCTTCCTGCAATGCCCCGCAGGCAGAAGAAGCGCTGCGCAAGCAGAAAATAGCAGCAGAAGCATGCGCGGCGGCGGGAGCGCGCAGGAGTGCACGGCGGCGGGGGCAGGTAGATC
This sequence comes from Anolis apletophallus, assembly GCA_030556195.1. Taxonomy (NCBI): domain Eukaryota; kingdom Metazoa; phylum Chordata; class Lepidosauria; order Squamata; family Anolidae; genus Anolis; species Anolis apletophallus. The sequence goes on from JARBWK010000007.1 coordinate 33,392,339, forward strand.
TTTTGGACTTGGTTGCTTTAAGAGTAGTTCACATGCTGAAAATGTGTGAGCACCCCTTATGTAGAAACATTCTCATGGGAAACTATACTTTGAACCAGTGTGTCTATGTTGTTCTCTGCATTGATATCATTGACCAAACCATCTCCATCTTGACCCTCAGGGACATCATTCCCCACATCAGAAGCACCTTGATCCTGAAACACAAACTCAGGCTGAACTACAACAGGATCTCAACCTGTGGGTTCCAGGTGTTTTGGCCTACAACTCCCAGAAATCCCAGCTAGTTTACCACCTATTAGGATATCTGGGAGTTGGAGGCCAAAACACCAGGGTACCCATAGATTGAGAACCACTGTGCTAGAGAATGGGATGGGTGCAATCTTCACATTTCCTTGCATCTTGAACTGTACTATAACTTTAAATTCCCCTTGCAGGTTAATTTCGCCTCTGTCTTCTTTTGCATGAATTTCACAAGCTTTTTGTGGTCAGAACTGGAAGATGTATATGCATCAGACAGTTGTATTTTCCTAGCTACAGCTCCCAATGCTTGTCCTGGCCAAAGCCATGTTGTAAGCACACACACACACACACACACACACATGCTATTTTAAATGCTACTTTCAATTCCATGCTGTGAGAAAGGTGAGATCTTAAGCACATTAATGTACATATACATAAAGGTAACTTCTTTTAATAAATTACCATGCATGCATCTGTATTCTGTAGATAGAAAGATACACACAGACATACCATCATAATTGTCATGGGTCCATGTTGTGGGACTCTAGAATCAGTAGCTGTTTGAGTACTAGTAGATAGTTCTAGAGCAGGGGTGCTCACACTTTTCCAGCCTGCGAGCTATTTATAAAACAAGGAAGTCCCAAAGATCTACTTACCCACTACTCAGAGAGCCATAAAAGCAAAATATTAGAAAATTTATTTCAGTGAGAGCCATATAATACATTTTAAGACTGAATTCAACTAAATGTGAGTATAATAAGCTCCTGAGCATTCCTCACAAATGGCATGGGAGCCATACACACTGTGCCTGTGATCTGCCTGGGATCTACCAGGACTCCCTTCGAGATCTACCAGTAGATCACGATCTACCTAGAGTATCCTGTCTCATTAAACTACAAATTCTGGGATATCATCAAATGGAGCTATGAGGGTTAAAGTATTATCGAACTGTAATAATGTATCTGTGTAATTCCACCTTAGTGCAAGTTGGAAAAGAGAATTGATGAGAGCATATCCACACAGCCAGTTCTCCAGGTTTAACTCATGTATGACAACTGTTCACAGGCAGAGGGAACTTCTTTCAACTATTTCCCCTTTAAGGGGAATTGTTTTACCTCAATACAGAAAATAATGTTTCCTGTCCTCACTGCAGATTTCATTTGGAACTGAAAATAAGTACTTCACACTCTTCAGTATGGAAAATCATAACAAGGTTGCAGACTCGGGATGAAAAACTTCTATTTTTATCTTGTGCAGTAGCACTCATTTTATGATAGATTTTATAGCTGGGGAACCAACATCACGAAAGCAATGAAAAAAAGCTACCTGCCCATAATCTGTCTTTGTCATAAAGCAGTGGGAATCTGAAAAAAAACAAAACCTGAAGCTTAAAGAAAATGCTGGGATTTTTAACAGCAAAAACTAGTTTTCCAGTCAAAGTCTTTGTGTCAGAGATGGGCTGGGATGAAAGGAATGTACCAAGAATGTGAAAACAGAGTGTTCAGAACACTTTCTGTGTAACTTTTTCGTCTGTAGATATTGATCTCTGCTTCTTCTGGAGAGTGAACTAGGTTCTCTCTTCCTTATTAATTTAGCATACTTAATAAACTTCCTATCATGACACAACAGTATATTTGAAAACAGTTAATTCAAAATCAGAGAATAGATAACATCTAAAAAGCATGAAGTCCAGTAGCAAAAAAAAACCAAAAAATCAAGGAAAAGGCAGAAAAAGCCTAATCAATCCAGTGTGTCTTCAAAGAGGCAGAAGCACTCAAGAGGAAATCCACAGCTAAAATCATCCCTGATATATGGTCATTCAACTTCTGTTTAGAAATCTCCAATGGAGGAAAGCACGTGAAAATGTGTTCCACTGCCAAGCCAAATATTTCAAAAGGCAAAAAAAAATTTCCTAAGGACTTGTGATTATATTCATCACTTTCCAATTGAATATTAACATAATAACGTGTGGGAATAAAATTCAGTAGACAAGGTCAGTTACACATTGCCAATGTGAATCTATGCTGAAAGTTTGAAGAACACATTGATTACTACCCTTTGAATCAAGGAGGAAGGAAAGCTCATTTACCATGCTATAAAACAGTGAAAGTGTGGGAAATTGCTTTGTTGACCTCCAGAGTCTTGACCATTGGTCAGACCATAGTGTGATGGGGTGTGTATTAGTTTGTTTATATGAAACACAAGCCCCCCTATATATCTCTTTGAATCTTTTTGGCCCACCCTCCCACCTCTTTTGGCAGGGTAACTCGTTGTGGTCACTTTAGGGCTGGTAGGAACCCCCCCTCTCTTTTACAGTTTTTTTTTGCCTACCCCTACACTGCCACAGGGATACAGACAATTGGCTTCTGGTTGTGTTAATTTAAATAGGTTTCCCAAGCAAGTGTTGGGGGAGCTATGATTCGGTGATTCACCTACTGGCACATCTGGTATTGGATGGGAATTTTGAACTTCTCCTGAATATTGAACTAGCTAGGGGTTGGGAAGAATCTCTTGTCCTTGAGATTGGTTTTTAGATCTTTACCCTCACCAGGGCAGAAAGCAGTTTGGGGGCCTACCGTCTTTAGCTAGCCTTCCAGTATCTGAGCTGGATTTTTTTAGCAGCTAAGTAGATCAGGTATTTCTATCACAGGCTTTGGTGTTTCACCCAGGAGAGTCTGGAGGCTCAAGTCAGGGGTAACTGACTGTTTCAGCTGCTCCCGTATCAAATTTGCTCCTTCCATTTTGACTAACCACCAAATAATTGTGACTTGGTAACCACCTTTAGTTCATTCCACTTCTGTTCTCCGGTCTTTTTATTCCTCTAGTTTGTCAGCAAATATCACTTGCAATGCAGTGCAATTACTTCTTGATACATAAGGAGATTTACAACATTTTAAGCTTTTGTAGGGCCAGCGCTTTTGGACTTGGAAAATGCAGAAGTAATTACTCATGAATAATGAGTTTTATAAGATTTTGAACTCTTAGAATTGCACAATTTGTAGGAAAAATAAATAAGAAAAAGACATGGAAAAGGGGCGCAATGCATGGACTGAGAAAAGTCCCAGCAGTTGTAGTAACTTAAAAAGCACTTTGTGATTATTGTATAATGAATTTGGGTCACAATGTGCATTGCTATTCTGGCATGCTCTAGTTGGGTTTGCAATGCCAGGACCCATGTTGCAATGCCAGGACACATGTTTAATAGGCATGTGCGATTAAAAAAAGATTCTAAACTGTGTTCAAAAGTAAGGGGCGCTGGCACTTGGTTTCTAAAGTCCTTTCCAAAGTTTGGGAGTAAAATTTTTGAAACTTTACAAAACTTCCGAAACTCATTAATGGTGGCCACATATGAGCATTAAGGAAAACATTACTGTCAGTGGGGAAGCTTGAGGGCCTTCTCTCACCCTCATTTTTTAGCTATCCCGATGAAACTGGTTGCAGTGGTAGAACACATTTAGCAATGTTAGCTCATCAAAATTCAGAATGTTTAACTTATCCACAAAGTTTTGAGGAATTTTAATTTTTTTCTTTTCTAATTTTTCCTGTTCCTGGTTTGAAGGTGTTATTTCCTGTTTCCTTGTGTGGTATTTAATTTGAAAGTAGTTGTTCAACTCAAGAAATTTTGTTTTTGTGGCAAAAACTGTGTTAAATTGGTGGAGACTCAACAAAGCAAAATGATGATGTCCCTTGAGTAAAGACAAATTTTTCCTGTGTAATAAACTTTCAACATGTTTTTATGACAAACTTAATTAGGAAATGATATTTATAACCCAGGAACAGAAATATAGTACACACCATCAAGGGACATCTAGACCAGGCATGGGCAAGTGCCAAACATCCGAACTAGATCAAAATAAAGTGCCTTTCTGAATCAAACACACAAGCCTAATGTTTAGAACCTTGTGGAGTAAGATCCTTGGAAACTGGAATAAAATTTGAGTTGTACATGCAGGACTACCTTCTAAGTTTAATACAAATCCAGTGTTAATTTCCAGCACCTCTATATAGGTGATAGAGTCCTAGCACTATGTTGCTCTTGTTGGATGCCTTCACGTTATTTCCAACTTAGGATGATTGGTGAATATATCATGGGGATTTCTTGGTAAGATTTGTTCGAGGAGGTTTACCTTTTCCTTCTGAGGTTGAATGAATGTGACTTGCACAAAATCACCTAGGAGATTTCCATGGCTGAGTAAGGATTTAAATCCTGGTTTCCAATGCTCAAGCTGTATACCACATTGGCTCTCTTAGGCTTAAATTTATCCTACGCCCATTTTAACCATTTTCACAGAAATCTTAATTCTCTGCCAATAAAATATCAGCTGTACACAGAAATATTATTTTCTGCATAGAATATATTTCTTGGGCAGGACATTTTATTTTCGGCATAAAGAAGATAGAATATGTCCTGAGCTCTGAAGACTCCAATTTGTCCAGGATTCACCTAATCAACATGTCCTGAAATGCAATAGATATTGGGGTTTTTTTATTTAAAAAAATGATAATGTTTTAAAATTATTCTTTCTGTCCTTATTCAGTATGAATCTTCTGCTGAATTGGCAACTATTAATCTCTCTCCTCACCCCCAGTCCCAGTATGAATCAGAAGAAGAGAATAAATAGTAAAACCCACTCTATCAGCTTGTGAATAAGATATGAAATATAAAAGGGGGTGTTTGTTTTGGAAGTATACATGCACTTGCTATTCACACTGATTACTGTTTGTGAACTGGTAACTAGATGAAAAATACAGCACAAAATATGGATCAGATTTCATTCCAGAAAGCTGATCTTTCTGTTCCTCTGAAGATTGTGCCAAAAGAGCAAACATGATGTACTGAGAAGTTTTCTCTTTCAAGTCATAAAATACAGTCAATGTGTGTTTCAGCAACATGGTAGGAATCCTCGATCAATTCTGCCATGTTTAATGTGCAGTTGCAACCTTATTTCTCAGCTTGAATAACAGGTAGCATTCTGATGATAGTGTTACAGGTACTGACAGCCCATTTTTTGTAATGCCAGCTGCTTGCTGTGAGACAGGAACTAATGAGGCCTGCAGCAAAATGTTTCAAAATTGAAGTATATTCAGAGGTGATCATGTTGGCTATGCAGCAAAATACAACAAAATGTGGGGTATTAAGCCAGGCAAACAAACAAACACCTGGAAATATACTAATTTCTGAAGCTCACAGACTTTAGCAGGCCAAGATATTAAAACCATATCCCAAAAGAAAAGTGACAATGTTGAAATAATGGGTTTGATATGAGATTTTTGTTCAAGCTAATGGTTAAGCCAATCTGGTATGAAAGTTGAGAGACTATTAGAAGACTGAGGGCAAAGGCAGGAAAACTAGAGAGTATTTTCTATTAGAAAGAAAAAAATAGCCAATAGTCTACAATCATGACAATGGTGACATACTTGTAGTGATCATGATGATGATGGTGATGATTCAATTTCCTTCTCTTAAATGAGAAAAAAAACAATATATAGCACTAAAACAATGCAATTTACAACTTAAAACCTACAACATATAAACATTGAAATAGAATTAAACACAGTATTTCTAAAAACAAAAATAAATAAATAGCATAAACCACTAAAAACTATTAAAATTATCAAAACCCTATGCAACAACTCTGCTAATTCTTTAAAATTTTCAACCTTAAAATCCTGCCTAAGGGCACATCAACACTCAGCATTTTATGCAGTTTCAAACCAGTATTAAAGAAAGTGGTTTTGCTATCCAGATAATTACACAGAAGATCTTGGAACCATTTTGAGACCAGGATGGTGATTATTACACAAACCACAGAGCACTGATGCCCATTAAGGGCTTTCTTTCGACTGCATTTGTGGGTGTTGATTGTGTAGCCACCACAGTTTGAAGCTAATCTTGAACTTCATTAAATGGTCTGTACAGATGAGGACCAGTTGTGATTATGAATACATAACAGTTGCCTAAACATCCATAAATGATCCATATTCATGGTTGCTACTTAGCTACAATTGTGACACTATTGTCATGATCGTAACACCTGCCTTCCCCAACTTACTAGTTGCATAGTAGGCATGAGAAGAAAGTTATGAAAATGAAATGATTCGTAAGAAATTCGTAAGAAATGCTACTTTTGAGTATTTCCGCACCTGGAACGCCAACCAGGAAATGGACTTTCTTTATAGAACTCGGGGCCAGGATTTTCTTAAGTGTCGTTATTAGGTCGTAAGGGGGCACCCTCCTTCTCTCTCACCACCCTCCCGCCTCCCTTGCCAATAAGTATTATGGCAAGGCAAGCCCTAAACTTCGCTCTTTCTTTCGGCTGGAAGCCCAGAAAAATGTAAACAGAGAGGATTACTCAAGTAAATCTGCAAGGAGGGCACTTTGGATGAAGTGCCCTCCTTGTGGATTTACTCTGAGTAAACCTCTCTGTTTACATTTTTCCAGGCTTCCCTGCCTCTCCTGCCTGCCAGGATCTAAAGCATCAAAGAGTATTGGGGTGAGAAACCAACCTAATGTATAATAGAATGAATGCTACTGTAAGTGCCTAATATTATAAGTAATCCAACTGGTCATACCTACATTCCATGCACATGCAATAATACAGCAGTAATATCAATAACAAGAGGTAAAATTCAAACCGAAGTATTCTGACTGGTCCCTGCCTCATGCGGTGCAAACGGGCTCTTCTCTGTGAGCCCGGGAAAAGCCAGCATTTTCTGCTTGGGTGCACACACATACATATTCTTGGGGGAATTTGCTGCAGAATCCGGGCTCACAGAGAAGATTCTGCAGCAAATCCCCCCCCAAAGAATATGTATGTGTGTGCACCCAAGCAGAAAACGCTGGCTTTTCCCGGGCTCACAGAGAAGAGCCTGTTTGCACCGCATGAGGAGGGACCAGTCAGAATACTTCGGTTTGAATTTTACCTCTTCTTATACCCATTGTTATTACTGCTGTATTATTGCATGTGCATGGAATGTAGGTATATGACCAGCCTGGGCAAACTTGGGCCCTCGCTCCCTCGGGATCGGGGGTGAGAGAGGCAGCGAGGAGCGAGGGGGTCCTCCTCCTTTTCTTTTGCTGCTTCCAAGAATAGAATACCCGCTCCCTCCTTCCCTCCCTCCTTCCCTCCCTCCTTCCTATTTGGAGAGTCCCATCTAGAATTCAGTGTGATTTATTCAAGTTTTGGCCTACAACTCCCAGAAATCCTAGCCAATTTACCAGCTGTTAGGATTTCTGGGAGTTGTAGGCCAAAACCATCTGGAATGCGCATGCGCTGGCATACGAACTACTAACGAATTTCGTTAGTAATTAAGTTACATTTTAGAGATTTTTGAATTTTTTTGTAAGTCTTTCTTTTACTAATCAAAAAAAATCCCCCCTCCATTTGATTTTAGAATCGCCATTTTTGGGTTCTAAACCATGCCTTTTGCATAGGGAGAAGGAGGTCCATTTTCTTGGCAGTCCAACCATGTTTGATGATATTTCCACCAGGTTCAGGGGGATGGGCTAGAAGAAGTAACTTAGTTATTTTTAACACCATCTATTTAGCTAGGTAGATGGTGTAAAATATGGACAACTTATTTTCAGATATTGCTTGTGTTTATTCTTTGTGAGGTTGCCAGACACTTTGTAGACTCTGATAGCAAATTGCCAGTGATAGCCAAGTCCATTTTTAACCTTTGATGGAAAAAAAAACAGAGTGGAGGAACTAGACTGTTTGTTCTATCTCATTTAGGACTCCCCTGTTGTGGATATCTTCAAATTTATATATCAGGATTGGCAGTGCACAGACTCCCCTCTCATTACATATTTTATATAGGATCTATAATGACAATTTTGCAGTCCTCAGTGTTCAGCTGCTAACTCTTTCTGGAGCTATTTTCTGTCATTGCTTACTACTAGAGATGGAGTGATCCTCAGTTAGTGCTTCATCAATAAGAGGTAATGGCAGGAGTTGGTTTCCTGATAGTCAAGAACAGCTCTTATCAGAGTATGAAGAAGGTGACACTCAGTGAAATGGGAAAGAAGAAACAAGAAAAAGGCAAAAGTAGTTAACAGCTCTCATGGACAGAGACAGGCAAAGTAATAAGGAACAGACAAAATTAACTCTGTAGCAGTGTTCCTGGAAGTTCAAAACACTTGGAATGGAGGGTGCGAAGACCATTACTCTGCCTCTTACAGGACATGCAAGGTTGCATTTGGTGGGAAGCTATTTTAGACTAAGGCAGCTTAGACTGGGAAATAGGCAAGCTGAATGTTGGCATATTAAAGAGTAATTCCCTGGAGTTCTACCTGGCAACTGTTTCAATTTCATGTGGTCTAAAAGCACTATAAAATTTGTAAGGGAGAAAATGATAGTCTTGATCCAAAATTTGTTTGACATTCAAAAACTTCATAATTATAAATGTTAATCACGCATACTAAAAGCAACTCCATTTTTAGGTAGCCAAAATAGCACCTCATGATTTTATATATATATATAGGCACACTTTAGGAAAACACCAGTTTGAAGGGAAGAGGCATTAACATTCAGAGTAATTACTGACAAAATGAGTTCTAGAGAACATACCTGCTATTTTGTGTCACCTGTTTCTTCTCTTGTTCTCTATACTCACATGTGTTTGCTTCCTGCCTGCTGTAGAGATTGTTTCCTTATTTTTTCCCAAAGCTAGTCAGTCTTGTATGTCCCTTTGGCTATGAAGGGCACACATGAGAGCGATATTTATGGCCTCTTTTATTAAATAATAATCTTGTTATTAGGAATTGATAGGTTATCGCCCATTCTTTCTGCCCCCCAAGTTGCTAAGATTTTCATATTATTAAGTTAGCTGAATATCAAAAAGAATCTGGGTAAATATGAAAGAGAATCTGGGCAAGTGATGTGGTATGGGAACTATAAAGTTCCCATACACATCACTTGCCAACTGAGTTTATTTACCACACTTATATCCTGCCCTTCTCAACTCTGAAGGCAACCATTCGATGCCACATGTACACATATCACCAATAAATAAACAAACACATTAAAGCATTAAAATCAACCAGTTAAAACATCACAATAAATAACAATTTAAAACAATGCAATCCTGATCATAATCCAGGGCTGGTCTGAATCTTCAATGTTAACTAATAGACACTTATTGCACTGCTCCCATTATTGACCAAAGGTCTGATCTCAAAGCAATTTTTTCCCTGATGGTCAGGAGGGAGGGGCTGATTTAACTTCACTGGTGAGGGACTTCCATAGACAAGGGGCCACCTCTGAGAAGGCCCTGTTTCTCAACCATACCAGTTGCACATACGAGAGGGATTGAACTGAGAGCAGGGCCTCCCCCGATGATATTAGCCTCCAAAGTGGATCATAGAGGGAGATAGGTTTGGATAGGAAAGCTGGGCCAGAACAATTTAGGACTTTGTAGGCTAAAGCCAACACTTTGAATTGTGCTCAGAAGCACACTGGCAGCCATTGAAGGTGACACAACAGAGGAATTGTATGCCCCCTGCACACCACTCCAGTGAGCAACATGGCAGCTTCCCAATGGACCATTTGAAGCTCCTGAACAGTCTTCAAAGGCAACCCCAAATAAAGCGCATTGCAGTAGTCTATTCTTGATGAAACAAAAATGTGTAACTTCGTGGCCAAGTCTGACTTCTCGAGGTATGGGCACAATTGGTGCACAAGTTTTAATTGTTCAAAATCTCCACTGGTTTCCACTGAAACCTGAGGTTCCAGACTTAGTGATGAGTCCGGGATCACTTCCAAGCTTCAAACCTGTGTCTTCAGAGGGGGTGTAACCCCATCCACTGCCATCTTGCCTTCCCTTAAGGAGGCATTAACCACCATCTTCACCCACTCCACCAAATCCTCTCTGGCCTCCTTTATCAGCCAGAATGGGCAGGGGTCTAGGATGCATGTGCTTGTTCTTGCTTCTCCAAGGATCTTTTCCATGTTCTCAAGCCGCACCAATAGAAATGAAACCATCAAAAATGAACAAGCTCATGTAACATCCTCCGAGACTGCCGTTCACATGGTGTCCAGGTCGGAGCGGATTAGAGTGACTTTGTCTGCAAAGAACCAAGAAAATACTTCTCAACGAGCTGTTGTGGTCAGGGATCCCATCTTGTCAGATGGGGTTTAACAACCTTCTGACCACTCAAAACAGCTCTGCTGGACAGTTCCTTGTGGATGCAATATTGACAGATTTTGTGGCCACTGATAGGTTCTCCTTTTTATTTTTCCCTCTCATTTTCCTTTCTATATAGATATGTTTAACTATGGGCAAGTTGTACAGAGTGTTTTCCACTTTTTGGCTGAACTTGTTTGAACTGTTGTTTCCCACCAGAATATCCCGATGTGTTAACATCTACACAGACTCCAAATGAGAATGTGGCTTGTTGACCTCAGCAGAAAAGCAGATTAAGCACGTAGAACAAATCCTCCAACTGCTAGATGCAGTGTGGATCCTGAAAATGCATGGCTGTGATGCATTGCAAGGGGCACCAACATGGAGAAGACCCCCATCACTGTAGGTAATCAGAAAGCAGCTGCCTGTCAAGATTGGGAATGGGAGGAAGAGATACTCCAAGCACACCTTCAAAACAAAAGACGGGGAAATAAGAGTCAGAAACATTCACGACACAATATTTTAAGTAATTTTGAGGGGAGAATATTTTGACATTGTGTCTTGTCCACCATCAGTTGGGAACCCCTCCACCCAACTCCAACTGCCACTCTGTGGCCAGAAAGACATAGTCTCTCATGTTTCATCTATCAGCAGTTGAGATTGAGCCCTGGAACTGATGGAAGGAGAAGCATCTATAGGGTCACACAGGCTAGCAACCCAAACAACACTGTCACAAAACTTAATAGCTAAAACACCAAAGTCAAAATATTATCCAAATTTAAACTATTCAGCCACATTGTACAGGATCATATATTTTGACAAATGGTAGATTTGTGTGAAGCCCAAGAGTGGGTTGATGGCAAATCGAATAAAGAAAATAAAGGAAACATTTTTGACAAAGTATATCACACTTATACACGAAGGTGGATTATTTATCTTAGCATCTGTGGTTTAGAAAGCATATATCAGCTTCTTTCCTTCCATTTTGCATTAAAAGAAGGCAAATGTAATTATTCAAAACTGATGTTTGATAAAGTCAATTTTATTAGTGAATAAAACTGTTACAATTTTACAGCATTTCAAAGTTTACAGCATTTAAATTGAATATTATATTTCCTCCTAACTGCTTAGTTTTCGTTCTAGATTTATATCACTTGTGCAACAAAAGAGAGGACGAATAAAGATAATTTGTGATGGTTATTTGTTTGTTTTTAATGGTTATTCCCCAACTGTTAGGATGAAATGTAGATTTTTTTTTTTACAAATGATCCTTCATGTTGCAGAATTTTCAATAATGAGTGCTGGACAGCCATCAAAAAGGAAGATAATTCTGGGGGAATATCTTTCTTCTCCCTGATGAGTTAAATTGATTTCAGCTTCTAGCAATTTGTGCCAAACAATCTATCCCACAAAAAAGAGAAAAAGTACTTCTCTACAGAGGATTTCTGTTTGCCATCAGTAGTTTGCTTTAACACAAACACAGTATTGAATATTACAATAAAATGGGGGTGGTAGGGGGTCAACTTGTGAATCCATCCCATATCCTTACAAGTTTGCTTTCATAGTTTTGTTTCACTTTGAAGATCATAATTATATTTCACAACAGGAATCCTGAAGATACAGTATAGGGTATGAAACAAATTATTATAATCTATTACTTTGCAGAAAAGGTATTTAATATATATTTTCTCCTCTTCTAATGAACAATGGCTTCCTTTCTGAATCTAAAATGTGAATTGGCTCCATTGACTTTACAGCTCAGAATGTATCAAAACAATCTTACATTTGGCTTATTTTCTCTTATTTCATACTTTTCACTTCAAGCAATTCCCATAGCAGTCTCAAGAGCTTCCCAGTCAAAAGGTTAACACAATTATGACATCAATCCAAGTGCATAATAAAACCACAAACTCAAATATTCAGAGAAGCCTGAAGATTACATTTAAAAAAGAGAGTGCCAAAACGGAAATAGCATTGGTTCCAAGCAAGTTCCCATTGCTCTCTCATTGCTTGGGAGATGAAACAACATGTCACCCCCTCTCCACCCAAGTTGCCTGAGCACAATCTCAACCTGCTTGACAGAAAAAGGAGAATGTTGTGGTAGGAGCAGTACTCTGATCCTCCACATATATCCACATGAAGAGGAGGAGGAGGAGGAGGAAAAGGGAGGGAGAGGAGGTATCTCCTACAGCAGTGTTTCTCAACCTTTTTTGAGCTGCGGCACACTTTTTACATTTGCAAAATCCTGGGGCACACCACCAACCAAAATGACACAAAATGACACACTAACACAGTAATACATATAGTTAATATGTTTTTAAACGTATTTATACACACTCAGTGTGAAACCTGGGCCTGTTTCGATGAACTCAACATAGATATCCTGGCAGGAATGGCAGAAAGACATGATATAAAACTTCCACACAGAACTCCCATAACCAAGAAAAATGCTATAAGAGTTTGGTGGGCATTGACAGAGAGCTTGGCCTTGAGTTTTGGAAGTTGTAACCAGGTTCACCTATATCCAGAGAGCACTGTGGACTGAAACAATGTTGGATCAGGACCAAACTTGGCATGAATACTCAATATGCCCAAATATGAATGCAGATGGAGTTCAGGGAAATAGACCTTGACATTTGGGAGTTGTTAGACATTGCTGGGATTTATAGTTCTTTGGAACCCAATAAAGTAGTTACAATCGGTCAAGTGCATTCTGAACCCCACCAATGATAGAACTGGGCCAAACTTCCCACACAGAACCCCCAGAAGGCAAGAGGAGGCCTCTACTTGGGGATAGGGAGGCGGGTCTTCCCAATGCATGGAGAGGGAGAGACCAAGGGTGTTTGTAATTTTGTGCCTTTATCGAGGTAGGTTTCTTAGGGTTTTTATACTTCAACACACTAGACTCTCCCCCCCCCCCTTTTCCTGGAGGTTCCAATTTCCCACAGCACACCTGATGATCGCTCACGGCACACTGGTTGGGAAACACTGTCCTACAGTACACACTGAAAGGGAAGAATCAGGAGGTGAAAGCAGCTATACTCCCAGATACAGAAAGAAAATAAAAGAGTGGCAACAACTGACGAGCAGAAGAGAGGAGGTGAATTTGATATTGCCAGGACCTTGCTATCTGAGGCAAAAACTACCTTAAGACTAATAGCAGTCTGCCTCTGGGTAACCACATACAATGGCAGAAGGATTGGTAGGTAATCTGGGAAAGTTTTTTTTAGAAGTATGACCCATGCTTCATCAGAGATAAAGTCTATTTTATACAACATTTTGGTCTCAATCCATGGATTGCCAAATACCAATGGATACACTCAAACAGAACATTAATACTAATACTAATACTAAGGCTCATACAGTCAGAGAAAGTGTCTCCTTTTGATTTCTGATGCTTGAAGTCTAAAATTGATGTTTACATATGCTTCATTTGCTGGCCCAATAGCATTTGGGATAGAAACACTGGTAACTAATTATTCATAATCAAAATATTATCTCTTCATTTTTTTTCTGAGCTATTCTAGATTGGGAGACACATGAGCAGTATGTTATAAGCAAACATAATAGCTAGTTAAACTTAGCAAAAAGATCTTCTGTATTGTGTAAGACAAAGCAGATAGATTTCTAAAAGAAATGGGATAGCTTTCTCTCTGCTGAATGCAGTTAGTCATATTGTGTTTGTACCAGATAGGGCAGGGAAAAACACCAATTGCTTAGTTTAGAACATTTCTTAGATTTTATTTGTTTCCTGTAAACACTCTTATTGACTTCCTGCAGTCAGATCTTTTCACTGACTGTTGCCACATTCAAGATGTTGGCTGATGGTATTTTTTATCTTCTGTTAGCTGTTTTATCTTCTCCAATTAGGAGAACAAGCAAAATTCTTATTATTTTCTGCCATTATTCTATTAGTCTGCCTTAGATGGGGCATTCTTAATAGAAAATCACTGATAAATTCACTCCATTGTAGTTTTGATTTTGACATTACAACACAGTAGCTTTCAAACTTGCCATCTTCAGAGGACCTTTGTGATGCCAGTCTTTTGGGAACGCTCTTACCAACAAATTAGTTAAACTGCAGGTTATTCTAGGGCACATTTGTGGACCAGACATGCAACAAGTACAATCTTTAGCCAACCCATTTGGGGAACGATGGAGAAGAGAATGTCTACCACTGCTAAAAAAAACCCCAAAAACAAAACAAAGAACAAAAAATCAAATGGAAGCAAAATCAACATAATCTATGAACAGGAGACATAGTCCTGATACAAGGAAGTGACACTCTCAGAAGGAATTGGCCATTAACAAAGATAGTTCAGTTCATTCCAGGTAAAAATCACCAGATACACAAGGTTAAAATAAAGACAACAAAGGTGACAGGATCTAGAGTCTTTGAAAGACCATTTATTTATTTATTTACCACACTTTTATCTTGCCCTTTTGAGCCCGAAGGCAACTCAGGGCGGCATACAGGTTGGCAACAATTAGATGCCAAACACACATAAATGCACCTCGCTTTGTCTGCTGGCCTTCAGGAAGGCCTGCAAGACCCTGCTATTTAAACAGGCGTTTGGTTGTTTAATTTTACAGGTACTATATTGCAGACAATTCTGGTCTGTGCAACCTACTTCTGTGTTAGGTTGCTAATGTAATGAGTTTTATATGTGTTGGATGCGATGTTTTATATGTTGTTTTAATTGTGCTTCTTGTGTATATGCAATGCTTTTATATATGTGATTTTAACTGCCTGTTTAGTGTTGTGAGTCACACCGAGCCGTACGGGAGTGGCGACGGACAAGTCTAAACAAACAAACAACCAAACAAATAAATAAATACATTGCTTCAAACAGGTTAAATCACATAATAAAATTAATATTAAAAACAATTTTAAACTATACAAATTAATGACTTCCGGGTTTAAATCCATGTCCATTTGCATCGTTAAGCCATTTCATACCCGTTCACAATACTGAGTTTATTTGGTTACAGTGAGGTTCCAAAAGCTTGCTCGAAGAGCCAGGTTTTTACTCTTTTCCTAAGAACTTTCATGAACCTTGTTTAATAATCATGAACCTTGTTTAATTATTTCATAGGAATGAATCTATAAGTTGGAACAGTTATTGTCTGTATTAGATTAATTATTAATTTGTTTAATAAGTGGAAAACTTATTGATAAGTTTTAGATGGGGAGTGTCGTGCCCCATGAAGACCCTCACTGTTTACCCCTAGTTAAGCCCTTTTTATTTAGAGGGATTAATATTTTAGGTACAGTTTCTGAAGGGTCAGTCTAAACAGCTTCTTTGCATTTGAAGCCTATGTTACAATTGAAATATCTGTTGTATGTCAGCCTGTTCAGCCTGTGGTTGTGTCTAATGATCAGGGTGCTCTGGATGATGGGAATGACAATGTTGTTCATGTTCAAGTTGATTCCTCTGATGAGAATGGGGGCGCTGTTCATGAAGATGTTCCTGAAAGGAATGGGGATAATGGTCTGTTTCCTGGGCCTGGTTTTAGAGATGTGGGGCCTGAATGCAGTTCAGATGATGGGTCAGAGAGGCCTGTATTGCTGTGAGAGGATTCTCAAGGTCTTGAGCCTGGGAAAGGCTCTGCAGCACAGTCCCCTGGTCAGTTATCTCCAGGTGCAGATTTGAATGAAACTTTGAACAGAAGAAGTGTTTTTAGCCAGAAAAGACAAACAAAGCAGCAATTATGGAACCCAGCCAGATTACAGCAGTAGTTAGCAGTGAAACCAAAGTTAAGGAAACCCCAATTTCTAGCTGTTTGGGAAATAGCACAGGGATATAAGTGCCACATACAGAATCTAGCTTCAGATGAAGCAACGTTGGATTCACATGAAGTTCTTCATGTCAACTTCCTGGACTCTGATCTTTGATTTCTGTTTTAAGTGCCTTTGCTGTTATTTGTCTTTGAACTCAAGTATCTAGTTTCATGGATTTTTGGGGAAATATTTCTCTTTGGAATAATCACTCATTTTCTTCTTAATCAATTGAATTTACCTTTTACTATGGATTATTGCTTTGGCTTTTATTACCTTATTACTCTACCAAAATGTGATAGCACTACTGCAACAGTTATTGACTGCCAAGTATTGTAACAATATGAATAGGAAAGTTCACACACATAAACCTTGGTTTGACAGTGAATGCAAAGCCCTTTAAAAAGATTTGATGAAGATATATAAAACTTACAGAAGCAAGAATTTATGTCAGATACCTCAGGATTGGTTTACTATAAAAGCAAGATATAAAGCAGTAATCAAACAAAAGAAGTCACAAGCCCAGAAGAGAGCCTGGGATAAATTAATTACAGCTGCAAAGTCCAATAATTCAGCTCTGTTCTGGAAAATCATTGCAGGTGATATTAGACATGGTGCCCTCAGCGTAGGCTGCCATATTACAGCACACACATGGGAAGAATATTTTGAAAACATATATACGCCCAGCACGGTTACTATGAGGAAGGGCAACCTGGATATAGATTCAACACCCAGTTGGCCCCGGGTAACTGAGTTAGAGATCAAGAATTTAATTAGTAGATTAAAGCCTGGCAAGGCCCCTGGCTGTGACAATATAACAGCAGAACTCTTAAAGACAAACAAGGTCTGGTGGACACCAGTCTTGGCACGTCTGTTTACCAGGATAGACCAGCCAGATACATTCCCTACAAAATGGGGAATGGCCATGATTATCCCGATATACAAAAATGGAGAACGTTCCAACCCAGCAAACTACAGACCAATCAGTTTGCTAAGTATTGTTAGCAAACTTTATGCTTCTCACTTACATCTAAAACTGATGGACTGGATAGAACAAGAGAACATTCTTGAGGATGAACAAGCTGGGTTTAGAGAAGGACGTTCTACCTTGGATCAATGTCTAATCCTACAGCATTTAGCAGAAAAATATTCTGCCCCGGACAGAGGAGCATTATATACTGCTTTTATTGATTTTAAATCTGCGTTTGATCTGATCCCGAGAGATAAACTATGGAAGAAACTAGAGTGCTCATCAATAGACAGAAGACTCTTAATCTTAATTCAAGGGCTATACCACAACACCTCACTCAGAGTAAGATGCTCCCAGACTGGCCACTTCTCCGGAATAGTTTCTGCCAACAGAGGCATTAGGCAGGGATGTATTCTGGCCCCAACCTTATTTAACTTATATATAAATTCTATGGTAAAAGCTCTGAAGGGGGATCATTTCCACCCCCCGCGCTTAGCCCACAGACCAATCTCTACGCTACTGTATGCAGATGATGCGGCCATAGTATCTTATTCACAAATTGGTTTAAAAAGGCTATTACTAGAACTCCAAAGATACTGTGAAAAAGATTCCCTAACTATAAACTACAGTAAAACCAAAATAATGATTTTTACCAGACGAAAAATCAGACCAAAATGGACTATCGATGGATTACCCATCGAACAAGTAGACAAATACAAATACTTGGGGATCACGTTCCATTCTTTGGGTCGGTGGAACGAACAGATAAAATCAGCAACAGATAATGTGCAAAGAGCCTGTAGAGCCATCAAGAATTTTTATTTCACCAAGGGAGGCCAATATATCCCAGCTGTCACAAAAGTGTTTGCAGCTAAAATAATTGCCCAACCTCTGTACGGTGCACAAGTATGTGCCTTCAAAAAACTGGACATATTCGAAAAAGTCCAAACCAAAATCCTGAGAAGTATTCTAGCAACTCCATGCTGCGTCCCTAACAACACCCTGCATCTAGAAGCGGGCTTTTCTTCCATGGAGGCACGAGTCCAGACTCTTACACTAAACTTCTGGCTAAAGTTAAAACACTTACCTAAAGGACTGGCCCCTTTAACCCTGGCAGACTCTTTTAGGTCTACATGGAAAAATACAATTCTCAGAAATCTCAAACTGTCAGGGTTACAGGAAGACGAACTGGACCACCTGGGATATATGAATGCTAGAGTAGCAGTAAGGCGCAGAATAATGGATATAGATTACCAAAACATCTAGCCTGTGCCAGATACCATCCACTACTAAAATGCAGTACTAACGTACCCTTTGCTACACAAAATTATTTAACAAATTTAACAAATCCGAAACATAGGAAAGTGTTTACTCTGGCCCGAGTCAATGCTCTGCCAACAGCTGTGCTACTGGGAAGGTACACAAAAACACCCTATCATGAACGTATATGCCCCTGCGATGCAGGGATGGTTGAATCTATAGAGCATGTGTTCTTTCACTGCCCTTTGTATTTGGATGCCCGCCTCTCCTTAATTTCACCAATCCTGTCCCGTTTACCTGGTAGACCTGAGGAATTCTACCTATACTGGCTGCTTGACGACAAACACAAGGAGATAACCAACTTGGTGGCCAAATATCTCATGGCCGTTCTGGTCACGAGGAACCAGCATAATAAACTGCATGTGGAAACACAATAGGCCAGATACTTTTGGTGTTAGTTTTAGAGTTGAATGGAGTTTTAACATTTATAGTGTTCTATTTTCTGTATAATATGATGTTGGTCTTCGACCGTAAATAAATATCTATCTATCTAACTATGGATTATTGCTTTGGCTTTTATTACCTTCAATAAAGTGCTTGCTATTTTAACCCAACCGTGTGGTGTTTAAAGTCAGAGGAGATCCTGCTCTGGAGTGTACCAATATCAGAGAACCATAAAGTTGGAAGAGACCACACAAGCCATCTAATCCAACCCTCTTCCATGTGGGAAAAATCTTACCATGATTAAGTTATTTCCTAGTTCAGCTTTTGTTTTCAGTAGCCTGAAGAAAGCTAATGAAACAGCTTTCAATTTTCTTGCAAACTCTTACCATAGACATTATCTGTAAACCTATACATCAGGTTATTAATTTTAGATTTCCTTCTCCCACCCCTGGGTAAAGATGATTCAGCATGGCAAAAGTTTTGTAATAGGAACCTTGTATCATAGCCCTGGTAGAGAATAATGAATGGCAGGGCTTCAAAGCTATACAGAAGTTGCATAGTGTGTCTTAGTGCGAAGAAACAGAGTGGACCAGGATGAAGCTTTTTATATCTAAAGAAAGCATAGAGGCCCTTCTTCTCAAAAGAGGGGATGCTATACACTACCAAGATTTTAATAACAGATAACAGCAAAGGACAGTGTGTCTGATGAAACTTTTGAAATATGTGAATGGTGCATTGTGCCTGCTTTTATTCATGCTTCGAGCAGGGAATTACGTTCATAATACCAGTCTGAAACACAGGCAGCTCTGTATTAAGACAGTGATAGAAAGAAAAGCACACAGGGTCAATACTGATCTTTATTTTGGATATAAGATATAAGGCATGTGTGCCTGATAGTTAACAAAGAAAATAACCCATATCCTTAGATATGGTATCAGACTAGCAAAGAAGCAACTTTTCTTTTCTTTTCTTCCATTAAGGGTGACAAATATATCAAGTGCAGAGTGTGGAGCTCCACAGGTATTATTCTGGCAGCCCTGTTTACTGAAAGGTAACTAAAAATAGAGGCCTTGTGTATTTTTCTATACATAGCAATTAGATGTACTTTAACTTGAAGGCATTTCTGAATAGGAACTAGAACCAAGTCAAAACAAACAAATAAAGACCATACTCTGATTTCCATTTAAGGCTACTGAAGAAGAGACATTTAAGCCATTTTATTTGGGGAGGGGTGACTTTCAATGCTGCAGGAGGGACATTTATCACTTACCACTGGCATGGACAATTTTCTCTCTATACCCATACACACCACATGGAGTTACATCACAGTGATGCCTCATCATCTCGTAGTATGCTTTCGAGGTAATGGATCTTTTAAAAAACAAACAAACACATTTTGTGGTGTTTTCATATTTACTCAAGTATAATGCACCATTGAATATAATGCCCGTTTCAGTTTTGAAGGTGAGGATATAAAAATGGATTTGCCTTCAAATGTAATGTGATCAACAGCATAGCATGCCAGGAAGGGAGGTAGCATGAATGAGATAATTTGGGAAGCCAAGCCATTCTATCAGATTGAGGCTGATGAACCCATCAGCCTTGCAATGTTCTCAACTGACCTCATTCACAAGGCCTTCAAAACCAATTGGCAACATGGGAACGTTGGCGAGTCTTGGCCTGATGGAGGCGGGAATAGTTTCCCATCCATCAAGTCAAGGATCTCCAGTCTCATGCAATTCCCAGTTGGCCTCATTTCACCCTGTTTTAAATCTTCAATTGATCCACACAAAGATACAGAGAGAGGGGGGGAGGGAGAGAGAGAGAGAGAGAGAGAGAGAGAGAGAGAGAGAGGGGTTTTGATACTGGCTTGTGGTCTCGGCTCTGAACTACCATCAGACACCTTAGGCTCATTTCCTAAGCAACATTCTCAACATAACCTTTTTGGCCTCAGTACCAAGGCAAAAATGCCAGGACTGTTAAAGGGGAATTTTTAGACTTGGATTTCATGGTTTATTCTGGGTTAAACCATATTAGCCCAAGGTATTTATTTATTTCTTGGGCTTCTATGCCGCCACTCCCGGGTGGCTCGGGGTGGCTCACAAGCACCGGGTAAAACACAATAAACTACAGCAAACAATTTAAAACACAGCAATAAAATAACGCATAGCACAATAACAGTTTAAAATCAAGTGTGTAGAATACAACACTAGAATAACAAAGCAGGCTGTGTACGAGCAAGACCTACAGGCCAAAAGCCAGCTGAAAGAGGTAGGTCTTGCATGCCCGCCTAAAGGGAAGCAAGTCCTGAATGGCGCGCGTTTCTGTGGGGAGGGCGTTCCACAAGGTGGGCGCAATAACGGAGAACGCCCTCCTGCGGGTTGCCGTTAACCTAGCGAACTTCACAGAAGGGACATCCAAGAGGTTGGTATCCTCCGACCGCAGTGATCTCGTGGGACAATATGGGGATTTGGCGTATCATTTTGGCATCTCAGAGTAATGAGCCCCCTACACCACATTCAGTGGCAATGTAGATGGGTCCAGAGACAAAGTCCAGCTAAAGCAGTAAAACTATTTCTTGCCTGTATTAAAGCAGTAAAACTATTTCTTGCCTGTGGATGTGCAAAGCACCCATGACTTCCATTGGTTTGGCTTGGAAATGAACTAGGACAAACTCTTCCCTCTCAACAAAGGTTATGGGAATGGTTAAACTAAATTCCCATGACAATATAAATCCAAACTCTCCATTTTTGTCTAAGTAAATGCTTAGAGTTCCTCAAAGCTCATGTCTGCTCATTATTAAATCCCAAATTACTACAATTTAAAAATTGAGCAATTGTAAGGATTGATGCTTCCTTCTAGAAATTAATGCTTCTTTGTGAATACTAAACGTAGAATTGAACTGAAATTTCCCCTGAAGTAATTTATATTGAGAAAACATACGATTTTCTAGAGTTTTCTACCAAGAATGTCCTGGAACAATGTTGCATTCAGGATATTGCAGAAGGTACAAATATCTGAGCAGTTTGCCAACATAGTTATAAATAGTAACAAATGAAAAGAAGGAAAAGGAAAAACAAAGAAAGTTGTGTTGCTGCCTTTGTTAATAGTGAATTCCATATTTGACAAAACATTGGAAAATATCCCCCTTCCTTTAGAGAAGAGTGGGGTACAGTTGGCATTCCAGATGTTGTTGGAGTGTAAACCTCAGCAACCTTAGCTAGAATAGTTAATGATAATCAATGGTAAGACGTACAATCCACAACATCTGGAAGGCCAGATGTGTTTCCCCAGCAAATAAATTAAGTAAATTGATTCTCTTAATGTCTGTGATGGTGGATAAGCAGAATATTTGTGTATATATGTGAAATACCAGATAACAAGGAAAAACACACAAACACACACATTTCTCATCCTGCATGATGAAAGATGCAATAACCTAACTCCGGTCTTCATCTTGAAGTGACATACTCCACAATCGATTATACCTTTTGATCTGCCATCTGTGCAAGCAGCATTTAGGAAAGTCAAATTCATCATCAAATTCTAGGGTAATTAAAATAAACTATCCAAAGCCCACAATAAGTGCCTACCATACAATAAAAAGGAAGCGGATCAGCCCCCCAAAGCACAGCAACTTGAAACAACCATCAAAAATTATTACTCTTTTAAAGTATTGTTGAAGGCTTTCATGGCTGGAATCACTGGGTTGTTGGGAGTTTTCTGGTCTGCATGGCCATGTCCC
Organism: Anolis apletophallus; assembly: GCA_030556195.1. NCBI lineage: Eukaryota > Metazoa > Chordata > Lepidosauria > Squamata > Anolidae > Anolis > Anolis apletophallus. Next base: position 33,414,902 of record JARBWK010000007.1, read on the forward strand.
AGAAGCATTCTCTCCTGATGTTTACCCTGCATCTATGGCAGGCCTCCTCAGAGGTTGTGAGGTCCATTGGAATCTAGGAAAATGGGGATTATATATCTGTGTAACATCCAGGGTTTCCTCTCCATAGGCGGCCCCTTGTTATGGGGGAGAGGCTTGTGTACCCTAACGAAATTGTGAGCTATGCTGGCGGTGGCATAATAGCCACTGGTAGTGCCTCCCATGCCAGACAGGTCACAACCGAAGGGTCTGACAAAGAGCGTCAAAGGGCAGGATGGGCTCTCTAGCCTTTTGACAACCATCCTAGGAGAAGGAAAACTCTGGTTTCAAACCCAAGCAGATGGTGCTCGTTTAGCCCTGTAAGGTCAACCATCTAAGAGAAGGAAACTTGAACCAAACCTATGACCTGAGGACCTCGCTGCCACCGTCCTAAGCTTGCTAGGCCCCGGCAGATGAACCTTTCATTTAAAGGGTGAGGCCAGTTCTGTGCACGCTGCGCTCCACCAGAAAGGTCCATTGCACAGGCTCGAAGGACACATCCAACCTCCGAATCATCAATGCGCTTGTAGAAAGTGTGGGATGAGTCCTTCCTGAATCTTCGTTCATGAAGAAAAGCCAAGACAATGTCCATGGAGGGAGAAAGAACTCTTGTCTGTTCGAGGCAAATGTGAATGTTTCAATTGCTTAGCATTTAATGGCCTGTCAGTTTCCAGGTCTGGCTTCCTTAAGAACATAAGAACATAAGAAGAGCCATGCTGAATCGGGCCTCAGCCCATCAAGTCCAGCATTCTGTGTCACACAGTGGCCCACCAGTTGTACACAGGGATCTTAGCATTTAATGGCACCTGCTCCCGATCCCCCACAACCAGTACCCGGAGAAAATCCTTAATATTGGTAGCCAAATTTTGTTCACCAACCTGGACAGAGCATATTATTTGACAACACAGAAATGCTGGACCACTCTAACAACTACCATGTCAGACTACACAGAGAAGCCACTGAAATCTACAAGCATGTAAACAATGTCAACAAAAAGGAAGAGACTATGAACATGAACAAAATCTGGCTACCAGTAAGAAAAAAACCTCTAAAATCATAACAGTAAATAAAAAACAACATTCAAAATCATTGTAATTCCAGACAAGAAACAAGAAAAGAATGGACATGGAATTTAAGAGGTCTGGGTTCAGGTTCCACTCAACTATGAAAGCTAGAGGATATTGAAACAGTTACTCTGTCTCCCACAAACATCATTGCAAAGATAAAGCGGAGAGGAGAAGACTCATCTGATCTGCTTTAAGCTCCCCAGAATAAAGGCAGGGATTAAAAGATGCAACAAGAGCTAAAAATAAATCCTACTTCCCTCTATTATCTGTTCATATGTAATTTGGTGACTCTTGCAATTTTGCATGTATAAATTAAGGCTATCTTTTGCTATCTGAAGATAAACTTCCAAATGAAATCCCATGACAGATGAGATATCTCCATACTGTGGTTTCTGGTTATGTAGTGTAATCGGGAGCTGCTGAAAAATGCAAATGTGATGGATAGTCATCCCTAATAGTTATTTCTCTACCCCTTCCTATTGCTTATACCATACTGTGCAGCTTTGAGTGTAATGTGCACAGAAAAATGGTATGTAAGTAAAATAACTCAATTTGACTTGCCACACATGGCCTGGGGCTTCTGTTGTTAGAATTCATGAAAATAGTCTGCTGCAACAGTTTCCATACTATGGAAAAAAAACCTTCTAAGCAAGGACCATCAGCTTTTTATGTGGTAACCCTATAAGCACATTTACCTATCTAGGATACATAGCAAATGTAATCCTATTATTCTATATGTTTGGTGTGCATTCCTGGGAGGGGAATGCAGTTTACTTGAGATTTTTAATGGTTTATTTGCTTTTGGTAAATCTTGACCAGCTCTGCACACTCTTTCAATATAGCCAAATTTGCAATGGGTAATATCCCTTTAGTGAAGAGCAATTTCACAAATGCTAAAGGTAATGATGATTGGTGATAAAGTAGCAGAATTGCTTTGCTTATGGCTCCCATTCTTCACATATCTCTGGAACGATTGGAAGGTTACTTAAATATTAATGATCCACACTTAACCCTTTTCTCATGCAAGTAGCCCACATGGTTGAGCATAATTTTAAGTGAGACTGTTGGTGCATGACAGCATCATCAAGATCTGAGGTCAAATTCTTCTGATTTTTTTCCTGTGCTTTAAAATGTTCCCTACAAATACTTACCATAACTAGTATCCTTGTGGAGAGAAAAGAGTAGGGTAATAATAGACAAAGAAAAAACATGGATGTGACTCACAAATGGAACTGTGAAAAAGGAGACGGAGGGCCTGATTCTGGCAGCCGAAGAACAAGCCACTAGAACCAATGCCATCAAAGCCAGAATTGAAAAGGCGATGACAGATCCCAAATGTAGACTCTACAAGGAAGCAGATGAAACAATACATCACATCCTCAGCTGCTGCAAGAAGATCATGCAGACAGACTACAAGCAGAGGGATAACACCATTGCTCAGATGATTCATTGGAACTTGTGCCACAAATACCGTCTGCCTGCGGCAAAGAACTGGTGGGATCACAAGCCGGAAAAAGTTACAGAAAATGACCACGTCAAGCTACTCTGGTACTTCTGAATTCAGACTGACAGATTAGGGGAGAACAATACTCCTGACTTCACGATTGTGTTAAAAAACAAAGTATGGATTGTCGATGTTGCAATCCCAAGTGACAGTAGGATTGAAGAGAAACAACTGGAAAAGCTGATATGATATGAGGATTTAAAGATCGAACTGCAAAGACTCTGGCACAGTCAAAGTGGTCCCAGTGGTGACTGGCACACTGGGTGCAGTGCCTAAAAACTTTGGCCTGCACTTAAACACAATTGACGCAGACAAAATTACCATCTGCCAGCTGCAGAAGGCCACCTTACTGGGATCTGCACACATTATTTGCCGACACAGCACACAGTCCTAGACAGTGACCTTTTTTTATTTTTTATTTTTTGGGAAGTGTCCAACATGTGATCCAATACAACAGCCAGCAGAGTGACATCTGAGTTATCACCCGCACCTAATTCAAAAAGGGCTGTCTTACATGCCCTCAATGGGGAAATGGCTCGGGCACTCTCCGGGAGGGCATTCCAGAGCCCTGGTGCCACAGAAAAAAGAGTAGGTGTAATAACAACAGATTCTGCTCATCTCAGTGCTGGCACTTCTGCCCAGCAAGCGGGCCAGTGCGGCATTCTGGCACTTCTAGCATTCTGAGTTTCCGGATCGTCGACAAAGGAAGGCCAACATAGAGGGCATTACAGTAGTCTAGTCTCGAGATGACCATCGCTTGGATCACCGTGGCCAGGTCCCTCCTGGACAAGTAAGGGGGCCAGTCGCCTAGCCTGTCGGAGGTGATAGAATGCGGTCCTGCTGACCATGGAGACCTGGGCCTCCATGGACAGCGAGGAATCCAGCACGACCCCAGACTCTTAACTGACGGCGACGGATTAAGCCGTTCGCCGTCCAGGGTAGGCAACCGGCACTCATCCAGCCCAGGCCGACCGGGCCACAGTATCTCCGTCTTCGATGGATTCACCTTCAGCCGGCTGGCACGCAGCCAACCAGTCACGGCCTCAAGGCACAGATGGAAACAATCGGGTACGGAGTCCGACCTGCCGTCCATTCTCAGCAGAAGCTGGGTGTCATCAGCGTACTGATGGCACTCCAGACCAAAGTCACGAGCCAGCTGGGCCAGGGGCGCATATACACGTTGAATAATAAGGGGGAGAGGATGGCCCCTGGGGGACCCCACAGTCAAGTGGGAGCCTCCCGGAGACCTCCCACCCCCTCCACCCGTTGTCCCCGGTCACGGAGGAAGGAGGCCACCCATTTAAGGGCGGTCCCCTACCCGGAAGCGGCTAAACGGTGGGTCAATAGTGCATGATCTACAGTATCAAACGCTGCTGTCAGATCTAACAAGACAAGCAGTGCCGATCCGCCCTGGTCCAGCTGGCGGCGGTTGGTCTGTAATGGCGACAAGCACGGTCTCCGTCCCGTGCCCAATACGGAAGCCGGACTGGAAGGGATCGAGTCCAGCTGTGTCTTCTAGTAACTGAAGACACCTTGTCTGCTGTGGTCTCACCTTGTTGTGTTTCAAATAATAATAATAATAATAATTAATAATAATAATGCCCTACCATCTTGTACTGGCAATCAATCAAGTCTCCCAAGATTTTTTTATAGATTTCTTTATCCAAAGGTTGAGCCATGTTTTCTCTTATCTGAAAATTATCATTTTGAATTTGCAATTCAGAATCACCCCAGAGTCTTTGCTCTATGGAAGGAAAATACTGAGTTGGAGATGAATTGATTGATTGATTGTTGTTGTTAAAGGAGGATGTAATATTTGTAGAAAAATTCAGCATAATTTACTGCCATTGTAGCAATAACTTTAGTTCAGGAATTTTAGTTTTTGCAAAACACTCATATTAATATCCAGGGAGTTTGACCTTCTGTGACATCATTTGAACTTTTTTCCCCTGCCACACATCTCAGTTCAAGAAACGTATTATTAACATTATAACCAATTAACATTTTCCAATAAGGTTTTCACACAGCTTGTCTGCAGCAGGGGACAGGAAGGTTTGCAGCAGTAAGGACCTTTAAAATGAGCTGCAAAGCTATCAAGAATTCTAACTATTAGATACCTAAGATAGTCAACAATAAAACAACCATAATGTTACCTTGGAAGTAGGTTAATAAATGTTAGACTCTACTTTCCATTGGCAGATGGCTACAATTTCCTTGTGAATCCTAATACTGGTTCTGAGGGTAATTATTGATGTTATTTTTCTTGTCTTTTATCTGGCCTCCTCAAGGGCTTCTGTTGAAATTTCCCCCCTTTACTTTGTGGGTTACTAATTTTCTTTTTATCCTGCTGAGTTTGTTTGTCCCCATAATTGCTAGAAAACTAAAGAATAGTAAACTTACATGAATAATGAACACTAATTAATTTTATTTACTTTTTCACAGAGTAATAGATTTGGCTTCCTGAGAAAAAAAAGCACATCTCTTTTCTTCCTACTTTCCCCAAAGCTTTTCCTATAGTGATACCAGCCAGAAATAATATTCACCTCTCAATATCATTTACACTAATGGGTACCTTAAATTCATTCTCAGGCTGCATCTACACTGTAATTGAACAACACACACTTTTTTTTTCGTGTCAGGAGCAACTTAAGAATTGCAAGTTGCTTCTTGGTGTGAGAGAATTGGCCATCTGCAAGGACGTTTTCCAGGGGACGCCTGGATGATTTGATATTTTACCATTCTTGTGGGAGGCTTCTCCTATGGCCCCACATGGGGAGCAGGAGCTGCCAGAGAAAGCTCATCCACGCACTCCCCGGATTCCAACCTGTGACTATCAGTCTTCAGTCCTGCCAGCACAAGGGTTTAACCCAGTGGTTCCCAAAGTGGGCGGTACTGACCCCCGGTGGGCGGTGGGGCGATCGAGGGGGGCGCTGGGAGGGTCAGGAGAATTTGGGGGTGCTGAACCCCTGTAAGGGGGCGGTGACATGAGCCAGGTGACAGGATCCCCACAAGGCCCGTCCCCTGCCTCCGAGGAAAGCGCAACCAGCTCAGCCCTTATTTGCTTGTTACAAATTGAACAAGCAAGTAGGGGCCAAGCCAATCATGCCGCTCAACAGGCCCTTCAACAAGTGACAAAAACCGAAGGGGACTGACTCCTCCTCCTCCTCTCCCTGCTATAACCCCTTCACTAAAATTATGTTACAAATTGAACATAATTAAAGCATAGTGATTTAGTGAAGGGGTTATGGCAAGGAGAGGAGGAGGAGGCAACGGAGTCTGGCCCCTTTGATTTGGGTCACTTGTTGAAGGGCCTGTCGAGCGGCATGATTGGGTTGGCCCAAGAGCCTGCGGCCTCCTTTCCAGCGTCGATGGGAACCGATAGGGTTAAAAAGCCGAGGCCCTGGGGATGGCGAGGCCTCACTCTCTCTTTGAGGTGCTGCCTCCTCCCCTTCAGCCCGGCATGGAGGGGCTTGAGAGGCGGCGTGAGAGGGAGGAAGAGGAAAAAGGAGCGGCACCAGCAATGGTGTCGAGAAGAGGAGGAGGAGGCCAGGAGGCGGTGGGAGAGGCCAAGGCTGCAGAGGAGCCTCTGGACTGGACCTTCGTCGACATGGAGACTGCGATATCACTGCAGGACCTTCCCGCTGCCCTCATCGCCTGCAACCTTCTACTTCCTGTACTCTTCCCCAACGGACCCTACAGAGTGAGACCCCATAGGCTCGCTTGCCCCACGTTGGCATTTTGTGGGGAGCCATGCTGCAGAGGTGCTTCTCTGGCCACCTTGGGCCCTTCCTCCAGGTGTTTTGGACTTCAACTCCCACCATTCCTAACTGCCTCAGGCCCCTTCCTTTCCCCCCTCAGCCGCTTAAGCCTCAGGCCCCTTCCTTAAGTGGCTGGGGGGGGAGGAAAGGGCCTGAGGTGATTAGGAATGGTGGGAGTTAAAGTCCAAAACACCTGGAGGAAGGGCCCAAGTTTGCCCATACCTGGGTTAGGGACACATTTCAAAAAAGCAGAATGCCAGGTCTAGCTTGTTCGAAACTTCTGCATAACCTTGGTGGCCAGGAAGTGAACACCCCATATTATTTATTACTTATTTATTTACTCTATTTCTATGCTGCCTTTCTCAGCCCTAAGTAGGTGAACTACATCTCCCCTAAATCACTGTGAATTCTTTCCAAATCCCTCCAGTATTTTCTGTTGGTCATGGGAGTGTGTGTGCCAAGTTTGTCAAAATTCCATTGTTGGTGGAGTTCAAAATGCTCTTTGATTGTAGGTGAACTATAAATCCCAGCAGCTATAACTCCCAAATGACAAAATCAATCCCCCCCACCCATCCAACCCCACCGGTATTCAAATTTGGGTATATTGAGTATATGTGCTAAATTTGGTCCAGATCCAGGGTTGTTTGGGTTCAGAGTGCTCTCCAAATGTAGATGAACTACATCTCCCATAAATCACTGTCAATTCCTCTCAACCTTCTCCCATATTTTCTCTTGGTCATGGAGGTTCTTTGTGCCAAGTTTGGTCCAGATCTGTCATTCATGGGGTCTCGGCTGTGGAAGTCCAAGCTGAATTGGTTGAAGGTACTGCAAATCCCATCATCTGTTGTCCTTACTCCCCCAAACATATTGTTTTTGTAATTAATCATTATGCTTTAATTATGTTCAATTTGTAACAATGGAATCCTGCATATTAGATATTTGCATTAGAATTCATAAGAGTAACAAAATTATTTATGAAGTAGCAACAAAAATATGTTTGGGGGTCACCACAACATGAGGAACCTTATTTAGGGGTCACGGCATTAGAAAGGTTGCGAACCACTGCATTAATACATATATTAATTGCTATTAAATTGCTATTACAATTTTTTAAAACATTAATTTCTCGGGGGTTGCTGAGTAATTTTTTTTCTGGAAAGGGGGTGGTAGGCCAAAAAAGTTTGGGAACCACTGGTTTAATCCATTGCGCCACTGGGGTCTCCTGACACACACATGATAATGTGATTTAACCCAAGTTAAACTGATTAATCCAGCTTCACCCTGGGTTACAAGAAAACATTGGCAAAGGTTCAAATCTTCCAGGAAGATACAGACCTTTACCAGGGTTTTGTCAATGGGAACAGCCATCTCAGGGCTCTTCTATGCTGCCATATAATCCAGAATCTCAAGGCAGATAATCCACATTATTTGCTTGGAACTGGATTACCAGAGTCTACACTGCCAGATAATCCAGTCCAAAGTAAATGATCTGGATTATTATGGGGGCCTCAGATCATCATGCATGATCCCAGGTCACTTCTCCATAGGTGATTTGTGCCATAAAGACTGTAAAGAGGCATACAAGATATAAGACAGTACTGTACATAGTACTTAGAAGATGAGCAAGGAAATGCAACTCTGATTTTATGAGTGAGTTTATTATAGTTGGTAGTGTTGTTGCAAGATTATATGTAGTGACAGAGCTGGGATCTGGGTTTCTGGTGAGTTCTTGTCCTTGTAAATGTTTCATAATCTGCTGTAAGTGAACGTTTTGTTAAGGTTTAGAAGATATCTTCAAGCAAATGAAGGCCTCCCATGTACATCTTGTGAGATGGCTGTATTCTAGGCATGAGAAAAATGAAACGGAAATTAAAAGGATTCGTAAGAGATTAGTATGTAATGGGACTTTTGAGCTTTTACGGATCGCTGCCGCGAACCCGGAAGTAGACTTCTTTTACGGTCCTTGAGGCCAACAATTTGTGTTATGATCGTAATAAATTCTTAATTATTGTACTACGTACTCACTTCTCCCTGTCTTCTCCCCCTCATTTCCTTCCCGCCTTCATTCAGCTTCTTCTTTTTCCCGCATTTCTATGGGGAACTGGAAGTGACGCTGCTGCTAGGTAGGCAATGCATTCTGGAAAGTGTAGTCCTCCACGCTTCCCCCCCCTCCTTCTCTTCCCCGTTGCTCTGCTGCCATGCCCCATCGCAGGGGCCAGCTTCACACACACACACACACACACGCTTCTCCTCTCTCTCCCTGCGCTCTCTCAGATGCTTCTCTTCCCCGTTGCTCTGCCATGCCCCATCGCAGGGGCCAGCTTCAGCCCTCCAGGTACGTGTTTTGGACTTCAACTCCCACCATTCCTCACAGCCTCAGGCCTCTTCCTTTTCTTCTCAGCTTGGGCCCTCGCTCCCTCAGGATCGGGGTGAGAGAGGCAGCGAGGAGCGAGGGGGCTCCTCCTCCTTTTCTTTGCTGCTTCCAAGAATAGAATACCCCCTCCCCTCCCTTCCTCCTTCCCTCCCTCCTTCCTATTTGGAGAGTCCCATCTAGAATTCAGTGTGGTTTATTCAAGTTTTGTTTACAACTCCCAGAAAGCCCCGCCAATTTACCAGCTGTTAGGATTTCTGGGAGTTGTAGGCCAAAACCATCTGGAATGCGCTTAAGATTTAACATTTCGTTAGTACTTAATACATTTTGAAATTTTTGGAAAATTTTTGTAAGTCTTTCTTTTACTAATCAACCCCCCCTTTGATTTTAGAATCGCCATTTTTGGATTCGAAACCATGCCTACTGTATTCTTCTTTAGAACTGGTTGTAGGTCATCTATTATATGCTTGAGTGGTGTTGACAGCTATCTATGGATGGCAATGTGGTGTTCTATTAATGTTGTATTACATTATCCATAGGTACTAGTTTTGCATTGTTGAAATTCTTTTCACTTTGGGTGGGCATTGTAGTTTGAGAAATGCCTGCTGCAAATCTTTATCTTATTATTCTGAGGAAATGTATTTGTTTTAGAGTGCTTAACCATACACAATACATTCTGTGGTGATATCTGTGTGGAGGTTGGAGACATGTAAATACATGTAGCATCAATGAAGTTTGAGAACAATGTAGTGGTTAGATGTCCATTGTACAGTTGTACACTCACATCAATAAAGTGGTTTTGTTCTGTGATATGATGTTATATTGGGGTGAGGTGTATTGGAACAGTAGTATGTTGAATAGCAACTTTCATTTTATATATCAGAGTTCCCATTAGCTTACATTTTACCACTTGAATGAACTAGAGTAATTCAGCTACTATGGAACCTAAATGCTAGGCTAGGAACAAGGCATACGATAAATGGTGTAGCATATTAGAAATTTCTGTCATCTTCTGAATAATTATGTTTGGCATACATCTTCATTTTACTCATTTTGGACCTCTGTCAATCTCAAAGGAAAACAGAAGCCTTGTTTGAACATCTTTGTGTCTTCAGCAAAAGAGAAGCATATAAAGCAGAACGACACCCTTGTTAAAGATTGAATGACCCGATTAAACAGCAGACCACATAAAATATCCCTTGATCTACATAAGTATCTTTCGGTATTTTGTATGGTTTACTGAGCTGTGTCACTTTTGGAATTAAATAGCCTTTGCCAGCTCTGTTTCGCTATATTTCTACAGAATATATTAGATCCAAGAAAAAGATAGCATTTCACTCTGCAGAAAGGCATTAAAAATCCAAATGCACTTTGTGGTAGTGTTACACAATGTCCTCTCCCGTTTGATCAAAAATAAGAAGATTGGTGGGTCAATGTTGAGAGAAAGATGTCTCCCCCTCAAAAAGGTTTTAACAGTGTAAATTGTCATTCCTCCATTTCTGTTATTATTCTGTTCAATGTGTTGTCAAAGGCTTTCATGGTCGGAATTACTGGGTTGCTGTGAGTTTTCCAGGCTGTATGGCCATGTTCCAGAAGCATTCTCTCCTGACATTTTGCCCACATCTATTATGATTATGATTATTTACGTCATTTATATTCCGCCCTTCTCACCCCGCAGGGGACTCAGGGCGGATCACAATGCACATATCGAGGCAAACAATCAATGCCATTGACATACAACTTATATAGAAGAAATTTAACATTCCAGAAATCAGTTAAATTTAGCCTTCTCACAAAGTGGTACCTAAATTTCCTACTTGACAGATGCAACTGTCTTTCGGGTTGCAAAGGTTGACAACGAGCTACACAATTTGGTCGAGAGCTCATCCCGACCTGGGCAGGCCTCAAACTCATGACCTTCTGGTCAGTATTTTATTTTATTTATTTCGGGATTTTACCCCACTCTTCTCAACCCCCAAGGGGGGACTCAGAGCGGCTTACAGTATGGCACAATTCGATGCCCACATAATAACAATATAAACCCCAAAACACTTCAACAATTAAAATACATTAAAATACATTAAAATACAACTACATTAGCACCATACACATTCACTCTGGATTAAAACAATGTTCAGTCCATAAAAACATTGGCCATAATCATCCACTTTCATTAAAAACCAATCTAAAATGCTGCCTTGTGCTGGTGTACGAATGCCTGGTCCCACAGCCAGGATTTTACCTTTTTTCCTGAAGGCCAGGAGGGATGTGGTGGATCGTACATCAATAGGAAGTGCATTCCACAGGCGGGGACTTTGAATTGAGCCCGAATTGGACAGGCAGCCAGTGGAGCTGACACAACAGGGGGGTGATATGCTCCCTGTATGTAGCTCCCGTTAGCAATCTGGCTGCCGCCCGCTGGACTAATTGCAATTTCCGAACTGTCTTCAAAGGCAGCCCCATGTAGAGTGCGTTGCAGTAATCTATTCGGGATGTGACCAGAGCGTGGACGACCGTAGCCAGATCAGACTTCCCAAGGTACGGGCGCAGCTGGCGCATGAGTCTTAACTGTGCAAAAGCTCCCCCGGCCACCGCTGAGACCTGGGGTTCCAGGCTCAGCGATGAATCCAGGATCACTCCCAAGCTGCGAACCTGTGTCTTCAGGGGGAGTGTAACCCCATCCAACACAGGCTGTAACCCTATGCCCTGTTCGGCCTTGCGACTGACCAGGAGGACCAGTAGAGATCTTATGCAGCTGACACCCAGCCAGCTGTGCCACATTCCCGGTGCTTCTATGGCACTGGGCAGGCATCCTCAGAGGTTGAGGGAAATGTTAGAAACTAGGCAAGTGAGGTTTATACATCTGTATATATTCTGTTCAGTTGCTTATTTTCTCCTTTTATTTGCTGCTAGTTGTCCCCAGCCACGTGTTGCTATGGCCCGGTCTGGTTAAGCGGAAAAGAAAGAAAAGAGATATAGCTTGTGGATATGCAATATGTTTTGTTGTTCCATTGCCAGTGCAAATATAGAGGTTGTCTCTTTTGGTGACTCTTGAATGCACAACATATAATTGTCCATGTGAGAAGCATTTGGTCTAGATCTGAACCACACAATTCTAAAGATTGAACCTGAGCTTTGTTGATGGTGATTTCAAATGCCAATCAAATTGGGAATTGCAAATTGGGAATTGCTATATAGTGCTTTATAGTTTACAATAATCAGAACGCTTTCTGCTTTTACAGTGCCTTTATTCAAACTATTTTATGCTGACATTGAGGGCATATTATGGGCTAGGCACTAAAAAGACTGAATAAATAATGAAAACTGTTCCTGGACTCTACCACTTCAGACTGTAGGGAGTAAGCGTGAGAGTCACCCCACTCCTCTTTTAGTCCCCACCTCTGCCATTGTATGAATGATGGTTTTATTATTAACCTCTGCTCCTGAATGGTGAAACTAAAATGGCCGCTGGCAGTACAGTGACGGGGGTGGGTGGGCAATGGCCTCTAAAGGAGCCTCTAAACAGCGAGGGCCCCAGCTGCTTGCCCAGCCCATTAAAACATGCTCCGTATTACATATTTACTTTATTATTATTATCTCTTATAAATAATAAAGCGGAAATATTGTATGTATGTTTGTTTGTTTGTATGTGGCAGGGTTCTGATTGGCTCCCGGCCTCTACATTCTGACAACATGATTGGTTCTAGTGAGGGAGTATTTGCATAACTCCTCTAATTGGCCAGCCAACACGAACATTCCAACACTAAACTGTCTGAGGGGGATAAGGCAAAGGCCTGAGGCAGTCAGGCATGGTGGCAGTTTAAGGCCAAAACACTTTGCGCACCCCAACAATGAGAGAACAACACCAAACTTGCCACACAGAACCCCCAAGACACACTCTACATCCTGCTGCAGTTTGAGGGATGACAGGACTTGAAGTACTTTAACTCACTTCCTTAGAGCATTGTGGCCCACACCAATCAGGGCCACACTTGGCACACAGAGGCTCAATGGCCCACTTTAGAGCCTGGAGCACTTTAGGGCAGGATAGGCCACAAATGATGGGATTTGCAGTACCTTCACTCAATTCACTTCCCACAGAACATTGAAACCCCTACAAATCACAGACCATGCCCAAAATTGACAGTAAGGCTTCATTAACTTGATTTTCCTGACTAGGCCTCAGCTCATGGGACATTGTGTATGGCCTGAATTGACAGTAACCTACCTTGGCACACAGAGCCCCTATGACCCACACCACATTCTACTGCAGTTTGGAGGGGGGTGGACCATGGATGTTGGGATTTGATGTACCTCCATGGGTTATGGGATTTGTAGTACTTTCAAATACTTCATTCACCACAGACCACTGTGGCCCAGAACCAAGACCAATAAAGACCAAACTTGGCACACAGCGCCCCCATGACCCACACTCCATCCGATTGCAGTTTAGAGGAGGGCGCACCATGGATGATGGGATTTCAAGTATCTTCACTCACTTCCGAAACCCGCTGTGACCCTCATCCAGTGACTGATCAGGACCAAACTTGGCATACAAAGCCCCCATGACCCACTTTACATTCTGCTGCATTTTGGAGGAGGGTGGCCACGGATGATGGGACTTGAAGTACCGTTACAAATTTCCCGAGTCTGCTGCGACCCTCATCTAATGACTGATCAAGACCAAACTTGGCACACTGAGACCCCATGACCCACTCTACATCTTGGTGCTGTTTGGAGGAGGGTGGACCATGGAGGATGGGACTTGAAGTACCTCCACTCACTTCACAAGACTGCTGCCAATCTCATCCAATGACTGATCAAGACCAAACTTGGGACACAGAGCCCCCATGACTCATTCTACATCCTGGTGCAGTATCGAGGAAGATGGACCACGGATGATGGGACTTGAAGTATCTCCACTCACTTTCCAAGAATGCTGTGACCCTCATCCAATAACTGATCAAGACCAAATTTGGCACACAGAACCCCCATGACCCACTCTACATCTGGTGCAATTTGGAGGAGTATGGACCATGGATTCTGGGACTTGAAGTACCTTCACTCACTTTTTGAGACCACTGCAAGCCACATAAACAACTGATAAGGACCAATCTTGCCACACAATGCCTTTCTCAAATAACTCGGGCAGGGCTGGGTTCTCAAGCTAGTTTAATATAAATTTCAGAGAAGGTTTAACTTCCCTCTTTCATCGTTGAAGGAAGACAAATTCCTTTCCTCCCAGTTGCACTGGGGGAAAGGGTGTTACATTTTTGTTTATATAGACTAGATTCTTTTCCCTAGATTAATTGCAAGTCAATCCCAAAGACTTTAGGACCATGTAAAAAATCAGGAAAACATTCTCGTATCTCCGTAATGCTAAACACAGGCTTGATTTGTAGCAGTAAATTTTGATGTACAGAAATACAGTATGTCCTAAAAGTCCCTAGTGATACCCAATTCTCACATACGGACAGCCTTGTTGATTCACATTATCAAAAGAAGGTTTAGAAGTGTTATCTCCAGTAGAAGAAGATTTTTTTTTGTTCTTGCTGAACAATTAGTAAAACCTGTCAATTACCTGTCAAATGTCAATTACTCATTCAAGACACACCAAATGTACTTTGAGAATTTCGGATGAGGGCAGATAGGGCAGTGAAGCAAATGCCAGGGAAAGCAACACTGCATGGATATATCTATCTATCTATCTATCTATCTATCTATCTATCTATCATCTACATCAGGCATGGTTTAGAACCCAAAAATAGGGGATCGAAAATCTAATGGGGGGGGGGGTGTTTTTTGATTAGTAATAGACAGATTTACAAAAAAATTCCAAAAATTTCTAAAATGCAATGTAATTACTAACGAAATTCGCTAGTAGTTCTAAAGTAGGCAAAGCAGGGAAACAGGACTGACACTGTTTTAAGCACAGGCAAATCAAGGGGCAACATTTCCCTTGGTTTCCTTGCAGGGAGATATAATGCATTATATTATTATTATTATTATTATTATTAAAGGACAGGGTTTCTTTGCAGGGACATATAATGCATTAATATATTATTATTAGTAGTATTATAAAAGGACAGGGTTTCTTTGCAGGGACATATAATGCATTAATATATTATTATTAATATTATTAAATAAAATAGTTGCCAATGCCCACCTCTGGTGCAGGCCTTGCTAATCTGTAGAGTTCTCCTCACTCCAGCTTTTCCCCATTCAGTTTTACCATAGCACTCTAGGATCTCCGTTTGAACTCTATGGCTTTTCTTGATTCTGAACTCTTCCTTCTCCTCTCCGTGCTCTTTTTCACTCCTGCTGCCCTTCTCTCAGCAGTTCTTATGTACTTCTGCTCTGTCCTTCTATCTAAACCCCTTCCTGGGTGTTTAAATCGCTTTTTCGTCAGTCCTCCAGCCCCTCTAGGAGTCCCGATCTGATCTCTCTATCGTTTCTGGCTCCTTTTTCACTTCCTGGAGGAGGCCTTTCACTCTAATTAGGCTCCAAGCATGGAAAGGCCCCGATTTGACTGTGAGTTATGTCTGCAAAGCTATTTTGGAGGGGGAAATTTTCCTGTTGGGTGGGCATCCGAAATAGTTACTAATCTAACAAAAATTTGGGCCCAGGGGGTGCGGAAAAGAAAGTCCACTTCTGGGATTGGCCCTGCGATGCGTATAAACTTGAAAGTCCCATACATACGAATCCCTTCCGATTTCTTTTCATTTTCATAACTTTTTTCTCATGCCATATATATATATATATAAGGCATGAGAAAAAAGTTATGATATATATATATATATATATATATATATATATCTCCCCGGGCAAATCCCACCTCATAGCATGTAAAGATCAGAGCACTCCCATGAATCAGTTTCTTACTCCTGTTTTCATTTTGGGGGGTGGGGATGGGAAAGACAGACTAACATATTAAGTCAAAAAATTGAACATTCTTCTTCTTAATAATAAGTCTCCACATTAGGCAAAGTCCTATTTAAATACTGTATAAATATTTATATATTTAAATATAAATAAAGCTTACAGAGTTCTATGTTGTGACTGCAACGGTCACTTTTACCAGTAATGGAGAGCCCCTTTCTAATTCTCCCAGAACTCTTGGTTTATTGTTCACTTTGTTCCAGTCTGAAGTAAGTTTTTCGAATAGTTAAAAAAAATAAAAAAATGAAGCTTCAGCCAAACAAACAGACTTTCTTTCTACCTTCTGCTTGTTCACGAAGGAGGTGGATATCAGGATAACATATAGACCATCCAGTGGTCATTATATAAATGGGCTGACGGGGTAGTCTGATGATGTTGAAGAAAAGCTTGGATAGCTTTTTGTCTTGAAAACAAAATAAGTAATAAACCCAGATTCAGGTGGGTTTTTAAACATTTGGATGAATTATGTGACAAATAACACAATATGTATTTAAATAGCAGAAGACGATTGTCCAGCTGTATCAATATTGCCATGTTGTCAAAATAATGACTATATGAGATGGAATAATAGGAATTGTTTGGCCCATTTGGAGTAAAGAGGAGGTGTACTCACACTTTCCTTTACCACAACAAAGATCGGATATGGGACTTAAGCAGAGAACTAACCCCCTTTGCCAATCTTGAAAGATTCATTGTCAGCTGGTATTATTTCCTTAGTGTGTCTCAAGTATATTGCAGAAGCACACTTTGCATTCCATGAGAAATCTAGTCTTAATGAGGTCACTTAATGGATAAATGTTGCTTATCAGCAAAAAGGAAAAAAAACCTCATCTATCTGTAGAACTAAGTATCTGTCTCTTCTTTTCGAAAGGGTCATTGTGTAGGACAACACTTTTCTTCACATCACCAGCATAAAAATTAGGATTTACATAGCCAATAAAGAACAGCTCATCAAGACAGAGTGTCAGGTACCGGTTGTTCCAAAGAGTATTCCAGCTGGCAGGAGTCAAAATCTATATTGGGACTCTTGGGACATGAAGAGAAAGTAAAATTGCTCTGAGCCATTGCTGTGCACTGATGAATGGTGCGGCATGAAGACAGGAAAACATGCAACACATTATTTTTAAAGTACATGCAAATAAGATATTAAATGAGCTACTATAGCCTGGTAGCTGTAATGGTCTGGATGAGGGCTCAATCCAGACTCATGAGGACTTAATCCAGACAAGACAGATATGGTCAGCCATAAAACAGATCTGGGAATAGGGTTTCAGCCTGTGTTGGATGCGGTCATACCCCCACTGAATACACATGGATTCAGCTCTGAACCTGGAGGCCAAGGTATCAGAAGTGACCAGGAGTGCTTTTGCACAGTAAAGCTAGTGTGCCAACTGTGCCTATTCATGGAGGTCAGATCTGGCCATGGAGGTCCATGCCTTGATTACATTTGGACTACTGACATGCGCTCTACATAGGACTGCCTTCGAAAAGTGCTTGAAAACATCAGTCAGTCCAAAGAGCAGCAAGCAGACTGCTAACTGGGGTTGGATACAGGGAGCACACAAATGCTCTGTTGCAGCAGCTCCAGTGGCTGCCAACACATTTCCAAGTACAATTCAAAGTTCTGATTTTGACTTACAAAGTCCTATATGGCTAGGGTCCAGATTATCTGAATGACTGCATCTTTTCTATGAACCTGGAAGACATCTACAATCTACTGGGGAGGTCCTTCTCTTGGTCCCACCACCCACTCAAGCGAGCTTGATGGGAATACTGGAGAGGGATTTTTCAATGGCTGCTCTGAGTGTGTGGAACTTCCTCTCAAGAGAGACCAGGATGCCCCCATCCCTGCTTGCTTTTTGTAATCAAGTAAATAACTTTCTGGTCAGCAGACATTTGGGGAAAGATAAGGGGCAAGCTTTAGTGAGGTATGGGTGGGATATGGGAGAGGCTGTGAATTGTAAAGGTAATTTTTAAGTAGCACCATATTGCTTCTATTTAATTGTTTTTTTAAACTTTTAAACTTTTGTATTGAGCTTTTTAACCTTGACCTAAATGTGGGATTGTTAGACACTCCTTGAGTGTGCACAGGGAAATAGGTGGGGTATGAATAAAGTTTACAACAACATCCTTGCCTTTCTCAGCACTAGCACAAATAGCAAGTAACACATCCCTATTAAACATTTCAGCGTATCTGTCCTTATAAGACAGCACCTCTGTCTTTTCTTCTCATTCTCCCAAACTATCGATCTATCCATATATTCATTCCTCATTTTTCCCAGACTCTATGTACAGCAGCAAGTGAGGGATTTATATATTTTCCCACTGACAGCCTTGCAAATATATCCATAAAAAGGGAGTAGATCACTTGTTCAGACCAATTTGTCTCCAGATCATCTTTCTTCTTTCACCAAAGCATCTGTTTACTAGACTGGTACATGAAACATTTACTTTAACAAAGACAAAGAAGCAACTTTCTCGCTCAGTGCTTGTAGGAAAACCTGTTGTTGGATATCATCTGCATACTGATTACACCTACTTTCCTAATATGCTTCAGTATATTTGTCTTGTGTTCTTTTGGGTAAAGACAATTTTAGTTTGAAAAAAAGTGTAATTTCCCCCTCTTTCATGTTAAATAACTGCCATTTTTGCTCATTTTCAAAGTACCATGGGACATCTGACATGTCTTATAATTCTGAGCCTCTTTTCATTATGATTGCTATTTAGATAATTGTGTGAGCTTTTCTCACCATGTGGAAAATGATTAAGTTTGTTTGCATATCTAGCCAGCAAAAATAGTATTGGGCAAACATGGAAAAGACAGATAATTTGATGCCAACACTGTGAGCACTATCATTTACAAGTCTCTTTTTATCTACATTGTTTCACTTAGTGTTGAATAAGTGATTCCATTTTAACTCATAACTTTGAAACAATTCAAATGCTTAGAGATCAAATAAGGGACATATCTCATAGTTTGAAACGGGGATTATATTTTACATTTAAATAGTGTATTAGCTGTGGTATCTTTAACCACATATATTCACCTTCTAAAATAAATATATACAATCCAAGACATTTTTTTCCAGGGGGGAGGGGGGTGACGTTTATACTGGAAGAGTACATAGTTGAAATGGTATAGTCTACACAGTCCGCACTTCAGGAATTACTTTTTATTGTTTATACAGTATATTAACTTTTACCTATTATATTTTCTGTGTGTAAAAATCATTCAGCACAAGGAAATATTCAAAATGTGGTCACTTTTCTTACATCCTGAAGAGGGTCCCAGAAGGAGTATACTACTGTGCTGTTTGTCAGTTACTGCACATAAACTTTTTTACATAGGTGCTATCCAGACATATATAACTTCTTTCTGCCTGTGTTTTTGCTATGTTTTGTGTTTTAACATTGACTTTAGGCTATTTAAATATTATATCACTATGAACAAGAAGAATACTCAATTATATGCTGCTAATGCATGATTTGACATTTCCTTCACATGCTGCCTCAAGGGGTCCATGGTTTCAGTGCCAGATCTATGGGGAGGTGGTTAATCAAATATAATTAGAATGCCTTACATCACTATCACTGTTCTTGCACTTTCACAACAATTCATAATCAGTTCATCCTGTTATTATTAACACTTATCAGGATTTATTTTGAGAGGAGATGTTCTTTGTTTTGCAGTGGCTGAAGATCAAAAACTGGACCTCAGTGCATATCCTCTCTAACTAGCTTAGACAATGAATCATAGAATCAAAAAGTTGGAAGAGACTCCATGGGCCTTCTAGTCCAACCGCCTGCCATGCAGGAAAAGCACATTCAAAGTACTCCTGACATATGGTCATCCAAACTCTCTTTAAATGCCTCCAAAAAGGACCCTCTATTATACTCCGAGATAGAGATTTCCACTGCTGAACAGCTCTTAAAGCCAGGAAGTTCTTCCTAATGTTCATGTGGAGTTTTCTTTCCTGAAATTTGAACTCTTTGCTTTGAATCCTGGTTTCCAGGGTAGCAAAAATATGTGAAAGAATGTCAATGGGGAGGGTAGATTCAAGTTTTATGTTCCTAGTATAGACATGCACAACCTCATCACACAGACGAAATTGCCGATCCTATGACACTTTTCCCTCGGTTCAGGGACAGAGCCTGCCAGATCCCATAAGAAGACGTAAATCGACTTGTGGAGGAGCTTCCCATGTTTTCATTGAGAAGATCGGGGGAAGCTGGATGGCAACACTTCACCCTGTCAGATAGATAAAGGGCAAAGCTAGTTATGTAGGGCACAGGGCAACAAGATTCCCACACCACCTGCTGGATTCACAATGATGTATGGGGAGTTTTCTTGCTATCATCTGCAAAGTTGACCTTAATGGGATGAGGTCAATACATAAAATCTCTGTCTTGAGCAATTTATGATATACATTTTTAGAAGAAAACAAGGAGATATAGAGAGGGTGTCAGGCTCCAGGCCTCAATTTCCCTAGTTTCCCCAGAACCACACTGCAGCCATGATGGCATCCAAAAATCCTCTAAGTCTGTCTGCCTTTCCTAAGTGAACTCAGTGCAATGCAAACCGGTTCAAACATTCAAGGCCATGGCTGTTTTTCCTAGCGATAGGCAGAAACGCTTGGGACCAGGAGCTCCATTGCCTCCTCTCCACAGATGTGGGCACTAATTGGGATCACATACTTTGCCTCTGAGGTTTACCTAAACAGCAGCTGCAGTCCATCATGTGAACCATGACACTTGACGCAGTCACGTCGATAGATCAAAGGGGTTGGACACTATAACCGTTTGGTCTTGGAAAGGCTTCCCATCTCGAGCCAACTATTGCATCTCAAGATCATGGATTCCTGAACGGGCCTTGCAGCCTTCCTGTTTAAGACTTTTGAGCAATTTCAGCTGAACATGTTTTATCAAGGGAAAACAAGTGTCCTATGGAGAGGAAGACTATGGTATGAACTCCATGGATCTGTTAATATCTCCTTTTTACGTATGGAGGATTTTCTTTCTTTTCGATTTCTCCTCCCTCTCCCCTTCCCTTCCTTTGCCACTGAACTAAAAAAAATTATATCAGTGGATGCACTTAAGAGATGTAAAGGTAAGGATTGAACCATTATGGTCAATGCATTCAGATACAATAGTTTTTGGCAGACATACAGTCTACCTCCAAATCCAACATGTTGCCATGTTTTATTTAATCCCATCAATTCAATAAGTCTGCACTAAGGGGAATTAAATATTACATATATGTATTGGTCATCCGTTCAAAAGATGGCAGATCTGAGCAGTTTGAACAAATGATGATGTTTTAGAAATATGTCTGCAGGTAAATGAATACATAAATGTATTCCCTAATCTTTACTAAATACAAAGAAGATCGTTTTTTATTTTAAAAATCATATTTTGAAAATGTTTATTATTTTATTGGAGAATGTGGTGAGCTAAGATTTACATTTCTATTCTAGAGTCCTGCCAGAAGAATTGTGTGGGGTTGGGAAATTGGAAGATCAACCTAACTCTTTGATTCATTAATGTAATATTGATTCATGACACACCAGTGCTGCTTTTTGGCTTCTGGCATGCACAATTTGCATGGGGCTAGCCTTATCATTGTTAGTTAAGCACAAGATCTTGTCCTTGGCCTAACCAGTACACTAGCTGAAGAACAAAATAATAATTATATAAGCTTCCAACTGTAGGCTATAAGAAACTGTTATAACAGAAGCACTAATGGTGAACTTCATATTTTTCTTTCATATGGTTCTGCATTCCCTCCCTGGTCTCAATACACTGAAAACTTATGAAATTAATATGCAGGCCCAAGTCAAATATAATTTCCTCAGTCTCTTAAGTTAAAGTAGCAGTATATTTCCTTGGCTCAGTTGTGCTTTTCTTCACTACAATAAAGAAGAATTGCAGCAAGCAGCCCTTCAGCATTGCCTGTTCCAGAAAGTGCTCTGGAAGTAATTTCTCTTCTGAGGCTTATGACTAACAATTTAAACATGGTAACAATCACAAGTGTATATTTCTGTTTTACAGTTTTATAAGGAAACTAAATCTGTTCTCCCTAACTTATGCAAAATGAAATTCATGGTTATGAGCAAAGTATAAAAGCTAGGCAGGGAGCAATAAACCTGGGTGAGAACCAGGGGCGTCTGAAATTATGTATAATATCTGAAGCTTAAAACCTGCTCATCAGACTACTTTAGAATCCCATGTGGCACATGGAAGCTTTGTCTCCAGCTATTTCTAAACTCAATTCTTTTTAATGATTGTATAGTATAGTTTTTAAATTGTATTGAAATGTTTTTAAAGAAAACTGCTTTGAGTTTCCTTGCAGAGAGAAAGGGGGGGTATAAATTGTTGTTGTTGTTGTTGTTGTTGTTATGACATTGCAAAATGGTTTAAAAGAAAATAAATAAATTCATTTTCAGTTCATCTCTGTCCATGTCTGATTATAGGGGGCAGGTCCATTTCTCGATAACAATGTACCTGAGGGACCGGCTTACCCCATATTGCCCTACAAGATCACTGCAGTCAGAAAACACCAACTTACTGACAATCCCCTCTGCCAAGACACCCAGGCTAACTGCAACCCGCAGGAGAGCATTCTCTGTGATTGCTCCAACTCTGTGGAACGCTCTCCCGACCGAGACACGAGCCCTCCAAGACCTCATGTCCTTCAGGTGGTCTTGCAAGACTTTCCTTTTTCAGGAGGCTTTCGGCCTCTAAGACGCCATCAGCACTTCAGCTTGCTGGTTATCTGCTGCGTTATACTGTATTATGCTGTGCGCTGTACTTCGTACAGCATACTGTGCTTTTAACCCATGTTATTTTAGAGTATGTAACTTTGTTTTAGTTGAGTTTTTATTGTACCTCGTCCTGTTGTGAGCCGCCCTGAGCCTCCCGGGAGTGGTGGCCTAGAAATTTGACAAATAAAAAAAAATTAAAAATAACAATACAAATAAGTTCATAGAGTTTTAATAGATTGCTATGAAGAACTGAACCTGTATATAAAAATGAAAGCAGTTTTCCTGGCATGCCAACCCTCTGACTACAGTGTGTGTTCACTCACCCACCTGTAAACCATCCAGCTGGAAACCAAACCAACACACTACATGGTGCAGATTTGTGGGGATGGCTATATGGCTAAGATTAGCACAGATCTAGCAACATGTGATGAGCAGCACAGGGAAGTTCCTACATGGTTTCCAAAATTACAAAATGAGTCACTGCAAAGTTTTGTGCACATTTCCCTTCCAGTATCCTATTCCCATTGCATGGCACATGTCTCATTTCCCTTCTCATTTTCCCCAAATGAAAATCCATTTGATTTCCAAGCACACATTCCCCTGCCCCTCATGACAAGCACACACTAAACAAAATCTACAGTATGTCTGCATCATAAATCATTGTCTTATTCAAGAAAGTGCCCTAGGTCTAGTACGATTGAAGTTATTTTTTCAAGTAGCATCTCTCTCAAAAACATTTAGTTAATCCACATTCAAATCTCTGTTCAAAATATTAACGGATAAAGGGTACTCAACTTTGCTGACACTTAGAAAAGTCAAGGTAAAGCTAGTCATTCTAGGCAGTTTCCCTGAGCAATTGCTATTAGAATAAGATCTGAAGGGAGCTATTCAGTCTCATGGCAGCTTCACACATCTTTTCCAAGCAGGGCAACAGGAAGAAAAATGAAAGGGAAATAGAGTGTTATATGAGCAATACCTAGGGCATAGTTAATAGAACCAAATCATTCTAGAGTCAAGAGAATTTTGGTCTTAGCAGGGAAGAAAGAGAATTAATGTCTGATTTCATCTATCCATGAATCTTCTGAAACACCTCCAGTCTTCAAAGTTCACATTTACATCTTGAACTTTGTGTCTTTGACTCTACTCAGCACACAGGCACCATGGGGCTTCATTTAGCATTATTTTAAGCTTTTCAGTTTCAAGGATTCAAGGATTCTAAATAGTGATGTCAAATGTCTTGCATTATGTGGAGATGATTTGAGTCTGGAGCTTTGGGAACTGGTAAAGGCTGCATCTCATAAGAGAAGCGTTTGTCTAGACCCTGAATTCTACTGAAGTTTAGCATATGAGAAGATGAGAAAGATGGAGGTAACATGAATAACTGTGTGCTGTAAGAAAGAGATAGTAATAGATGATAACTTTGTTGTAAGGTTTTTTTTGTTTTGTAATTTAAAAATAATCATTCATGTTTGGAATGGAAAATATTTAATTCTCAATGGTGTAGCAGTGTAATTCCTGGTGAATGTCTTGCAAACTAACACCTTTTATTTGGTTTAAGATTCCATGACTCTCAACCACTTCATCAGAGACATGATATTTTCCCTCAGTTATTTATTTATATGGGCTATTATCCTGTTGGTTGAATTATATATACTAAAGTAACGGGAATAAATGTCCTTGGACACATCTACACTGGCCACTTAATGTGAAAAGGCCTTGAATCAGCTCTGTGGCAGCCAGATGATGTCACACAGAGCAAATCTGGGGTAACATGGGACAACATTAATTCACCTACAACCTTGATCTATATCAACCAAAGTTGGGGGATTCTTCAAATTTTGGACTCTGAATTCAGAGCATCCCTTGACTTTGGGGCTATGTAAACAGTTGGATTGATTCCAAGGCAGAATTGGCTGCAATTGTTTACACTGTCATCCTGTGTATCCTAAGCTCAGGTAGCCCAGGGGCATGGGATGACACTAGCTGTGCCCTACTGTTCTCCATGTCATGGCGGTGATCTCTGGACATGATATGGGTCCTGCCAACTGGTTGTTTATTGCACTGATGTTGGCCAGGGTGATGGGGCAATCAAGGAAGGAAGGGATGATAACTCCTCTTCCACTCCCTTGTTGCCAATGTCACTGCAGGCAAAAGCCAGCCATCAGGACCCATGCCATGCTCAGAGACTATTGCAAAACAGAGAATGGAAGGGAATGGTAAATGTGGCTGTCCCAGCAGCTAGGGGATGATGGCTGTGAGAACATTTTTGGAGCCAGGTTTATTCCTGAAATTATTTACCAGTTGTAGAGTCTCTTTGGATTTAGTCCAAGAAGTTGATTAATTTCTTTCTTGTGTTTCTCCCACAAATTCGCAGGGCCTACTTGTTTGCTTCTTGGTTTCCACTAGTTCCTATCAGCAGTGTCTCTCATTGTGACTCTTGCTTCAGCCATAACATGGTTCAAATGGTTGAGCCAGCATGTTTTAGGTCTGCTGTGAGGCCTGGCACCAGCAATTTCCATTTTCAGTGAAGTTTTAGCCACAGAACCCTTATCACTTTATTGCACATGTCAAAACCATCTCACATGGGATTCCTTTACCTTCTCAGAAATCAGAGCACATCTGAAGATGGAGCACACTGTATCATTTCAAATACTGTCCTTCAGGGTAACATAATAATATAATAATTATATTTATTTATATTCTGCCCTATCTCCCCAATTGGACTCAGGGTGGATCACAGTACACATACATGGCAAACATTCAATGCCGTTTGTTCCTCTCCACTTCATCCATGTGGAATGTACACGTCCATGAGCATCTGACAGTACATCGCTGGAGGAAGTGCTCTTTGAGCAGGAGGTATTTAAAGCTGGTCACTTTGTTGAGGTCAGTGCAATTGATATTGATGGAGCCATCCTCTACCATTGGTCCACATTCCATGTACTCCGTTTTTGTGATGTTGAGCTGTAGTCTGAAAGGAGTTGATTAACTCTTATATCCATTTCTGGAGTCACAATATGGACACAGTGCAAGTTATTAATTCTTTGTCCTCCAGGTTCCCCATGAATTATGCACTTGGTTAGAACCTTTACAATGAAATGCCTTCATTAAAATATTTGTGTCACAGATAAGAGAAGTAATGAAAACAGTAATGAAAATGAGAGTGGCTTTAGGTTCTTTGGCCAACTTTTGTTTCATATATTTTATGATTCCCTGTCCATCCTTTCGGCTGGGTAGTTGCATTGATCTTTACTTCCAGGGCTCAAGGATATCAAGACAACACAAGAAACGTTCAAATTTTGAGGCTCTGCATGATTTCCAAGCCATACAGAAGAGATGGCCAAGAATAATCGTGGTGTGATTGGCTTTTTTGCCTTGCCACAGGAAATGTGGACCCTATTGATGAGTCTGGTGGGGAGAAAGGACTAAACAGACACTTATCCCTTTCTGCAGCAAGTATTATAAAGTATTTTAGATTTTTGTCATTCTTTTCCTACCAAAGAATCTATATGTTTTACTTACAATTTAAAGCAACTTTGAAGAACACTGCAATTTTGAATGCCACTTGGAAAATATTCTATAAGCCAGTTTGCAACAAACATTAGCCATCCTGTATCATAAGTGTTTTCCAGTTTGGATCCTCTTAATCCATGTAAATATACCAAGTAGAACATACCTGATAGCCACACTCTGAAAGCTAAAACAGTAGCCACTCAACTCTGTAGAACATTTCTCTCAAACACAAACATCAGTTTTAAAACACTTCTTCCTGTGATTCTTTACTGCTAGCAGTATCTTTTATACTAAGGTAAAATGAAAATATATGTGCATATTACATTCCACCACATAGTAGGATTGTTTTTCCACAGAGCTTCATAAAAACCTTCACACAAAAGCACCACATGACTTGCACATATCTAGTAATTGTGGGAAGAGCAGATCATCTTAAAAATTTGGAAAACCATTTTTGGGGCACAAATTTTGCACAAGGCTTTCCCATATTTCTTAGCTGTTTGATAGAAAAATTCTCTCTCTCCCCCCTCTCTCTCCCTCCTCTCCCCCCTCTCATACACACACAAAACAATTGGGTGGCTTATTAATCATGTGCTCCAATCCTAAAACCTGGTTCATTAAATGATTAACATGTCCCTTGAAATATTTATATTCTGCACTTCCCTGAGATAATATTATTATTTATTTGGTAAGTTAGCTGAAGAGGTAGTGTCCAGTAAGACTTATGGCTGAATGGAGATTTGAACCTGCTTTTTAATATGACACTCAAACCACAAGATCACATTACATCAGGACCACAAGAACACTGTTGCCACTTTCCGAAGTTACTGAACAACTTAAACATCACAGCAGATGTATTTTCACTCAATATTTTTGCATTATGTTATCCAGTGATAATAGAAAGATGTCATTGATTCATAGTTTTTAATGAAGGACTAGCTATATTTGGCAGACCAAAGCATTTCAGCAAAAGGTTTTCAGTCTTAATAAAATGAAGTTTTGCAATGACAATGAAAGCCACTAAAATTAACGGGGGTGACAAGGTTTATTTTTTTCCTTTTGAGTGGCATGTTTTGAGTGAGAAATTTTCTGCTCTTCCCTAGTTAACTGTAAAAATGTCTTGCTTTGCCATCAGTTCAGTGACTTTAATAATAGTTCTGGTACTTTAATGTGACAGCACTAAACTGCATAGGCTGCATAGCATTTCTCCAAAGTCATGATGGTCTTTGACTGTCTGTCAGGGCTCTGACTTCTCATAAACAAGTCCAGCAGATATCCAGGCAACTGGTTTGCTCCTCAAGCTTGTTCCAACTTGTGAAGCAGAACAAAACTGTGATAGTCAATTCCACAATGCAAAGCTATCCTAAGAATATAGCACAGGATAGATTTGGATGTTGTTCTTGATATTTAAAAACCTAATGTTTGTCCAAGCAAATCACTTTATTCTTACATAAAGTTTGTCCATGTTAAATACGAGCACGATATTATCCTCTGTTGCTTGTTGCTTCAACCATGCCTGTTTTGTCTGGCTAGTTACAAGTATTTTAAGCAGAAAAATATGGTCTTCTTAATTTGAAACAATGAAGAATCTTATCCAAACATTGATGATTCTTGAAACTTCAAATACAGCTGGTTCAATGCAGATTAAATGCCCAGTTTTTTAATTTAAAAAGCAGAGACACTAGCTGGAATACTTCAGCAAGTGAGAATCCAAAAGTGGCAGGCTAAAAGCCAGAACCTCAATCAATGGCTGATATCAAATGAGAGACTCCCTCCTGGGCACACAGAAAACTGGGCGACTTGGAAGGTGCTGAACAGACTGTGTTCTGGGACCACGAGATGTAGAACCAAACTTAAGAAATAGGGCTACAAGGTGGAATCCACAACATACGAGTGTGGAGAAGAGCAAACCACAGACCACCTACCACAATGCAACCTGAGCCCTGCTACATGCACAATGGAGGACCTTCTTATGACAACACCCTAGGCACTCCAAATGGCCAGCTACTGGTCAAAGGACATTTAATAGAACACCAAGTCTGCAAACTTTGTGTTTTGTTTGTTTGTTTGTAATGCAATACAATTATTTGGTTTGCTCCTGACACGATAAATAATAAATAAATTTAAAAATCCCCCTTGCATCTTCAGAAGTTGTTCAAACCAAATAAAATATCTTTGGGTCTCATGTCACTATGGGGTGCTTTTAAAACCATAGCTCAGTGTTTCTCAACTTTGGGGACGGGACCCCTGGGGGGGGGGTGCAAGGGTATTTCAGAGGGATTGCCAAAGACCATCAGAAAACCCTTTGGCAGAGAAGGCTGAAGTTCTCTCTGCCTGTCCTTCTCTTCCTTTTAGGAAATAGATGACAAATCCTCCCACCAAAAGCTTTTCTCCACTGTGATTGGCCAGCCTCTCAGCCAATGGGAGGGCTGTTTCTGAGACTCCAAATGTTTATATTTGGGCATATTGAACATTTGTGCCAAGTTTGGTCCAGATCTATCATTATTTGAGTCCATTGTGCTCTCTAGATGTAGGTGAACTACAACTCCAAAACTCAAGGTCAGTTCCCACGAAACCCTTCCAGTATTTTCTGTTGATCATGGGAGTTCTGTGTGCTGAATTTGGTTCAATTTCATTGTTGGTGGAGTTCACAATGCTTTTTAATTGTAGGTTAACTATAAATCCCAGCAACTACAACTCCCAAATGACAAGATCAATTTGGGTGTAATGTGTGTTTGTGCCAAATTTGGACAAGTGAATGAAAACACATCTTGCATATCAGATAGTTACAGTATGATTCATAACAGTAACAAAATTACAGTTATGAAGTAGAGACAAAAATAATTTTATGGTTGGGGGATCACCACAACAAGAGGAACTACATTAAGAGGCCATAGCATTAAGAAGGTTGAGAAACACGTCCACAGCTTTATCTGCTGGAGGCCATGACCCTCATGTTCAACTGCTCCTTCTTTTTTTCTCTTTTTTTAGAGAAAGATAATAGAGGATTCAAGCAGTTAGGGTACCTTGGCAGGTCAATTTTAGCCTGTGAGCTAGAGGTTCTTGTCCCTTCTATAGGCATTCAAGTGTCTCTATAGACCAGCTGCTGTTTTGTCCATTTCAAGTCATTTCTGACATATTTAGCCCCTAAGACTACATAAGGTATACTAGGGTTATCACAGAAAAATTTGTTCAGGGGAAGCTTGTCATTGCATTCCTCTTTGGTTGAGAGAGTGTGACTCGCCCAAGGTCACCCAGTATGTTTGGAGGGTTGAACAGAATCCTAGCCCAACATTTAAGAGTCCTACTGTAGTATTCATAACTCTACACCATATAGACTCTCTTTGTAATAGCCCCAAAGAAAATGTGGGTATGTTTTCAAATATATCCAGTGTTCCCATGGGTCTCCTTCCTGATTATCTGATTGGGGGATCCTCTCATATGTTTATAAGAATCTCCGGGTTCTCTGGAAGATTGAATTTCAGTGGATTAGATGCATTATTAAATACATTGCACACTTCTTGGAAATGATTTGTCACATCATTTAATATGCCTGAACATTATCTCTGAGTGTTACTGGAGAAACATTTCTGTTGAATGTGGCTTTGCAGGAAACATATAAAAACCCAATTGCTTAAGTTATTTTCAGCAATGAAATTCTTTCAGCTTCAGTGCATAGTTTCTCTCTGACCTTCATTTGTTCTGTTATTTGAACAGTGCATAGGAATAAGATCCTGCAGAGATTAACTTCCACTTTACTCTTTCCCTGCTTTGCCTAGGATTTGGACCTCCCATCAGCTTCTTCTAGCTGCTGCTTTATGGGAACCATCATTAAAATGAGGAATTGTTTTTGAGGGGTGGGGAGAAAGAAAGACATGGCAGATCCTTCAATATTCTATGCACAAGGAGATATATTGTACATCATCTACTTATTTATGAATGTGCAACACAGGAACATTTCAATATCAACTTGAGGGTGTGTTTCCCTCTAACCCACCTTCAGATAACACCACCTTTAAAAATCATAATGCAAATAATTGCTATTGATTGCTCTTCAACCTTCTTTTGCATTAAAACAGGTACTATTGGAGGTGTTCAAGGTGACACCAAGGGTAGGGCATGCAGTGCAGTGCATTACTCTGTGGTTGACACTTTGCTTTTCTAGATAGCTTAGTTTTGCATGTTATGTAAAGCAAAATAAGAAGTACATCTGCAGCATACTTATTTTGCAGAAAAAGTTGTTTCCTATAATTTATTTATTTATTTAATTAATTTTATATTCCGCTCCTCCCTGCAGGCTCGGGGCGGATCACACAACATACAATAAAAACACCAAAATACAACAAGTGTTAAAAATATTAGAAATTACAGCTTCTTTAAAACTCAAGACAGTGATCGGGCAGAGTACATTTCCGGTTTAACTAAAAGCAGGTCTAAAAAGGGCGGTCTTGCATGCCCTCCGGAAGTGAATAAGCTCCGAAATCGCATGGGTATCAGCTGGAAGTGTATTCCATAGTGCAGGGGTCAGTGGAGAAGGCATGAACAATGAAGAAACAGCCATGAACAATTTTTGTGTGAATATGCCCTGAACTGCCATGGCACTTGTCAGTTCAGGATTCTCATTGGGAGTTTTCAGCACTTGAAAAACATGTTTTGTGATCTTTTTTTTTATTTACATTTTTTCATATATTATTTCCATCCCTAATAATCATCACAGGGAATATAAAGTATCATCTGCCTCCTACATCATGTCCTCAGCTGATAAGGATTGCTTTGGATGATCACAATTCATAACTGAGTCTTCTCATGAAGCTACTTTACCTGAATGTTATTTTTAAAATTTAAAGCTCCAATTTGTGTCTGTGAAGTGACTTGAGAAGCCAAGTAAGGAAGTCAGAAGAGCTACATAACAGTATTTATTTTATTCATTTGTTCGATTTCTAGCCGCCACTCCCAGGATAGCTCGGGGCGGCTCACAATTCGACAGAACACAGCAGATAACAATAAAACATTAAAAAAATTAAACATAAAACATTAAAACATAAGAGCATTTAGCACAATATTTGACTACACATTGTCAGATATAGTTGGGCCGATTTAGGTTGCGAAGGCCTGCCGGAACAACCAGGTCTTACAGGCTTTCCAAAAAGCCAGGATGTCACGGAGTGACCTGGTCTCCAATGGCAAGGAGTTCCACAATGTGGGGACAACAATGGAAAAAGCCCTTCTCCTCGTCGAAGTGAGGCGGTAGACTTTAACAGAATGAGGAGAAGGTCCTGGTTTTCTGATCTCAGTGAGAGATCAGTGAGAGAGTATGAACCACACTGTAAGACACTTCACATTGTAAAACATACTTGAAAGAACCCATACTAGATTGAATTTTTTTTGAGAAATTGATGATATGCACAGAAAGCATGAACATGCATAGAAGACAGATGGGGAACGCAAATGAAAACCAAGAGAGAGACCAGAAAGTTGAATATCATACCATCCCTACTCCTTTCAAAGCAAATTGTTTCATTTCAAAGGGAAATGTGAATAAAAATGCCCAGTGCTATTGAGTTGGAATTATAAGCAGAGGCAAAAATAGCTCCTTGAAATACAATCACAAAGGGTTAGACAGTACAACAGCTGCTATTTTAAGGCTAGAGACTTCATCTTCTCTTTGAAAGACAAAAAGAACCAGCAAACATTCTGGCTGCCCTCCAAAACAAAAACGTCATTGTTATTTTTAAAAAAAACAACAGCAAAAAACCCAAAAACCAGTGCATGTGAATTAATATCCTGTTGCATTGGTTTGTGTGTCTTCTGCAGAAAAAAAATGAAATGACTTCCCCACACTTCTTTGAATTCAAATCTGTATAAAGTGCATTGCCCACCCATCAATGAAATAATGAGACCAGACAACTGTGTTGGGATAAATATACCCAACGTTTATTAACTTGTTACCTATTTAAACTTTCTTCATGAACTGAAATAAGCTAAAAATGGGGGTTTGAACTTGATGATGTGCAAACTGAGGCAGTGGACATCCCAGACCCACTCCTCAGCTGACATTGCTTGAGATACCTGAGTTCCCTGAATAACTCAGCGTGAGTCATAACTATGACAACTGCTTTGGGAAGCAGCATAAAATATTCAAATCTCAGATTAAGAGACTTCAGGAATTAGAATTCCCCCACAGTTCCAAGGCCATTTCTGATTGTTCAATCTCGGTTGAGTGAACTCACAGCTGGGGTTTCCCATTCCTAGCTTTCATCAAAATGGGTGCTTTAGGTGCACACTGAGATGTAAATTGTATCCCTGTATTCCACCACAGATTAGGGGCAAGTGTCCACTTTGTCCCCTCTCCCTACCAAGCCTGCTACAACAGCTCTAATACCTTCTTGCAGATTATGAAGAAATTGTGAATAGGATGCAAAGAAAGGAACGGTCCTAATATTGTGACACTTGGAAAACACAGAAGCTTCTTGTTGCCAGCAGTGAGAAAATCTACAACTACTGGGAAAAACATCTTATTTTTGATAATCTTTAAAAGGAAAGTCTGTCTAGTTGCACCTCTAACAGAATAACCTAAGCATGTTTACTTAGAAATAAATTCTGCAAAGTTGAATAAGGTAAACTAACAAAATAAATATGCCCAGAACTATATTCCAAACCTCTCCTCTCTCCCTTTAGAGTGTTTCCAAAATGCTAATTTTGTAAAGGCTGGATATGGAAATGTGCAGTGTAAGAATTTGACATTGCTGCAGCCATTTCACTGACTCACAGAGCAGTTATGCTAATATGCTATTACTTTTGCATGCAAATAGTCAAATGAACTCACAGGAGTGCAACGATTTAAACTATATATCCCTATTTCATTTTTCCTCCTATTGTAGAATTTGCTGCTGCTGCTTTTAAATACTAAGAAAATGGCTGAGTTTTCCTCTGTTTATGGAATTCAATTTTACTTGCATGTCTTCATTTCCACTTGTCTGCCTGGTAGTAGTGATGGTTATGTGAGGATATAATTTCTTTTTCTGCAAAGCCAAAGCAATTTGCAGAAACTGCCAGTAATGCTTTCCTAAAAGGCAATGCAAGGCAGCTGCATGGCTTTGTAAAGAAATACACCAAACAGTCGGTTGTGACACTTGGAAGCATACCAGTGTGAGCTGATTGTCCCAAAGTCCTTAGGTTTAATCTTCTCTGTGCTATAAACTCACTAGGTTAGAAAAGTAGGGATTGAATCAAGAGTCTAATCTCAGTCAAAGGTTTGGCAGGATTACCTTGCATTATCCATCAGCCAGGTGCTGCTTAATATACACTTTGAAATCTTCGAAATGTCTGGAAAATATGGACACTTCTTGAACAGAAATGGACACATTTGGAAAGTCTGCATGGAAAACATTTGTACAAAACACAGCTAAAGATGTTTTGGTCAAAAGAGGTTGATGCACTGAAGCGATGCACATTGAGAAAGAGGGAGAACATGTTTGGGGAAAACACTGAAAGAAATTTACTTTTTTGGAAAGGGGAGGGAGTGATAAAACTGGACATAGAGTAGAGATAGATGGTGGTAAATAAGGAAACCTATGAATATGGCCTTCTTATATATGCATGTTATTCAGACAAGTCATGTTTTTACCTGCATTAGTGCAATAATTATAACAGCCAAGGTAGGGTGAGAGAAGGGTTATAAATAATTTTGTACAAAAGAACAAAAATTGAAATCCAATGAAATTCGATGGAGTAGCAATAATTCACTTCTTCCCTTACATAAAACATTTGTCTAATATCCAATAATGAAATTGTGTGGGGAACATGCAAAAAATAAATCAGGAGTGCGGGTCAATAAGTCTGTGACTTTTTGAATTTCCTGCCTCTTAACTGAAAGGGTAACACTGCTTCTGTCAACAGGCATTTGTCAGTTGACTCCTGTCAAAATTTGAACAAGCTGCATCATTTAGTTTGTGTTTGACAGCCATTGATAGCAGACTACCATGTGATTTAAGGAGAAAATAGAATTTGTGTGCTCATTAAGCATTATTTTTTTTGTCGGAAAAAATCATCACTCAAACCAGGGCTAAGCTTGAGAAATACTATGGAGACTCTGCATCATCCATTTCAATGGCAAAAAAGTGGTTTACTGAATTTTGTTGTGGTTGTACAAGCACGGAAGATGCCGAATGTTCTGGATGCCCAGTTGAGGTCTCTACACCTGAAACAATTGAAAAAATCACGATATAGTGTTGGCCGATCGGAGATTGGAGGTGCGAGAGATTGTGGAAACCATAGGCATCTCACATGGCTCAGTGGTTTCAATTTTAAATGATCACTTGGGTATAAGAAAGCTTTCCACAAGATGGGACCAGGACAATGCAAGGGTGCACACATGTGCAGTTCCCATGGCAACAATCCATGAAATGGGATACAAATTGCTCCCTCGTCTGCCCTATTCTCCGGATTTAGCCCCGAGTGACTATTTCTTGTTTCCAAATCTGAAGAAATGGCTCAGCGGAAAGAGATTTGACAAGCAAAAATTAGAGCAGAGGTATAACTAACACAAACTGACTAGCAAAGTCAACTAACCCTTAAGTCTCTATAAGAATAATGCATAAATAATATAAATCATACAGAGAGTCTGAGAATTCTATAAGAAAATATAAATATATTTGTGCAAGTAGTGAAAAGTGAGCAACGAAGATGCACACAGTACTGTACTACAACGAGGTATTGAGTCCATATATCTCATATAAACATAGTCCAAGTATAGTCCATAAGGCATAGCAAAAGTGGTAAATCCAAAGAATCTAATGATATTATAGATCCAAATGGGGTGGTGTCAGTTCAGTGCGGAGAAAACTCAGCCCCGGCAAAACGTAAACAATGCAATCATGCTGGACACTAGGGAGCCAGCAGTGAGAGCTCCTCAGGAAAATCCGGGCTGGCTGCCTGTCATCCTGGATTTTCCTGAGGGGCCCTCACTGCTGGCTCCCTAGTGTCCAGCATGATTGCATTGTTTATGTTTTGCCATAGCTGAGTTTTCTCTGCACTGAACTGACGCCACACCATTTGGATATGCTGTAAACCATCCTGAGCCAGTTGGAAAGGACGGTATACAAATTGAAATAATAAATAAATAAATAATCTATAATATCATTGGATTCTTTGGATTTATAACCTTTACCGCCTTATGGAGTATATTTGGACTATGTTTATATGAAATATATGGACTCAATACCTCGTTGTAGTACTTCTGTGTGCATCTTGAGTGCTCACTTTCACTACCAACATGATATATTTATATTTTTTTTATAGAATTCTCAGACACTTTGAATGATTTATGCATTATTCTTATAGAGACTTAAGGGTTAGTTGACTTTGCTAGTCAGTTTGGGAAAGAGATTTGGCTCCAACAATGAAATCCTCTCACAAACAAATACCTATTTTGAGGACATCTTATTTTTTTTTGGAAGGGATAAAAAATTGGAGATATGTTGGACAAAGTGTATAAAGCTCAAAGGAGACTACGTTGAAAAATAAAATGATTTTTCATCCAAAAACCTGTGTTTCATTCAAAGAGTCACGGACCACACACACACACACACACACACACACAACACATGGTGAGCAAAACACTGAGAACTGGTGTGGTGTAACAAGAAGCTACTTTATATTGAGTTAGGCCTCACGTGCCTCAGAATTGTGAAGTGTTGTTGGCAGAAGGTCTGCAGAGGGTTTTCTATGTGGATATTCTCTGGGAATCTCTCACCCAAAAATGAATCACTTCAACTTTTATTAATTTTGGAAACCAGATGCATATTGTTATTCAAAATAATATTGTATTTATAATCCTATAACACTCAAAATTCCCATGTGGTCTTCTATTCACATACTGACCAGGATAAGCATTGATTGTCTTCCAATATCAGAAAACATCAGATGTGTTCTTGGTAATAGAAACTTTGGGGATGGAGTCCTGCGTACAATATAACCCGGTTAAATGAAAAATTGAGGCCCATCTACACTGCCATACAATGCAGTTTGAAACTGCATGATATGATCAGAGTATACTCATATAATGCAGTTTAAGTGCATTGAACAGCATCATATGAGTCTACGCTGAGCACAGGCATGTAACCCGAAATTCTCAGGGTGGTCCGCGAAAAGGCCTTACTGGTACATTATTTAAACTGGTATCTTTATTCATCTCATGAGCTGTTCACCAGCCTCATTATATCCCACCGTAATGGGGTTATTGGGATAACAAGACAATAGGTTTGCTAGTTGAGACCCTCTTCCACCCAGTCTCAGACGAACCAAACTCAGCCCCCTCCGAAACAAAATCCTGGCTACGGCCCTGGCTGAGCATATAAAGTCTCTAAAATTAGATGTTTTTTGAAGACTAGACACAATACAGGACTTATTTTGTACAAAATTCACTTGTTGTTTTGTGCAGAAACAGCATGTGATGTGTAATAAGAAATATTACAGAAATAATGATCCTGATGCATAAACCCTTATTGTGCATATCAATCATATAAAACTTAACCCTCAATTCCAGCAATTTCTGTGAAAAAATTACTTTTTCTGTATTAAAACATTATTTCCCATGCAAAATACTGTTTGTTGCACATAAAATGATATTTCCTGCACAAAACAATCATATATGAATTTTGCATGAGATACGTTCTGAACTGCAAACATTCTCATCAGCTGATTATTCTTCTCAACAAGGTTTCTCAACTCTCAAAAAACATATTTTAAACCATTTTCTTTTTAAATATATATTTAAATATGTATTAGATCCCTAGTCACTTCTAGTTTATTTTCCCACTCCCTATATTATAAACTTATATAAACTCCTCTCCGTTGGCGCCCCCTTGTTGTGGTGGAGAGGCTTGCGTACCCCAATAAAGTTGTGAGCTATGCTGGTGGTGGCATAATAGCCACTGGTAGGGCCTCCCATGCCTGACAGGTCACAACCGAAGGGTCTGACAAAGAGCGTCAAAGGGCAGGATGGGCTTTCTAGCCTTTTGGCAACCATCCTAGGAGAAGGAAAACTCTGATTTCAAACCTGGGCAGATGGTGCTCGTATAGCACTGTAAGGTCAACCATCTAGAGAAGGAAACCCGAACTAATTCCTACGACTTGAGGACCTCGCTGCCACCGTCGCAGCTTGCTAGGCCCCAGCAGATGAACCTTTGGTTTAAAGGGTGAGGCCAGTTCTGTGCATGCTGCACTCTACCAGAAAGGTCCATAGCACAGGCTCGAAGGACACATCCAACCTCCGAATCATCAACGCCCTTGTAGAAAGTGTGGGATGAGGACTTCCTGAATCTTTGTTCGCGAAGAAATGACAAGACTAGACATATTATAAACTAACTTCAGCATTCAAATAATTTTTCGCATATTTATTATGTTATGTGCAACAAATATAGGTTAACTATGTGGATAAAAAGTGTAGGCCCTTGTTCCCTTTAACTGGCTGTTTTCTATGTGTTTGCAGACCAATTATATCAAATATGTAAGAAGCAAATCTTCAAATCTGACTGTGCATCTTATAGACTGTGTTAAATTTGCATCTGGAGCCCTCAGCCACCACATGTCTCACCCTTTTCCCCTCATAAAGACAGTGTGAGCAGCCCCATTCTTAAGCCGAGATGACAGCCTGAGGAAGGCATGCAGTGGCTAAGAGCCCTCCAAAGGGCAGTTGTCCACTGCCTGTCTCACTCTCCATCCAACAAAATGCCGAGATGACAGCCCGATGATTGGGGGGGGGGGATCGGGGCAGTTGCCACATGTCTTGCTTTCCTCTCGGCATAAGGATGGGGTGAGCAGGACAACCTTTGGATGACCCAGGCCCTGCCCTGCCCTGCTCCCTTCCGGCCCTGCCTCTCCAAGGCCCTCCCCTCCTGGGTCCATGCCACCCAGCATGGGCCTGTCCACCCTCCCTCCCAGCGTAGCCCTCTTAGCCTAGCCCTTGCACCCTCAAGACAAAAAAAAGTTTGCCCATGCTTGCTTTATACCCTTAAAAGCACACCACTATGTCTGTTTTGTGGCCACCATGTAGTCATCTTGAAGCACATTATAGTTTTGGCCTAGATTGGCTCTTGGAAATAAAGTTACAACATACAAAAATACTTATATATTAGCAAACTATTGAACTTTGACTAATCTCTTGCTTTCTAAAGCTGCTGTGAAAAGAAAGAAAGAAAGAAAAGAGAATGCCTCATCCCTTAGCAATCTATTTCAGCACTTAAAAAATTAATTTGCTGTGACATTTTATGAGTAATAACTTAAAGATCTAAAGACACTCATTGATTTAAGTTCTTTGTCTTAGGATAAAAACATTTTTTTCTTTTTTTGTGATTTGTAGATTATCATTGTACAGAACTATTTTGTTAATATTAGATGTAGCTGTATACCATAAACTGTGGATCTTATTGAAATATATGTGATTATATTAGCAAAAAGTAAGACTATGCTATTAGAATAATGACATTCAGATTTAATTACCTGGTAAAGCTCTCCTTAATGAACTTGAAACTAGTTGTACAATGACTGATAATACCAATTATTAGGAATAACTATTTATTTTTAAGGCTGTGATGATTAAGGTCCATAATTTGAGACAGAGGACCTAATGAGGTACTGCTTTAAGGGCTCGATATTCTAAATTCTTTCTAATTTATTGCAGCATTTTTTTACACTTCAGTGGATAGGATGTTCAAAAGCACACACTCAGCTTTTCTGTAAATCCTAAAGTCACCTTTACATACCTTTCTTCTAAATTTTAAGTAACAGACTTTGTTACACTTGTCAAGTAACTACAAGCGACCATTTCATAAACACAAGACAGTGAAATCTCCGCGAGACACACACTGTGCAACCATCTGCTTGTTTCTTCAGCTATCTGAATGAGAGACCAAACCCTCAAAATTTATATCTTACATATAAATATTTGATGGCACATGTTGTTTGTTGTCAATACAGTGTTCACTGGAATAGGTCAAAAACATTTCAAAATAAACTGCAGAGACTTAAAATAAAATGCACCATGTACTCCATGTATTTGTGTATGTCTACCATACTCATCACTACATATTTAACTGACTGAAAGAGAACAGCTGGATCATTGCAAAGCAACATGACCACTTGGAAGAGGCAGGTCTGGACATTTCTTTGGACTCTACTTCCCCATACAATTCTTTCAGATTACACAAGAGTTCAGCCAAGTGTTTCTCTCTCTCTCTCTCTCTCTCTCTCTCTCTCTCTCTCTCTCTCTCTCTCTCTCTCTCTCTCTCTCTCATTCTCTCTCTCTCATTCTCTCTCTCTCTCTCATTCTCTCATTCTCCCTTGCCTGTATCACTTTTATCTACAGGAGCAAAACAGAAATGTCTTAAGCTTGGTTCCAGGTAGATAGGAAACTTGGTGCTTAGAAATTTCTGCCAAACCACTAATCCCAGCATAATTTGAGATGCAACTCGAATCAATATAATTCACCAGTACATTGACACAACCATCAACAATTAATTTGATAGGTATATTCTAATTGGGAAAATTCAATTTGATTAAAGCCTCAGAAACATTTTTCAAACTTTTATGAAGAACTTGGGGAGGTTTAGAATGCAGACTGGACACCATTATGAAATTCATGACTTACATACAGTATATGGCTCCATCTATACATGTTTCTCCTTGTTTTCTTCTTGGCTTTTCTTCACGAACAAAGATTCAGGAAGGACTCATCCCATGCTTTCTACAAGCATGTTGATGATTTGGATGTTGGATGTGTCCTTTGAGCCTGTGCAATGGATTTTTCTGGTGGAGAGCAGAGTGCGCAGAACTGGCCTCACCCTTTAAACTTAAGGTTCGTCTGCCAGGGCCTAGCAAGCTGGGATGGTGGCAGCGAGATCCTCAGGTCGTTTTGGTTTGGTTCGAGTTTCCTTCTCTTCGATGGTTGACCTTACAGGGTTAAACGAGCACCATCTGCCCGGGTTTGAAATCAGAGTTTTCCTTCTCCTATAATGGTTGCCAAAAGGCTAGAGAGCCCATCCTGCCCATTG
Source organism: Anolis apletophallus (assembly GCA_030556195.1). NCBI lineage: Eukaryota > Metazoa > Chordata > Lepidosauria > Squamata > Anolidae > Anolis > Anolis apletophallus. The sequence continues at coordinate 33,454,902 of JARBWK010000007.1, forward strand.
ACGCTCTTCGTCAGACCCTTCTGTTGTGACCTGTCTGGCATGGGAGGCCCTACCAGTGGCTATTATGCCGCCACCAACATAGCTCACAACTTAATTAGGGTACGCAAGCCTCTCCCCCACAACAAGGGGGCTCCAATGGAGAGGCTTGCATACCCTAACACATACATATACATGTAATAAATCTATACATGTAATAAAAGTGAAAATATGTATGTGTGTGGCTGGGGTGTACTCAGGAGACATCAAAGACCCTCCCTCAAATGACATTGCATGAACATGTACAAGAGCCCTGCCAATGTCCTTCACAAACACAATACTGTCCACCACCCAAGTGAAGGCTTTCATATGGGGACAGTTCCATCCTAGAATGTATGTGTTTTCTCCACCACAGACATTCCAGTACTTCTTACTCTTTCCATTGGTGTGGAATTTGCATGAACCCACCCACTGCCTCTCCCTTAACTCTTTCCTATTCCTTTCTATAGCACACAGCAAACAGAAGAATTTATCAGCAACCTAAGATACTAGAGAGGGTTGGGGAGAATTCATAATGATTTATAGGAGTAGTAGGTACTGGGATACATAGTTCACCTGCAATCTAAGAGAACTCTGAACTCTAGCAATGATGGACCTAGAACAAACTTGTAACAAACTTGGCACACAGAACCATGGGGGCCAACAAAAAAAGGTCTTTGGAAGGATTTATAGGAGTTGTAGTTCACCGACATCTAGAGCACACTATGAACCCAAACAATGATGAGTCTGGACCAAATTTGGCATGCATACCCGCCCGAATTTGAATACTGGTGGGTATTGAGGGAAATTGACCTGGGCATTTTGGAGTTGTAGGAATTTTGATTTATAGTTCACCTGCAATCAATGAGCACACTGAACAAGATAGAAATGGACCAAACTTGGCACACAGAGCCCCCATGAACAGCAAAAATACTGGAGGTCTTTGGGGAAAATTTATCTTGATTTGGGGGAATTGTAATTCACCTAAATCCAGAGAACACTGTGAACCCAAACACTGGTGGATTTGGACCAAACATAGCACACATACCTGATATGCCAAAATTTGATTACTGGAGGGGTTTGGGGGGAACTGATCTTCCTTTCTGGGAGCTGTAGTTTACCCTACAACCAGATGGTTCGGTTCGGTTGGAATATTCGTAATTCAGAATAAATTCAGAATGAATTGCTTTTTGAAGCGATTTCGAAGTTTTTAGGAAACCAGAAGTCCCTTTGTCCTTCCAAATCTTTTTCCACCATTTCTGTTCTGAAGCAGTAAGTGAGTCAGAAATGATTCAGCGTTTTAGGGGGGTGCTGATGCCCAAGGGGCACCCCTGTTGCCAACGCTGGGGCACATCCCTCTCCCAGCATTGGCAAGTGTGTGGGTAAGAGACCCCACAAGCATGCATTTAAGGGCCGTGCTGCACCAGCCCCTGGGCATGTGCTCTCAGCCCTCTTTCCCCCACAAACATGCATCCAGGGGCCATGCTCCACCGACCGGCCACTGGGCCTCCTCACCCAGTCAACCTCACTTATGGTGAAGCCACCTCTGGCTGAATGAAACGGTTGGCGAGTGTGCCCACCGCTGCTTCCCGCCTTCTTCCTCATGCTTCTTCCATCCTTCCTGGGTTCAGCTGGGGCCCAATGGAGCATCTGGCCTATGCCACGCAGTTCCCAAAGGTCACCTTAGACCTCCTTCCTCACGCTGGCCTGCAATGGGAATGGAGGACACAGTGGGCACAGCGAAGGAGGACTCACAGCGACCTGTCTGCCTTCCTGCCTGCCTAAACTTCCTGGGCCAGGAGGTGAAAACTATTATTATTATTATTATTATTGCTGGGTGGCCATCTGTTGGATGCTTTAATTGTGTTTTCCCTCCATGAAAGCAGAAGGGTTATTATTATTATTATTATTATTATTATGCTGGGTGACCATCTGGAGTCTGGGCAAGCATTTTAAAACAGAGTGGTGAATTTCCTCACCCTCCTGCTTCAGTCTTACGCTAGAGAAGCCATTTTAAACCAGTATAGATTAATTTCCTCTCTTTTCTCCCCCCCCCCATTTTTTCTGGAGTAAAACAACTACTTTCAAAGTAAAGACCACCCAATGAAACAGGAAATAACACTGTTAAACCATTATTCTGAATTCAGAAGTTTCAGAAGTTTCAGAAAGTTTTATACATTTTTTCTGTGAAAATCGGAATTGACTTCCAAACTGAACCACTAGCACCCTCTAGATCCAAAACCAGTTTTGAACCAATTTTTTATGGATCTACCAAGCCTACCAGAGTGTCGCCCTCTAGGCCCTTGACCAAGACCTCCCTTGATAAACCACGCAATCAGCTGAGGTACAAGTTTATTTAGAATAAAAGTATAGGAAAGAGTTGAAAGCAATCTTACAGTGCTTTCAATAGCAGCAAATCTCAGGAGCCAAGCAATGAGTAAATAGTTCCGTATCAATCAGGATTCAGCCAGAGGCAATCAGGAACAAAGCTGGTTTCAAAAGCAAAGGAAAGTCTTTTCAGGAACACGCAGGAACGTAGCAAGGAAACAAGGCTTTTGCCCAAGCGCGCCAGATCCAATATAGGCAGGCAGTGTCCTTAGTAAGGCCCAGCAGCCTCCTTCAGAGATCCATTGTCCTGGATGCGCTGTTGGCACGAGATAAGGCTCCGGGCCAACTCCACACGGATATACTGTCCAAACCCTTTGATCTAGCCATGTAACTTTGCGTCGAGTGTCAAAGTGGGCATGATGAATGGTAGCTGTTGTTTTAACTACCTCAGCTTCTTAAGAATGTAAACCCAATTAGCTTCCCCAGCTGCAACAGGGAGTCAGGCTCTTCTCAGGCCCGGGCCTCTCCGCTTATCGGCCGGGATAGCTTTGGTAACCTTGAACGATTCACCCTGCCTGCCTGGTACCAGGTTCTCATGAGAAAGGCAAGCAGGCCTGGAAAGGATCTTAAAGCCATCATGGCCACAGTATTGTTCATGGGAAGCAGAGGCTTGTGGGGCTTGTGGGGCTTGGGGCCCGACACAGAGAGCTGACTGAACCCCACCAATTCTGCATCTAGAGCAAACTTGCCCAAGATAACAAACTTCAAGTACTGATTCAGCTTTTCAGGGTTAACCTAGTATGATGTGAGTTGTAATTCACCCACAACCTTATGCATTTTGTTCAATTAAAATTGACTTTTTCAAATAACCTGGGCAATGCTGGGTACCCAAGCTAGTTTCATATATAATTCAAACATGTTCAGGTAAATGTTCTCCTTTTAATTGAACATTAACAGATAAATAGTTACAATTCAATTCAGTTGTTAGTTTCAACTAGAACAGATGCACTGAATTAAGGGAATTTACATATGTATTGGCTTTTTAAATTCCCATTAACTAAATGAATGTACTCTCACTGGGACCAGCCATTAGATTTAGGTCTAATTATTTCTCTGTCTTTCTCCTCCACTCCCATTATATTTTATTAATGTATTATATACCATAGCTTCTCTAATTATGCAATTTTAACATTTGAGATCTTTTGTTATGATAATAATAACAGTTATAATAACTTATAATAATTGAAGCTATATCTTCTTTAGAATAAGTTGGTTAGTGTCAAGACTGAGGTTGGAGCTGTGACTGATAGGAAATAACAGGAGAATCTGCCATGTCTGACAGCTGGTTGCTAAATGTCCTCTACAGGACTGGTGCCAAGGACAAATGTCCCTTTCACATCATGGGCTGGTTGCTTCAGATGTTCTGGGAAAATTAGATGAAAACTCTCCCACCTGTGAACTGTCCATCACTTAGCACTTGACGTTGTAAACTTATGGTGCGTGTTAGCCTTTAAGGCACTATTTATCTTTAACAGATTTTAGTAAAAGCGCTCTTGTCAACCTCTCTCGTTCTCCTTTCTCTGTTGGTGTAGATATTTTTATGACTTTTGGGGGAAGGGGGGTACAGCAGGGAATACTGCAGGAAAGTCCTTTGATTTGCTCCCGCTGATGTTAATTCAGAGGGTCGTTGATCTTCATTAGTTTCCCTAGGACCTAATGAGGAACAACAGACCATGGACAGGATTAAAGTGATCCATAAAACATCATTGCTGTTAATGGTCTCTAAGTATAGTCCATGTAAAGAGCCTGTTTATATGACTGGTGGTGTGGGGTTACATGCATGTACATACATATTAATGTGGGAACTGGAACTCCTTCCAAACCTTATTGAAATGATGAATGAAAATACTGAACTATTTTTTACCCAAGATAAATGAGTTCTTGGAGCTTGCAAAAGGTTGTCAGTGTAGGACACTTGCATAAAACTTGCAGTTATGAAGGATGGCTACAGAGCCTTTCTCAATGAGTATTAATGATGCTTAAAATGTATTCCTGAATATACACATCTGCTTACCGATACAGATAGATATAAAACAGCATGCCATACTCTGTGACTCTTTTTTTTAAGCAAATAGATTACTGCCAATGGCTGCCACAGTTCGGCTTCATAACTTTACTAATGTAAATGGGGAGGTGGGAAAAGGTCTGGTTATATTTTGATAAATGCTCCTGTCTGCCTTTGAACCACTGTAACTTTTATCAAGAGATGTACTGAAGTACCTGTGAATAATCTGGGCATCTGGAGAAGTGTAACTTCCACTCCATTTTCAGCAGAATGGTTGCCTATTCTCTCTCTTTCTTTCCACTCTGATAAATTTTGGCCATACAATTGCTGCCAGTAGTACAATAGTATCATTCACACTATAATGAGATCAATATAACATTTTATTCATCTCATTATAGTACCTGTGGTGAGATGCAGGATGATGCACATCAAGACTACTTAAGCACGCTGAATAGATGGGTAGAAAATCATCTCTTTATGGAGTAGAATGATACTGCTTTGAAGATTAGGAAATGTGAGGTAATTAGTAAGGACTTGTTTGTTGGATGCTATGGACTTCAGTACAAAGGTCCTGTAGTAGCTGCCTTGGATAAAGTGAAGTAGCTGCCTTGGATAAAAGATGTTGAGAGGTATTTGTTGTTGCTCCCACATCCTCAACCACCCTCCTTTTGTTGAAGGATAGAGCTGTCTTTGCTATCTTTCCTATTCTATTTGAGACCCATTTCCACTAAGCTGACATTTTTTTCTTGGCAATGTTCCTAGGTGAGCTCTCTCTCTCCTCTCTCTCTCTCTCTCTCTCTCTCTCTCTCTCTCTCTCTCTCTCGGGTTGGTGGGTGGTGATTTGAAAAGAATATTGTCATCACCCCATATGATGATTGATGTCCTCAACAGCCAAGAATGGTGACATAGTATTATTCCACGGCCATTCTTATGGGAAAAAAAAGTATTTCGAATAGCACTGTATCTTATACTGCATCCTATTTTGTTTAGTTACTGAGGCCAACCAGGCCACAACATGAAGCAGTAGCAAAGTTTCTCCATTTGATGGTAATCACTTTTGCTATAGAAAACATCTTGAATGTCTGAGAATTCATCTGCTCCCTCCAAATTCATCACATCAGCCCCAGCACATTAATGGGTGATGCATTATTTCACAAGGTGGGACCTGGCCTAGGTGGAATATTATCCTTTGTTCTTCCTAAGTCTGGCTGGTGCCATGCTATTGATCCTACATGCATAAGTCTATCCCTTTTGATGCTACACTTGTGATTAAAGATTAAAGACAGAGATATAGAATCATAGAATTGGAAGAGACAATATGGGCCATCCAGTCAGAAGTCCTGCCATGCAGAAAAATCACTATCAAAGCACCCCCAACAGATGGCCATCCATCCTTTTGTTTAGAAGCATCCAAAGAAGGAGCTTCCACCACATTCTGTGGCACTGAGTTCCACTTTTGAATATTTCTTACAGCCAGGAAGTTCTTCCTAATGTTCAAGTGGAGTCTCCTTTCATGTAATTTGAACCCATTGCTCCAAGTCCTAGTTTCCAGGGCAGCAGAAAACAAGCCTGCTTCCTCTTCCTTATGACATCCTTTCACATATTTACACATTTCTCCTCTCAGACTTCTCTTCTGCAGGCCAAACATACCCAACTCTTTAAGCCACTGCTCATAGGACATAATATTATTTTAGTTGCCTTCTTCTGGAAACATCATTTCTCACTTTTAAGATTAGCTTCTGATGGCCTGAATACTCATTATTATGGGCTGGAGAGATGTTTTGCCAATCTAGCAATTCGAAAACATGCAAATGTGAGTAGATCAATAGGTATCACTCCGGCGGGAACATAACGGTGCTCCATGCAGTCATGTTGGCCACATGACCTTGGAGATGTTTACGGACAATACCGGCTCTTTGGCTTAGAAATGGAGATGAGTACCAACCCCCAGAGTTGGACACAACTGGACTTAATATCAGTGGAAAACCTTTATCTTTACCTATCATATGATGGGATTGGATGTATTAATCTACAATCATATTCAATCATTCTAAATTCCACACATAATGAGCATATTTTTCTATTCTAGTCATTGTCTCCCTTCATTTGTTAGGGACAAAGCCTCTAGGACAGAGGAAGGTGGTGGTGACCTTTCAGGTGTTTCTGAACTTAAATTTCCATTAATTCCATACTATTGACTGTGATATCTAGTACTGCCGCAAGTTGTTGGTGTCTGGAGAGCTATAGCTGTAGTTCATATAGATTTCATGCATGAGTCATAGGGAACATACACAAAAGTCCCTCCCCTACAAAAAAAGGGGGGAAAGGAAACAAACACAGAAACATGTATGAACTGAGGTCAAGCTAGTGATTTCATCCCTCTTTGTCCCAAATAATTTTGAGGGAAATTAATGCCTGAATAGAATATCTTTCTATCTACCTGTCTAATCAATATTTAGCAATGAATGGTTGATGCTTTATAGAAGAGAGGAGATGCAACTTAGAGAGTTCTTTGCTGGGAACTGGCATCATTGAAAACCAATGTAGACATTGTGTGCGGTGGAAATGGGAAAATATTTGGAGGAAAGACAGAGAAAACAGAGGGAATGACTAAGAAGAAAAAAGAGGAAAGGGTGTGGGTATGTTCATGTTTAAAGTGAAAAAAGTGACAGCTGTCAAACTGCTAGAAGAGGATGTGATGTGAGATTTCCCATGCCATGCCCTATGTTCCTAGCCTTGACCTAAAAAGATTATCATTGCTACACATACATAATTCAACTTTATTTAAAGTTTCTTTCCCCTCTTCACTCTTTTCTCTGTTGGCTTTTATTGATTTTCTGCTTCTTGTAATTTGTGGGAGCTCAGAGTATCAGCTATTTCATTTTAAATTTATAACACCACATCGGGTCATGGAAAAAACATATTAAATTTGATAAAATCCATGAGGGACTTTACTGTTGTATGATTCCAAATGTATGCAGTCTGAATCTTTCTACTTGGGCTGTATTAATCTTCCTTTAAAATGCAATTCTGATTAAATATTGAATAATCTACATATTGAGAGTAAGTGCAGAGTGGAGTCAAGTGAGTGAACTGTCTTTTCTGATCATAGTCATTTCTGCTGAACAGAACTGCTATTTTACAGCACCAATACATGAAGTACTTTGATGTTGAGATACATCTTGTAGTGTTTCTATTTGTTTGTTCACATTGATTTTAAAAATCCAGCTCATTTTGAATTGAGATGGTTCTGAGCAAAATAGACGCACCTCACTCTTCTCTGGCTTTGGCCATCCTCTGTGATTTTATTTATGTACTTATTAAAACCTTTCTGGCTAACCAGTCTTCCTTAATTTGAAGGACACGTGGAAGCTTGCTACAATTTTTTTTTTTTTTAAAAAAAGCAAAACAATTCTGTGTGTCTACAGTATTTGTATACTGCCCTTCTCAACCCCAAAAAGGACTCAGTGTGGTTCATAGGCAGAAGAAATGAATACAAGACAGCAGACTGTATAAATAAAGAAATAATGTGACTGTAAGGTCATGCATAGAATTTAGTTATCCAAAAGGTCTACCAGATTACAAGAGAAGAGCAAAAGAGAGACTCGTGATTTGGCAAGCCAGCAGTTTTTCATCTACTGGGAATTCAGGGTCCTAACATGAGATTGTTGTTATTTATCATCTATATGTGACCACTCACTCAACTGGTACATAGCTTTGGGCTTGAGTGTCACCAGTACGCTGATGACACTCAGCTCATTCTGAGGATGGAGGGGCGACTGGACTCTGTACCCAATAATTTCCATCTCTGCCTCGAAGCCGTTACTGGATGGTTGCGTGCCAGCAGGTTGAAGGTGAATCCAGCAAAGACGGAGATCCTGTGGCTGGGCCGTACGGGCAATAGGGATATCCAACTACCGAGCCTGGATGGTGAGGCACTATGCCCATCATCATCAGTAAAAAGCCTGGGAGTCCTCTTGGACCCTCTGCTGTCAATGGAGGCTCAGGTCTCCAATGTCAGCAGAATTGCATTTTTTCCATCTACGACAGGCGAGCGTCTGGCTCCCTATCTGTCCCGGAACGACTGGCCACAGTAATCCAAGCCACAGTCATCTCAAGACTTGACTACTGTAACACTCTTTACATTGGTCTGCCCTTGACTCTGATCCGGAAACTTAAACTAGTGCAGAATGCCACGGCCCGACTTCTCACAGGGGAGCCTGTGAGTTGTCGTATAACACCAATACTCCGGAATCTGCACTGGTTGCCAATTGAATTCCGGATTACTTTCAAGGTGTTAGTTCTTACTTTCAAAGCCTTGCATGGTCTGGGGCCAGTGTACTTAAGGGATTGCCAATCCAATATAATCCCCCAAGATCATTACGGTCAGAGGATCAGAACCTCTTAGGCACCCCCAGTTTAAGATCCTATCACCTGACGACGACTAGGCGAAGGGCATTTTCAATCATTGCTCCGGTGTTGTGGAACTCCTTGCCACCTGAGACTCATGCTCTGCATAATGTGAACACCTTTTGCAGAGCGTGCAAGACTCATCTCTTTAGGCAGGCCTTTGATTAATGTTGGAAATTTTTAAACTCTTCTTTTATCTGATAATGTTTTATTATTTCTTGTTTTATAATGTTTTATTCTTTCTTGTTATGTGAACCACCCTGAGTCTCCGGGAGTGGTGGTCAAAAATCGAAATAATAAATAAATGTTATAAACTTGGCTCCATATAATGTTACAGACACAGGGAAGGCAATATTAGAAAAAAAGGCTATAGTTTGTTCTGGATCAATTCATTCGGAGAATAGCATGAGGAGAAAACCCAACTGATCAAATGAAATCAAGGAGGAAAGCATTGCAATATGGAACAAAGCTAATTTTCATTGGCTAAACTGATGGTGCATCTGCTGCTGATGTATACAGCCTAAAAAGATTCAATACATGAAGAAAAGGATATGGCAGTGATGAAGGGGATTAAGTCCATCAATTGCTGGCTGGCTACAATAGTAGTTCAGATAGAGGAAGGGCCATTCCTCAGCTTTTGAGCCAAGGAACAATGCAGATGTGCTTTTCTGCTCTTCTCCCCCCCCCCCTTTTCTCTCTCTCTTGGGACCTCATCCCTTTTGGAGGGGAGGCAGGTGAAATCATCTTCATAGTGTGTCATTCCATGGAGTTCCATTTTCAAAAAGTAAGAGACTTTACTCACCCCATCACACAGGATCACCTCCTCCCATTTCTAGATTAACCATCTGGTTACATCCCGTATAGATTACTGCAAGGCTCTCTACGTGGGGTTGCCTTTGAAGACTGTTCAGAAGCTGCAACTAGTCCAACGGACAGCAGCCAGGTTGATAACAGGAGCGGCATTCAGAGAGCGTACAACTCCCCTGTTGTGCCAGCTCCACTGGCTGCCAGTTTGCTACCGGGCACAATTCAAAGTGCTGGCTTTAGCCTTTAAAGCCCTAAACAGTTCGGGTCCTACTTACCTGTCCGAACGCATCTCTCCCTATGAACCATCGAGATGTTTAAGATCATCTGGAGAGGCCCTGCTCTCGGTCCCGCCTTCTTTGCAGGCGCGACTGGCGGGGACGAGAGACAGGGCCTTTTCAGTGGTGGCTCCTCGGCTTTAGAACGCCCTCCCTAAAGACATCAGATCGGCCCCCTCCCCCCTGACATTTCGCAAGAAAGTGAAGACCTGGCTATTTGAGCAGGCATTTGCTGATGAAATATAAGGCTTAATTAGATATATGGAATGACGACGATGCGATGGAAACTGATTTCAACATGACGCTGAGACTGCAATTGTATGTTTTTAATTGTTAATTTGTTAATATATGTTTTTTGGGTTTTTTTTGCCTTGTTGCTTGTGTTGTATTGAGGGCAGAGAATGCCTGTGTAAACCGTCCCGAGTCGCCTTCGGGCTGAGAGGGGCGGTATAGAAACGTGACAAATAAATAAATCTGCTTAATTTCCCATCCCACAAGAAAAGTCTAATCTTCTCCCAAATCTTCCCCCTTCTTACATGTATGTCACCACAGTTCTCAGTAGGAGCAACAACACAGTATAAGTTAATATACAGATATATGGGGGAAAATGTTTCCCACCCAACCATAATCCCCACCTTCCTTTTTTCTCAGCTATAAGAAGAAACTACTACCATGTCTGCAAAAAGAAAGAAATGTTCAATTCAGCAAATTTGCATGTTTTCGAAATTGTGCAGTCACAGCAATATAAAAATCATTAAGCATAATCTACCAGTCCCTTTCCATGTTTTAAGAATAATCGTGACAGAAGGAGCATAGAGGGGCATGTAAGATTGCCCATATAAATGCCCACATGTAAACATCACAACAGTTCCCATCCCACCTTAAAACACCAGGTTTTAGGTGCTTCTATGTGCAGGGAGAGCAGTGGAATCCATACTTCCCCAACTTTACTCTTCCTGTTTCTATTCACTTTAAAGAGGAGTGCCACGGGCAATCCACTGAGGGAAATCTGTGTCTGATGAGGTCCTGAGACCATGCTAGTGGCAGGTGGAATGGAGGGAAAGGCTTTCCTCTCCTGATGGGACTAGGAATGTCACGGTGCAAGACCTAGGCCGGCCCCTTAATCACACACACAGAAATGATAATCAGCTAACTACTTTATTGAAGTATAAAAACAGTTGAAAAGGTAATTGTCCATAAAAGTATCAAAGTAATCCAAAAGTAAAGGTATAGTCCAAAAGGCAAACTTGGCAATATCCAAAGACTTGGCAAGGCTACGCTTAACTAGCGGATCAGGAACAAAACAAGGTTGCAAGGTAAACCCTTCTTAGCAGGCCACTAGCCCCAAACTTAGCTACGTGGTCTTGACTTCGCTACACATCTGCTTAGGTGAGACGTGGCCAAAGTACTGAGGATCCTTTCCCACGGATCCTATACTTAATCCCCTTGGCGAGGCCCCCGACGCTCTAGGCTTCTCCTTCTCCAATCTGTGCTCCGAGCCCTCGGTCTGTCTAGGCTGTGGAACCAACCCCTCCTGCTGGTCTCAATGCTCCGTCTCCTATCAAAGGTTCGACCTTGCCTCCCAGCACCTGGTTCCCTATCTTCGTGAGAGTCAAACTCCCCTTGCTGCTTCCTGGGCCTCTCCCTCGGTTGTTTCCCACATTCTTTCCTGTGAACCTCGCCCCCGGCCGTTCATAATCTTCACTATCACTGCTTTCGACCCGACTGGCCTTCCTGCTGTTCGTAAGGATCTGGCCAGCCGCCATCCCAGGCCAGGCTTTCTGTGGGAGAAGAAGGCCCAGCTATCCTCTTCCGAATCAGCTGGCTCCAATGCAAGTGGGACCCCCGGTGCTGCCCCCTGCCCTCCAGGCACAAACGAGAACTGGTGTGCTACAAGGAATGATGCCAAAATGCATCAAACAGCTTCAGCAATTGCCATGATTTCATAAGCATGAATTTGAACATTTAATGTAGTAAGTATAGCTTTTTGAAATGTTGGGGTTGTGGGCTCTGCCTGAAATGATTGTGCAAAGTGGTAACAGAGCACCTTTTCTGGCCTGGACCATCATTCTTATCTAGTGCAGCTGCTGGATTTAATGTCCATGGCTTCCTGAAAAAATTGCATCCCTGGCTATTTTCTGGATCTTTTATCTGAAATGTAGTTTATGTGGAATTTTTGTGACATCTCTCTCACCTACTCTTCTGTGGATGTTGAGCATACTAGGCATGGAGCTCTACTCTCATATAAGAGCAGTAACAGAGCTAGGGGTAGTGCCATCATGAAAAAGATGTGGAGTCCAGACTTTCAGTTGGGCCCAACTTATTCCTAGCTTGCCTGTCCTGTCATTCCTATTGTCACAACTCTTGATCATTGTTAAGAGCCTTTTCAAAAGAAAGGAGTAGTGTGGCAGTGCATCTCCCCCAAATTTTCTGTCTTAATTATTTCTGCTTCTCTTTTCTGGTGTCTCAATGAGATATTTCAGGCTTAGCCCGGGGGCCCTTTTCTGGTGTCTCAGTGATTGAGATGGAATGGTGGTGGTGAGGAGCCAACATTGCACCTCTTTTGAGCCAACATTGCACCTCTTTTTTATGAACTCAAAACCCACCCACCCCAATAAGGACTTAGACAAGTTATAGTTCCATCAGATTTACAGAACTGCACCTATGTAAATCACAATTTTAAGTCATGCATATTTTCAGTTCTAAAAGTGGCATCTCAGTTTTGGGAAGGGGATAGAGTCTAATTTAAATAATAGACTCTTGTATGGAATCACAAAATTCTAAAGTTCAGAGCAAATATACTTTTATCGTAACAGAGATAAAAGGGGCTAACTGTTTAGCATTACAGAATGTAGTCGTGACATTATGCTGCAGCGATATTTGGAATGTTTCAATTATAGAAAAGAAAACTAATAATTTTTGTTTAACTGCAGAGGAGCTTAGAATATCAATAGTTTTAAAAGATTGGGTTCTGGTTGACAAAATACAAGGTGAAGTAAAAAAACAAAGTTTATTTGCATATGGAAAATCACTGTAAAATATGTATATATAAAAAGAGATTTAGCATGATCATAGCCATCTGTTGTGTAGAATCCTTATTTTTATGGATAGGTGTGTTAGTAATTTCATACAGAGACCTACCTGTATGATTTGCATACAGCTGACAGATTTATACATAGAACACCATCAGGAAGAAAATGCAAGATAATCACCATAATGTTTTCTTCAATATAAATTAAGAACTTTGAGATGAAAATACATTACACATATGACACCGATACATGGCACCTTCTGAAAACAAAATCCAACAGGCCCAGCAATTTCAAACACAGCAATTAAGAGATGGTTAAATTATATTAGAACCATTGGAGAAATGTGTAGTGTTACTGAAGCAAAAGAGGTTCACAGAAGAACTTGTAAGTAATTCTGCATATTGAAAGCTGCTTAATTTTTAGTTTGTTATAGTCTTAATGATCATTTTGCATTTAAATGAATGTTATATGATTGGTTATTATATTTTAGTATTTTATTTGTTACATAACACCTGTCCTTCAATGATTTAAAGGTGGTGTTACATGGCTCTGGCCTCTCTATCCTCCTTCATTTTTTATCCTGCCTTTTACCAAGTTTGAGACTCAAGTTGTCTTATGAAAGACAGACTATTATACTGAAAATACACCTAGTTAAGAATAGTAAGCATTCATTAAAACAGTATTGCCATAAAACAGATTTTAAACAATTTAAAATGTTAATTGAAAGTTAAGATTAAAAACAGTAGAACACCGTAAAAACTCTTCTTTTGTAAATAATCTATTCCCAGAGGCTTTCTGGAAAGAAAATAAGTACCCCATAAAGATCATAAAGCTGGCTAAGCTTATATGGCAAGGCATGATCCTTTTTATTTATTTATTTTATTTTATTTCAATTTGTGTACCGTCCATTCCGGATGGCTCAGGGCGGTTTACAGCACATAAAATCACAGCAGTAAAACAGTGAATAACAATATAAAATCCCATTTTCCAATAATCCCACAAAACAGTGTTAGCCTACCAACCAAGAATTAGAGGTCAAAAGCCTGTCTAAAGAGCACCGTTATACAGGCTTTCTGGAAGGCCGGGCAGTTCACAGGTTGCTCGGGCCTCCGGCGGCAGGGCATTCCATAGGCTTGGTGCCACAATGGAGAAGGCCTTCTGCCGCGTTGATGATAAATGAATGGTCTGTAGGGAAGGGATCTGCAAGAGGTTGTGGGCCTCAGATCGAAGAGATCCCTGGGGAACATATTGGAGTAGACGGTCCCTCAGGTACACCGGCCCCAGGCCATGCAAGGCCTTAAAGGTCAGAACCAGCACTTTGAAGATGATCTGGTGCTCAATTGGCAACCAGTGCAGTTGCTGCAGGGTTGGAGTCATGTGGGCCCTGGCCAGCACTTCGAGATGGCTCCACCCAACTTCATGCTCATGCTATGTGACTTCAGGTCCGTTAAATCATGGTTTGAGGGCCCAGAGTATCTAGCTTCCCAGAAGGCCAAAAGAAACACATACAGGTTGAAAGCAAAATTGGAGATTTATTCTCAATAGTCAGAGAAGATGTCAGTGGGGAAAGCACCCCAGAGAACTGACTCTCTGTAACTGCAAATACAGAGAATTTCTATTACATCTGACAGCTGTTCACTGCTTCCATACCAGCTCCTGATTGATCCAGAAGCTAAGATTTTCTTCCTGGTTGACTGGGAACCGCTTTGACATCATTTCTGATTGGCCTTTGTTATGGTGGAAAACTCATTGGATTATTTTGAAGTGTCTGTCCTTTTATTGATCTGACCAGAGAGGAGCACAATCAAGGAGGAATGTGATGCATCTGGTGATAAAGGGCTGAGATGTGTGCCCATACCTTTAACTCTGATGTGGACAATGGTGTTAGGCTTGATAATCAATAGGGGTGCTTCAAGGTGTTTTCCAAGTCACTAAGTCTCTCCATAGAGGTCTGATATAAAGACCTGGGAAAGGGAACATTCCAGGCTAGCCCAGATCCTATCATGTAAAAAAGACAAAGAAGACCTACAGGCTCTGATGGAAATTTATTTTGTGTTCATTGTGTGAGAATTATAATAATTTCCTCTGTCTGAGAGTTAAGTGAGGTAACATTTTGGGGAATTTCTTGGAAATCTCATAGAAAGGTTACTGTAGGGCAGGGCTGTCCAACTTCTACTGGACCTTGGGCCGGAATTCCGGTCACTGATCACCTGGGGGGTCAAGCCCCTGGCTCCACCCCCTCCCCGCCCCACCCCGCCCCCGGCTCCGCTCTATTATAATTATTATAATATCTTATTATGTGAGTTTAATAATAATAATAATAACAATAACAATAATGTGTGGCTGTGAGTTTCCTGGGCTGCCTGGCCATGTCCCAGAAGCATTATTCTCTCCTGGTGTTTCTAGGGCAGCATGGGTATTTCTGTGAAATGTTCAGCCAGGCTTTGAAGCTGCAAGGCCATCCAGTGCTGATCAAGGTGTCCAAGGGCAAACTTCAAACCCAACTCAAGCAGACAAGAATTCCTTCTTTCTTTCTTTCTCCCACCCACACTGGCCAAACCCCAACAGACCTCTGGGGATGCCTTTTTAGCCATAGATGTGGGTGAAACGTCAGGGGAGAATGCTTATTGAACAGGGCCAGGCAGCCATACGGAAAACTCACAGCAACCCATTATTATTAATAATATTATTTTTCCAAGCCTGGCCTTAATATGCCCAAATATGAACACAGATGGAGTTTGGGGAAATAGGCCTTGACATTTGGGAGTTACAGTTTCTGGGATTTATAGTTCACCTACAATCAAAGAGCATTCTGAACTCCACCAATGATGGAACTGTCTGGAAGGACCCTTCATTCCACCTTCGGTGTCTGAGGCCTCTTCTGTGCTGCATCTAAAATCCAGATTCTCTGCTTTGAACTGGATTATATGAGTTCCCACTGCCAGATAATCTGGGATAAAAGCAAACCTTGGATCAGACCCTGGGATATAGGGCCTGTCTGGAAGGAGCCTTTTATTCCACCTTTGGTGTCTGAGGCCTCTTCTGTGCTGCATCTAAAATCCAGATTCTCTGCTTTGAACTGGATTATATGAGTCTTCACTGCCAGATAATCTGGGATAAAAGCAAACCTTGGATCAGACCCTGGGATATAGGGCCTGTCTGGAAGGAGCCTTTTATTCCACCGTTGGTGTCTGAGGCCTCTTCTGTGCTGCATCTAAAATCCAGATTCTCTTCTTTGAACTGGATTATATGAGTCTTCACTGCCAGATAATCTGGGATAAAAGCAAACCTTGGATCAGACCCTGGGATATAGGGCCTGTCTGGAAGGACCCTTTTATTCCACCTTTGGTGTCTGAGGCCTCTTCTGTGCTGCATCTAAAATCCAGATTCTCTGAACTGGATTATATGGCAGATCAAATAACCCAGATCAAAGCTGAGGATGCCTTTTTAGCCATAGATGTGGGTGAAACGTCAGGGGAGAATGCTTATTGAACAGGGCCAGGCAGCCATATGGAAAACTCAAGGCAACCCATTATTATTATTAATATTATTTTTCCAAGCCTGGCCTTAATATGCCCAAATGTGAACACAGATGGAGTTTGGGGGAAATAGGCCTTGACATTTGGGAGTTACAGTTTCTGGGATTTATAGTTCACCTACAATCAAAGAGCATTCTGAACTCCACCAACAACAGAATTGGGGCAAACTTCCCCCACAAAAAACCCCCACATGCAGCAGCAAATAAGAAAACGGCAATGGGGGGGAGAGGGAGGGGGGAAGCCCTGCTCCGTGTTCGTGCTGCCAGAAAAGAAAGGGGTGACACAGGAAGTAAGGAGGAGATGAAGAAGGGATGCATGGAAGGAAGGAAGGAAGGAGGGAGGGGGAAAAAGGAAGGAAGGAAGGAAGGAACGAAGGAAGGAAGGAAGGAAGGAACGAAGGAAGGGTGGGGGGGAGGAAGAACGGAAGGAAGGAAAGAAAGAAGGCAAGGCAAGGCAGGCAGGAGGGAGGGAGGGAGGGAGAGAGGAAGAAAGAAGAGAAAGGAGAGGAGGGAAAGAAGGGAAGGGAAGAAAGATGGGAAGTATAGAAGAGGGAAGGAAGAAAGGGATGAAGTAGAGAGAGTGAGGAAGATGGATGGGAGGGAGAATAGCCCCGTTACCAGCTTGCCAAGAGCTCCGTGTCCATGCTGCTGCTAAAGCAGCCCCGGTTGGAGCCGCCTCTGGCGATGCCCCTCCCCCGCTCTTGCTGCGGCCCTGCTCCTTGCTTCTCTTGGTCTCGCAAGGCCACAAGGAGACTCGGGGGAGGCTTTTCGCATCTCCAGGAGCGCTCCTCCAATCACGAGCGGGGCCTGAGAAACGTCACTCCCTCCCTCAGGAGGAGGGGGCCAATGGAAAGCCAAGGGGCGGGACCAAAAAAATTAATTAAAAATAATAAAAATAATAAAAATTAATTAAAAAATATTTTAATTGAATTTTTTTAAAAAAATCTTATTTCTTGCTGGAGGGTAGGGGGCCATATCCAAGGGGCTGGGGGGCGTGTATGGCCCCCGGGCCGCCTGTTGGACAGCCCTGCTGTAGGGCAATCAGAAACAATGTGGCTAACTATATTTTCCTAATTGAGTCTCATAATTCATAACTTTGGAGTCTAATTTTTGATACCATTCACATCAATCCTGCAAGATAGGTCAGGTTGAGAGGGTGAGAATGAGTAGCCCAACATTGCATTTAAACATGTAACATGTAGTGCTCATATATGGATATAGATTAATAGGTATCACCTTGGCCACATAACCTTGAAAGTGTCTATGGACAATGCCAGTTCTTTGGCTAAGAAATAGAGGTGAGCATCACCCACCAGATTCATTCATGACTAGACTTAATGTCAGGGGAAACCTTTACCTTTATGGTAAAGATCTCTTTGACCAAAAAACCCAAAGGGCCCTAGAAGTTATTATTATCTACACTATGTCCTGGGAATTCCAAAATGTGGAGGAAACCAGGTTAAACCAATTTAGTCTTGTGCAAAGGAAAGTTGGTGAATGCTCTGGAATTTCAGTGTAACTCTGGAGTAGCCACCACTTTGGGAAAAATATGACCAGCATGACTGGCAAACCAGCTCACTGTCCAGATGAACTGACACTGTTTATCCTCTTTTCCCTGGATGGATTGGTCCCATGTCACTCTCACCACTGCTCCACTGCAGATGGCTACAGAGCTCTGGGCCATCATGGGTGATTTGTGCTAACATCAGTTGGGCAAAATCAATTTTACCCTGCCACTGTTGCAAGTCAAGCCCAGAGAGTGAAGACACTTTCAAGGTTGGTCTGGAGTAATGTCCTCAATTAGCCTACTTTCCCCCAAAACCATGAAACAATGGACAAATCAGATGGCTTCACTTCTGTGCAACTGGGGGGAGAGAGCAATTTGCCTCCTCCCCGAGTAAGAGAATGGAAGGTTTCAGCTAGAACCATCCAGAAAGGGAGCATGGCCGGCCAACAACCCGGCCAGCCCCCACAGTCATTCTGCTCCAGATTGTCGACCCACCACGCCCGCCCATCAACAGTATAATTATTGGTTGTCTATTGGGACCAGGTTGGAATTTTTCCCCTTCTATGTTCTAGGAGGGTTTTTCCCCCTACTCTATACTGTTTTTTAGGGGCTAGTTGGGATGGTGGTTTATAAATAGGCCTTAGCTAAATAGCTAGGGAAATTCGAAAGTCGGTGCACACCCTCAGGGGTGTGGGCCATTAAATAAAACATTCACCTAGATGTCAATTTGATGGGTGAGGTGAAAACAAATGGCCCAGAAATTGGGAGAGTCTGGTTTCAACATTTTTGAGAGAGACTGCTCCACACATTTCTTTTAAAATGTTGCCCTGGTTACTCATCAGGAGACCCAGGTGTTTTTGCCCTAACTAGCCAAGGGGTAAGCCGGGCAGGGATGCCATCTCGGCTTTGCCTACCAAGTTCAAGACACCAGAAGTTTAGGTTACATTAAAAGTTAAATAGGTAACAATTAATAAAAGTTGCCGATATTTAAACCCAATAGCCTATTTTGAGGGTTGGCAGGCAAGAAGTTTCAAATACAAATTTCAAAGAGTTGAGCACTGAATCACCTGCCTCTTAATGAACACATTTATCTGATTCATTTTTTTAAAAAAAAGAAAATCTCAAATTTTCCATACTGAATTTTAATGTTTGAGATTTTAATAAGAAACAGGTATGAAATTGGCACCCATTCTCAAGTAGGGCATGTTGTAATTCAGTTTTTTGTGCTTGGAAGATTATGATTCGCGATAGTTGTGATGTATATGCCGTGATTTGAAATGTTGGTCAGTGAGAGAAAAGTGAAAGCTGAAATGAATAAAGACTGATGAACTAATCAGTGAGTAAAATTTTATATGCAAATAGCCTATTTGGAAACATTGAGATTACTTTTTGTTAAGCAAATGGTAGCATGTTGCCTTTCAATATAATAGTGCAGACTCGAGTTGAAGAAGCAACTGAACAGAAAGAGAAAGAAATGCAGACCTTTAGGAGGTATTCAAGAGATAATGCGTACAGAAAAGTAATAAAGGTTGAAAGGACCTAAAATCTTATTGGTGTGATTCAATGCAAACGTTTTTTGAGCCCCCGGTAGTGCAATGGGTTAAATCCTTGTGCTGGCAGGACTGGTTCAAATAAGGGGATAGCAGGTTTAGCTCTTTCTGTCAGCTTTCGCTCCCCATGTGGGTACGTGAGAGAAGCCTCCCACAAAGATGGTAAAAAAACATCAAACATCCGGGTGTCCCCTTGGCAATGTCCTTGCACACGGGAAATTCTCTCACACCAGAAGTGACTTCTCAAGTCACTCCTGACATGAAAAAAGCATGCATTTTAATCTGTAGTATATTCGCAGAAAAATCAGAGAGCTGGATAAAAACTTCATATATAAACTTATTGAATTGTTTGGCTAATAGTTGCTCTAGCTGCCTGCTTAAAATAAATGTTTTATTTTAAGCAGGCAGCTAGAGCAACTATTAGCCAAACAATTCAACTCAGAACATCACAACCAGTCTGAATTCTTCCTCTTTTATGTATTGTCGAAGGCTTTCATAGCTGAAATATCTGTGTTGTTGTAGGTTTTTGCGGGCTAGAATGCCATGTTCTAGAGGCATTATCTTCTGACGTTTTGCCTGCATCTATGGCAAGCATGCTGTTTTGTATTGAGCTGCAATTCTCTTCATTCATTCTGGACAAAAAAGAAGATTTTTTTAAAACTACAACCTCTAGTATCACATTACCTCAATTTAAAGGATAATAACATCATACACTGGGAATGTTGATGATATAAAGTTCTAAATTTCCACTTTGAAATTGAAATTTGAAACATTTCGCTCTATATTTCAAATTGCAAAGTTCAAATTCCCAACTGGCTTCAAAAGCCCACTGGGCAATAATCACAGCACTTCAACCTCAGAGGAAAGCAATAGCAAATCTTCTCTAAATGAACCTTGCCAAGAAAAGGCTGTGATAAATTTGGTTTAGGGATCCTATAAGTCAGAAATTATTTGAAGGGAAACAACAAAAACAAAAACAAAAACAAGAAGAACATCAAAATTATTTGAAGGGAAACAGCAGCAGCAGCAACAAGAACAACATATATGCAAATGCAATTTTTAATGGCTGTGACTGCTTCTCTGGTTGTGTTCTGGCAAAGTTTTATTTCCTTTCTGTTTTAATTTTTTTTTACTTTATAGGTCTTATCAGCTATATGAACAGAGTGGCAATGGGGAAAAACAGCACTGGAAATCCTTGTTGATTTAATCTGCCAATTTAATCTGATTTTGGTAGGTGTTGTTTCTTTTAGGAAATTGAGTTTGCTAAAATAAAGTTTTAAATGAGCATCTAGAGCCCTTGGCTGCACCTGTGTAATGACTAAATGCAGATGGGAATTTCACATGGTGTATTTTAAAAAAATGAAAAAGAACTGGTGCTATATTGAAATTAGAAAAGAGATTTTTTCCGTGCTATGTAAACCCTGGATTTTACTCTCAGATATTTTGTTATTCATTAGGAACTCAGCCAAAATGTTGAAATTGAATGGCTAAAATTAGGAAAGACTAGCGCCCTCCTGGGAAATTCTACTGCTATTATTGGAAATTCATTTTACCCACATGTGTAAGTGTTTTTTTGTAAATAAACAAGAATTTTCACAGGTTACTTTTTTGAAAGTGGCTAGAATCCTCCAGTCAATGATCATACCGGACAGGGAGTTCTTGGAATGAAGACATGTTTTTATCACACACAAAAATGTTTTCCGATACTGTTCCATTATACAGGCAGACTCCAAAAGGGGGCCTAGACAGAGATGGATAGTACGAGGGCGGGTCAATAAGTCAGTGACTTTTTGAATTTCCCGCCTCTTAACTGAAAAAGCAACACTGATCTTTTATTGGCTGAAGTTCTCATGAGTAGACTGTAGCTCCAAGCTCATTCCATCAAAGGGTGACTCAGCAATCTCCAAAAAGGGGGCAGTAAAAGGCTGAGTCCACCAGGTCTGGGAGGACTTATTTTATTTTAATGTATGTTGTGTATTGTTTGTAGTCAAAACAGCCCATTTGGTGGATGCTGGTAGCCAGTTCCAACATGACAGTTCCTAGCCATATGAAGGCCATATACAGCTGCCCTAAATCATCTCCATGGTGGGACAGTAGCCACACAGCATAGCTGTGCCAAGACTGGTTCAAACAAGACTTTCCTACCCTCTCTGCATTCCCATGGAAAACTACAGAAAAATATCTACATCATTAGGAAGCAATAGAGCTTGGGAGCAGTAAATCCCCTCTTCTCTCTCAAGCTCTGTTGCATCCCGCATGAGGCTAATCCTGGAAGAGAAGAGCCTGCTGGGATGGTAAAGGACATATTTCTACAGTTTATTTCCTGCTGGAATGGGGTTATAGGGGGGCAGGAAGGTACTGCCATACTACCTTCTTTTTATTTTGTTTTTAAAATATATTGTCAAGATGGATTAATTAGACCATATGCATTGTGTGGATGCACCAGACTATCACATTTCCTATGTTGCATTAAATCAGGGGTCAGGAACCTTTTTGACTAAGAGAGCCATGAAAGCAAAATATTTGGAAATTTATTTCAGTGAGAGCCATATAATATATAAAATATATTTTAAGACTGAATTCAACTAAATGTGAGTATATATGTACATACTATGAGAAAATGATTCCCCCGGCAGAATGACGGGACACTTCAGACCTGGCTCTGTGAAAGGCATGCTCAGGACTCTGGGAAGGAAGAGAAGACGGAAGGAAGGGGGAAAGAAAGAAAGAAAAACAGACAGAGGAAATAAAGGGGAGAGAGAGGAAGGAAGGAAGAAAAGAAGAATGAACTATGGAAAAGAAAGAAAAGCAGGAGAGAGACAAGGAGGGGAAAAGAAAGAAGGAAATGGGAAAGGAGGAAAAGGTGGGGGAAAGAAAGGAAAGGGAGTGAGGAAAAAGTAATGAAGGGAATAGAAGAAAAGAAAGAAGGGGAGAGAGGGAAGTGAAAAGAAAGGAAAGAGAAGGAAAGGAAGACTTGGGTAAAAATAATGGAAGAGGAAGGGAGGAAGGAAGAGGGAGGGAAGAAGAATGGAGGAAAGAAGGAAGGGGAGAGAGGGAGGGAAAACGAAGGAGAGAGGGAGAAGGAAAGGGTGAAGGGGAGAAAGGAAGGAAGGAAGAGGAAGGAAGAGGGATAATGGAGAAAAGAAAGAAGGGGAGAGAGGGAGGGAAAGGAAGGAAAGAAGGAAAGAATGGAAGAGGAAGGAAGGAATGAAGAGGGAGGGAGGAAAGAAGGTAGGGAGAGAGGGAAGAAAACAAATGACAGTAAAAGAGAGGATAAAAGAAAGGAAGTGAAAGGAAGGAAGGAAGCGGCTCTTGAGCTGCCTGACAATGAAGGCGATGAGCTGAGCATCCCCCAGTGGCAGCGAGGCCGGGTTCACGGCGCCTGGGCCAGGCCCGCCTCCGCCGCTTTCCCCAAGGCCCTTGGCGGAGGATGAAGAGGAAGACGAGGCTCTGCCGCCGGACTCCGCCATCCGACGAAGAGGATGCATGGTCCCGAGAGCAGCGGAGGATTAAGATAGAGCAGCGATGGCGGCACAGAATTGGCAGTCGCGGCACATTTGCATTACTCCTCCCCACTGCATGCTGGGAAACCAAGGCCCGGGCTGCTCTGGAGAGCCAGATGCAATCATGAAAAGAGCCACATTTGGCTCCCGAGCCATAGGTTCCCTACCCCTGCATTAAATAGTAGTGTAGATTCAGCTGTTTTTATTGTGCTTAATACCATCAAGATATTGAAACTTCTACTTTGCATTTTTCTTTTCCTGTTTTCAGCATTATTTTTCTGTGTAGTTACCACTATATTAAATGTGCAGCCAGTTGTGTATTTTTATATATAGAGCTAGTTTACTGGAATTTATTACTCATTAATTCCCTGATCTTCTGGGGAAATGGATTGCTGAGTTCACCTTTTCTTGTGACCTGTTATTTACAACTGCTTACAATTTAGCTCTCCTCTGCTTCCCAGCACAAAACTTCTTAATATATTGCACAATCTCTTTTATTCTTCTGTTTCCTCTCACTGTATCTGCACCCTATTTCAATTTTTACATTGAACAAGATATCACATTTTATGGAGCCAGGATTTGCAGAGAGACATTATAATGTTTTCTTTTAAATGCCAAGAAACAAGATGTAATCTTGTATGAATGCTGTCCTAAAGAAGTTCTGCTCTGAGAAAAATACAAGTTTTTTTTAACTTGTACATGCTGGCTACTAAACCATTTTCTCATTTGGCACATTTAGTGTTATTTAGTGCTATTTTCACATGTCAGAAGTAGGGAATTCAGAGTTCTGGATCCCCCAACTTTAACATGTCACATTTCTCTGAAACATCTGTAGGTATTATCTGTTCAATTCCAAGAATATCATCTCCAAAAAGGCCAACAACCCCCTCCCCCAATTAAGTCAAAGTTCTCATATGATATCACATTGTTTGCTTCTTCAGATTGTACTGCATGGCATTTCTGTGAAATAATCATAACAAAAATGGCAGGAGCAGAAGTAGCAGGAACTACAAGATGTATGTGGACAAAACAAAAAAGAGACTGCAGGGAGGATCCACCTCTTAGATGGATTCCATGTTCAGAGACCTGAAAGCTTGCATTAGGCATCAAGTGTCAAAAGGCTGCATGTAAGGGAGGCCTGATCATCCCTTCTCTTGCCTCTTTAACTTTGAAATACAATCCACAGCTGTGTGATTCTCAGCTGTACGCGTGGAATTTGAGGCGAAGGAGGGAGAACGCGGCTCTACCCCTCCTCCACCTCGCTCAGCTCAGAAGCTGCTGCAGGCGAGCCTTGCCAGCACCTCCCTCCTTCCTTCCTCACCTGCATCCAAAGACGACCATCCATTTTCTAATGGGAGCACTAATAAAATCAAACAGAAAGATGGACTTTTTCTAATAATTAGTGTTGCAAATTAACTAAATTGCTCCTGCTGCTGCTACTCCTCCTGATGGTGCTAGGCCACTCTCAGTCCCATGTTGTGTGGGTGCTTTCCCTCCTGCCTTGAAGGCACTTGCTGGCACAAGCCTCCTTCCAATGTCGTGCACTTTGCCTCACCCATACATGTGCACCATACTAACATGCACCAACATGCCTGCTCTCCCCTGCCCTCCCTGCTTGGAGTCTCAGAAAAAGCTCTCCCCCTTGGTTGAGAGGCTGGCCAATCACAGCAGGAGGGGGGCTTTTGGAGGGAGGATTTGTTACCTGTTTCCAAAAAGTAAGAGAAGAACAGGCAGAGAGATATTCAACCTTCTCTGCTAAACCTTCTCTGTGTTTTCTGATAGTTTATGACAACCCCTCTAAAAATCCCCTTGCAACTTCCCCATGGGTCCTGACCTCCAGGTTGAGAAATGCTGACCTAGATCAAATACAGGTTGGCTTCTGACTTATCTATGTAATGGAGATTGCACTGGTCAACTTCATGGATGACCTATGCCAAGAACTACGCGTAGATTAGGAAGATTATGTTCTTCGTGTGAAATAATATGCTGGGTGCTTTTAAAAAAAACAGGTCCACCACATGTGGAAGAAAGTTCCTTCCTATCCTTGTTGTTTCTTCCTTTATACATTTTAGCTAGTTTTGCTGGGGCCAGCTAACACCTGTTTATCATTTTATTTTTTAAAAAACTCTAAGGTCATACCACCAAATTTTCGAAAGCCAATAGTCCACATTTTCCCCATTTATCTAGATCTATGCTGTGCCTGATATTTTGTGCCCATTTAATCATACAATCCTTTATCAGTTCTGTTTCTATTTCCATTTTCAGTAATACTTTATTTTTCCAGTAAGATGTTCTTCATTAGTTCACAGTTTCTTTCCAAATTCTGATTGGCCTCTTTCAAATTCCATATTTTAATTGTCTAGTGCAAATCTTTCTTTCAGGTATCTGTACCACTGTAGGTGAAGTCCTACATCCTTCAGTTCTTCTTGAGTTTTGTATTTATCATATTTGTGTATTATTAAATCTCTGTTTGTAATCCAATGTTCTCCTTGCTTCTTATCTAACTTGTAAAAAAACTTCTGTTGGAATTTATAATTAGTTTTTTTGAGTTATGTTTTCGAATTCCAGTCGAGGTAAAAAATCTACAAAATAAAGCTCTATTCCAGTTGTTGTTATCTTGCCAGTAGGATTATTATTTGAAGAAAAGTTTACCATAATTAAGCCTCCTAACTCAAAGGATGTCCTTGCGTTACTCTTGTGGTTTGGTTTCTCTCTGGAAATCTGGCTTTAAAAAACTGCTCCCAAGGCATTTGCCATGTTGTTCAAACACAACATGGCTTGTTGTTTCCCAGGGTCCCTCCAACTGTGCATGTACCCCTAAAATAAATACCTTACATCCATTTTGGGGGCTCAGCCTGGTCCCCTACGATTCCCCCAAGCCAGGGGAAGATTTCTCACTGTTTGACTTCCTCTCTTCTGAGAGCTGTGAGGACAGGATCTTACTCCTTTATGGATCTTAAGAGTGTAAAACAGTCATGTGCACTATTGTGCTGGTGCAATAAATTATAAAAAATATTCTGATTATAAAGACCTCCATAAAAAGTATGCATCAGAAAAGTACGCAGCAACCATTCAAACAGCAATAGTTTAAAAATAAGTCTGAAAATGAAGCTACTGAGGAATCCTTTATAGCAGTATGCCTTTTGTTTATTTCTTCTTTGAAAGGGCTTCAAATCTCAGATTAAATTCAGTTCAATTACACATACCTACAACTTTCACACCTCATTCTCCACATTTCTGTTTACTGTATAAAACATGTATAGTCAATATTTCATTGCTTCTCAGAATTGGACTGCTTTGCTCTAGTACATCGTGAAGAAGAGTGATATACTGAAGATATAATAAATGTATTTTTACTTCTTCAGTGGTATTGCCATTTGAATTCTTTTGTACTCTGTGTACTGTTGACTTTATATGAAAAATTAAATAACTTGGAGAGAAGGAAAATTTATACACCACAACCAAAGACTTTGAAATATGTATGAAATAATTTCCAAAAAACCCTATAAATTAACTAAATAAGTATAAATTTCTGAATAGGGATTTGGAAGTTAAAAAGTATGTTCTGACAGTAATTTATTTCTAGCTGTAAAAATGTTTTGCAAATAACCATCATTATGCTCAATGACATATAAACATATGTACCAAGATTAATAAAAACAAAACTTTTTAAAGTGCAAGCGACTCTGATATCCACATAAAATCCCTGCCTGTATTTACATAATGTTCTTTATGAGCTTCATCTTGTATGTGATTGTGTGCTATGAGTGAGTGACAAACAGACAGAACAACTAAGTCAGCTCTATTTAAAAAATGAACCGATAAATGTAGACTAGAAAGATTCTGCTAATAAATGGGTTTATTGAAAGTGCCCTTCTGATGTGTCACTCCATCTCAAGTGATAATTGCTGATATACAAATAAATAATCACAATGATATTCCTCTGATCAGCAGAAAGAATTATATTTTATGGGAATGGAAGAGAGGAACAAATGCCTAAGGGAACTTTAAAGTGGAGTTAGTCTTTAATGTCCAACATCAATTTCCACTTTCCTGCTGATACAGAATAATGTGTTCCTCTTTTTTGAATATAATTAGGAACATACAAATCACAGACATTTATTAATTCAGTTTAAACCATGTAAAAGCCTGTTTCAATCTCAATACAGTGACTGACCAGACTCTTTCGCAGATACATATGCTCCTTCTACACTGACTGAAAACATGGACCTGATCTGGTGACTTGGATGCCAGACTATGCTCAGCTATGGCAAAAATAGTTTGCCCACTGGGCAGCCACTCCATGGGATCATCCCACCCCACCTCTACCACATGTTGTGGCTTTCTCCAGCCACAACATCCCTAGCTATTTTTTATGGTAATTTCGGCTGACAGCCAGAGTGCCCACTCACTGAGGCAGCTAGGAGTGGGAGAGGGGAAAGCCACTCAGTGAGAAGGTAGGTGAGGATGTCATAGCTAGCAAAGCTGGGACACAGGAGGAGAAGATGATAAGGAACTCTAACTCACATCTTCAGGTTCCCTGAACAAAGGGACTGTGGCAAGGAAGTCCTTCTGGGTCAAGACAAGTTCTTCTGGGTCAAGATTCGGGTTTAACCCCAAGTTAGTTTAACCTGGGCCAAGGCTGCATTAAGGCAGATCAGGCCCACTGTAGGGCTGAACCATCTGCAAACCACATTCCTTTATTTTTTAAATATTGTGCTAACCACTGTAGGGTTCCTCAGATCTATGTCCTAAATAAAATTGGTTGTTGTGGCAAATCTATCTCTCTATCATCTATCTATCTATCTATCTATCTATCTATCTATCTATCTGTGACAATTATGTCCCCATTGATTCAATGATAGATAGTAATTACAGTTACAGTCCTCCACCCAACTGAAAGAACTGATTTTCTGATTTTCTAGTTTTATTTATTTATTTATTTATTATTTGAACATGTATGCCGCCACTCCCCGAGGGCTCGGAGTGGCTCACAATCACATAAAAACAAAACAGTCAAACAGCATTTAAATTAGGTAAAATGGTTATACAGTTTAGCAGTCGAAAGCTAACTGAAAGAGATAAGTCTTGCAGGCCTTGCAGAAAGATGGTAAGTCTTGCAAGGCCCGGACTTCACTTGGAAGAGAGTTCCAAATTGCTGGTGCCACCACAGAAAAGGCTCTACGATGGGTGGATGTTAGGCGGATAGTTTTGATGTTAGGTACCGCAAGAAGGTTCAGGTGTGAGCGGAGTGATCTCTAGGGTTGATAGGGGATAAGATGGTCCCTCAGATACAACGGCCCCAGACCATGTAAGGCCTTGAAGGTTAACACCATCACCTTGAAGGTGATCCGGTGCTCGACCGGAAGCCAATGAAGCTGCTGGGGGATGGGAGTTATGTGACCTCTCACTGGGGTTCCAGCAAGAAGTCGCGCAGCAGCATTCTGGATGAGCTTAAGTTTCCGGGTCAAAGACAAGGGCAGACCAATGTAAAGGGCATTACAGTAGTCCAGTCTCAAAATGACCATGGCTTGGATCATTGTGGCCAGGTCATCTTTGGATAGGTTGGGAGCCAGCTGCCTAGCCTGCCGCAGGTGGAAGAAAGCGGTTTTGCTGACGCTGGAGATTTGAGCTTCCATGGTCAGTAGAGGGTCTAAAATAACCCCAAGGCTCTTTACAGAAGATGTCAGGCATAATGCCTCATCATCCAGGGTAGGCAACTGGACCACCCCACCCACCGGATGCCCCAGCCACAGTATCTCCGTCTTTGCTGGATTCACCCTCAATCTACTGGCACACAGCCATCCAGTGACGACCTCAAGGCACTGATGGAAACAAGAAGAATTGGAGCTTTGAAGACTAGGGATACAGGTTTGGAGGGGTTGCAGTTAATGTTCACACCTCCATTTCTATCTATGCTTGTAAAAAGGTAATGCCTAAACACAATTTGGTGTTTTTTCTTTACCTGAATGCAAGTAGGACATCAAGACCTGGGCAAGTATAAAGGCAGAATATGGACTCAGTTCAGCTTTCTTTAAAATTATTACCATCTGCTCTCTATGATTTCAAACTGGGATTTTATCCCAGTCTTGCCTGAAGATATTGAGAATTGCAGATAAACCATGCCAAACATTCCATTACATTCATACCCTAAAAATAGAACATGTTTGGAGAGAAGCTAATGTGCCTTCACCAGATCGAAAACCTCTATGGCAAATTCTGGTGATAATCCGCACTGTACCTTTCTGCATGCTATTGCTTATTATTTCTTAGGGCTGTGACTGCAAGCTATGAATAGCAATGGTTACAACTTTGGCAGCTTCTGTGGGATCAGAATTGGAATTTGTCATTTCTGTGATAGAAAGTTTGTCTACTTTAAGCTATTAAAATTTCCATTCCATTAAAAAAGAATGTTTTAAAAAGAGGTAGGGTTTCAAAGAAATCTCCAAAAAGGCAGCTCACTACACCTAATTATCTTTTATTTTAGTGCCAAGATTGTTTCAAAAACAGTTGTCTTTTCCCCATTTTGCCAGTCATTTAGATAAACCAATTATGTGCCATCAAAAGTCAATTCAGTTTCTAATCTACTTAATGACTAACACTTGCCAAGTGAGCAATAAGTACATCAACTACATTAACTGTTGCATCTGAGCCTTTACAAATTGATGAGACCTAATCAATGAACAATTAAAATACCTCTATGACAGTCATATGCAACAATAGAACTTCACAGTAGGTACGAGTTCAGACTTGATTTCCACATATACACATCCATCCTTATTTAAAACAGCAACAACCCATTATCAGTACTTTGATTTCTATGATAAAAAGACTAGGAAGACTACACTTAGTGATGTTCTGCACAAATTCAGAAACAAAAAAACCTAAATAATTTATAGATTTAAGATAAGTACATCAGAAGCAGAAACCCAACTAGAAAAGCAGTTGGGCCACTTGACGAAAATGGTAAGAAAGGGACAATAAGTGAAGACAAGGAGATTGCCGAGCGGCTAAACGACTTCTTTGCCTCCGTTTTCACACAGGAGGACAGACAACATATGCCTGCAGCTGAGTCAGTTTTTTCAGGGAGGGAATTAAATGAATTAAACCAGATAGAGATAAACAAGGAAGATGTTCTCACATGCCTTACTAAACTAAATGTCAACAAATCACCAGGGCCAGATGGCATCCACCCCAGAGTTCTTAAGGAACTCAAGTGTGAAATTGCTGAAATTCTAGCCAAAATATATAACCTTTCTCTAAGATCAGGCACTGTACCCGAGGACTGGAGGGAGGCAAATGTAACTCCGATCTTCAAGAAAGGATCCAGGGGTGATCCAGGAAATTATAGGCCAGTGAGTCTAACCTCAGTTCCAGGCAAAGTGATGGAAACCATTATTAAAGAAAAATTACTAAGCACATAGAAGAACAGGCATTGCTGAAGGAAAATCAACATGGTTTCTGCAAAGGCAAATCATGTCTTACTAACTTGTTAGAATTCTTTGAGGGTGTAAATAAACACATAGATAAAGGGGACCCAGTCGATATTGTTTACCTTGACTTTCAAAAGGCTTTTGACAAAGTCCCTCACCAAAGGCTCCTAAATAAGCTCTTCAGCCATGGAATCAGAGGACAGGTCTTGTCCTGGATTGGAACCTGGCTAAACTGTAGGAAACAAAGGGTGGTAATAAACGGAGACTTCTCTGGGTGGAAAGAGGTGAGAAGTGGCGTACCCCAAGGTTCAGTTTTGGGTCCGTTACTTTTTAATTTATTCATTAATGACCTGGATGTAGGAGTAAATTGTGAGGTAGCAAAGTTTGCAGACGACACTAAATTGTTCAGGGTAGTTAAAAATGAAACTGATTGTAAAGAGCTCCAGAAAGATCTCTCGAAATTGAGTGAATGGGCAACAAAGTGGCAAATGCATTTTAACCTAAACAAGTGTAAAGTCATGCACATTGGGGCAAAGAACCCCAACTACACCTACCAATTGATGGGGTCAAAGCTTTCCGAGACAAACCAGGAAAGGGATCTTGGGGTTTTGGTGGACAGCTCAATGAAGATGTCAACCCAGTGCGCAGCAGCAGTGAAACAAGCAAATTCTATGCTTGGCATGATCAGGAAGGGAATCGAAAATAGGTCGTCAAATGTTGTATTGCCTCTCTACAAATCTATGGTGAGGCCACATCTGGAGTACTGTGTACAATTCTGGTCACCGCACCTCAAGAAGGATATAACGGAACTGGAAAAGGTACAGAAAAGGCAACAAGAATGATCCAAGGGATGGAGCAGCTCCCTTACGAAATCAGGTTGCAACGCCTTGGTCTTTTCAGCCTTGAAAGACGGCGTTTAAGAGGTGACTTGATCGAAGTGTATAAAATCATGCATGGGATAGAAAAGGTGAATAGAGAAAAAAATATTTCCTCTGTCACACAACACTAGGACTAGGGGGCACTCCCTAAAGCTCCAAGGTAGGAAAGTTAGGACTAATAAAGGGAAATATTTCTTCACCCAGAGGGTCATTGGGTTATGGAACTCACTTCCAGAGGAGGTTGTGACAGCGGTCAGCCTGGACAGCTTCAAGGCAGGATTAGACAGATTCATGGATACCAAGGGAATCAGTAGCTACTGAAATGGACATCCGAGTGCCACCTCTGTGTTGATGGAGGCAGGCAGGATTTCCCCGGGTACTGGTTGTGGGGGGTCGGGAGCAGGTGAGGGTTTTGCCCTCCTTTCTGCTAGAGATCCCTGTGTACAACTAGTGGGCCACTGTGTGACACAGAATGCTGGACTAGATGGGCTGAGGCCCGATTCAGCATGGCTCTTCTTATGTTCTTATGTTCTTATGTTCTTATGATGCATGTACTTGGGTAAGTTGTCATGGGGCCATTCCAGAGTGGATATATTTCAGATCAGCTCTGGGAATGGCTATAGTGTCCGCTTCCATCCCACTGCAAGAGGGGAATAGAGTCCAGACCAGGGGTGCTCACACTTTTTCAGCATGGGACCTACTGATTAAAAAACCAAGTCCCAAAGATCACCTGCCCAGAAATGTAAAACGTATAACTATTTTCTTATTTATTTATATTTATTATTCATTTTTATGTACCGCTCCTTCCAGCAGGCTTGGGGCAGTTTACATAAAATGAAGTTATAAAACATCAACATTTCAATTTAATAACAACAATATAAAACAGAGCATAAAATACACCCAACCACCCCATTTCTCCCACACTGCCATATTACCACACATATTATCAGCCAGAAAGTAAGAAGAGAGGCTTTTGAACTGCAAGGCCATTTAATACTCAGCAAGGTAAACAAAGGGGCATGGAAAAGTACATCCAACCACCCCATTTCTCCCACATTTCCATATTCCCCAACATATATTTCTCAAGGAACAAAGCAAGCAGAGAGGCTTTGGAGCTAAAAGGCAATTTTTAAACATTAAAAATAAACAAAGAGACATGCCACAGAACAATCAAGCACCCACCCCAAAGTAAAAAGATCGACCTTTGAGATGTGGTATGAAAATGACCCCAAAGCGTCCTTCTTCTCCTCTGTCGTTGCTCCTATTTCCACGCTGCCAGCATGCGTGCTGCCTCCAAGAGCTCACGAGAAGTCCGAGAGGCAGAATGGGCATTTCTGCGCATGCGCGCGGGACCAGCCATGCATCGCGTCATCCAGGCCTGCCCCCTTTGGTCTCCTCAAACTCCAAGTGGCTGGAGAAGGACGGAGGGAGGAGGAGGAATCCAAAAGAGGGGGCCCAGTCTGCCTCTTGGACTCTGCAGCTTTTGGAGGCGGCGCGCGAGCAGGGAGGAGCAATGACGGAGGACTTCTTAGCAGCGTGCAGGGGCGCGTGAAGAGGACCAACAGCAAAAAACCTGGTCAGGAGTCTGAAGATCACCAGGATGAGGCCCGAAGATCACCCTGGTGATCCCGATCACCATTCTGAGCACCCCTGGTCCAGACCTTTAGGGGAGTATAAGTGGAGAAGAGAAATGAGGAGATGATCCCCCTGTCCTCTTCAAGCAAAGGTGCTCACCCATGGCCAGGAGCTCTATGGAGCTCTATGGATGAATATATGGCAAGGAAAACATGGCACAGGTGAGTGTGATCCCATTTACTCCTTGTTGCAGAGAATGGGAAAGAAGATGCTTCGACAGGCCTAATACTAATCTGAATAAGATCAGCTATTCACACTACCCCAAAGTCCATGGCTGTTTTGGAGAAGCTCTGGAGCATATTCCAATTTTCCCTAAAGTGGAGCACAGCCCATGTTGAGGGTGAGATGGTTCCAAGCATCAAGTAAACATTCCAGAACCAATTGCTGCCCATTTTTGGGTATAGTGACTTTGTAGACTGCCTTTTCTACATACACACACACACACACACACACACACACACACACACACACATATATATATATATATGCATCTCAGAGTTCGATATGTTCAGTTCAGAAGAGCCTAAAAGTTGTAAAAACCTACTGACTTTGGGCTTCCGAAGCAGTTTTGAACCATGCAGGAAAGGTGGGAGGGCAAATCCAAATTTGAACCACTTACCCCTTTTTTCGTAAAAACTCCATAATGTTCGGATGTCTCCCAAGGTTATTTTAATTTTCACAACCATTAAGCAACTTTGATAAACCCTAACATTTTTTA
This sequence comes from Anolis apletophallus, assembly GCA_030556195.1. NCBI lineage: Eukaryota > Metazoa > Chordata > Lepidosauria > Squamata > Anolidae > Anolis > Anolis apletophallus. Next base: position 33,488,596 of record JARBWK010000007.1, read on the forward strand.
AATCTCATGGTTTCCCTTCCCTGGCGATGCAAGTAGGGATGAGGCGGGTGTGGCTAAGCGCAGCCATTCTTGAAGGCCAGGACCCCAGTGGTAGAGATGGTAAAAGGCCCTGCTGTTAAACTACATTTCCCTTGCTGCTTATTCGCCAAAATGGTCGAGCAGCAATCTTTGTCTAAATATAAAATAAACTGATTGAATCTACAAAGGTGTCTCAGGCAGCAAAGCAATAAGCAACCCTAACCCTTTCTTTTTCTGTCATGCCTGCAATAATGATATGTGTGTCTTTGAAAAAATTTCCCTGGCAGGGGGATTGAATTCATGACCTTCTGGTTCTGGGGGAAGTGCACTCTCTCTGAGCCATAACTGCCTTATAGTACATTCCCATTCGGAACTAGTATTTTACTTACTTTTTATAAAAACTTTGAAAATTTGCCAAAAATCCATGTATAAGTCAAAAGTTATGAAATGTAGTGAGCTAACAGTGGTCCATGTGTTCTACCACTGTCGCAAGTTTCATCACGATTGGTCTAAATATGAGGGAGGAAGAATCCCCTGAAGTTTCAACAGTGTCTGCCATTAATGAAACTATTCCGAAGTTTCAGAAGTTTTGGAAAGTTTTGATTTTTTTAAAAAAAATAGGAAGTAACTTTAGAATCAAACCACCAGTGCCCTCTCCACGTGGAATGGGTTTTGAACCATTTTTTAATCAACCAAGATAGATATATTCATTTATTCTCCATTCTTATTTGTATGTACCACTTAGACTGATGGAACAATTCAGATGAAGAATATTTACAAGCTAAATCATGTCCAGAAAAGAGTGACCAAACAGTCAAAGGTCTGTTAATCATTCTTTATGAGGCCTTTGGAGACAGGATATGTCTAGCTCCGAGAAGAGAAGGTTAAAATATGCTATGATAGCCATGTTTAAAAATTTGAAAGTATGTCCTATTGAGGATAGAACAAGATTCTTTTCTCCTGAACACAAAACTAAGACATGAGCAACACATTCAAACAACAACAAAAAAAATCCACCTGAACATTAGGAAAGGCTTCCTGATGGTAATTGCTGTTCAACTGTCGAGTGTGGTGGAATCTCATTCTCAGAAAGATTTTAAATGGAAACTGTATGGCAATCTGTCATGAGTGCTTTGATTATGTATTCTTACAAGGTAGGAAGTTTTGTTGGAGGGCTGCTGTGGCTTTTCAACTTGTATAATTCTGTCATCTATTGTTTTTGAGGGAATCCTGATTAAGTTTGCAAATGATACAGAACAAGGAGAGGTGGCTAACATAGTATAAAATAAGAACATAATTTAGAAGGAGCTAGATAAATTTCACAATTGGGTAGAAATTATTAAAATAAATGCAAAATTCTATACTTAGGATAAAGGTTAAGCAAAATTTAAAAAAAAAACACCCTCAACCTGAATTGTATTTTATACTCCCTTAACGGAATCACAGTGACTGACCTGTTCTCTGCTGGACCAGAGGGTAGAACCCTGAGGGTAGATCTTGATCAAACATGAAAAGGTATGTCTTGACAGTAAGAGTGGTTCAGCATTGAAATCAATGCTGGAGAGATCACTTAGTCTCATTCTCTGGATGTTTTTAAAAAGTGAGTTGATAACTACTTGTTTGGGACGCTATAGTGCGAGATCTTTCATTGAGCATGGGCTACCCTAGGTGACTCATGAGATTCTTTCCAACCATATAGTTCTATCAATCAAAACTTTATTACGGTTACAGACCAGCACAAAGCGGGCACAAGTGCCCTAAAAGGAGAAGGACAACTCCCCAGTAAACAGTTATTTAAAATCAGACTAGAAATCAGTATAAAAATATATTTTAAAAGACAGGATATTGTTGCTTTACGATGTCAATCATCACCCATCTGATATTAAGGGCAGCAGCACAGAACTTAGCAACACTGTAAGTCATTGCAGTGTTAGAGTCCGAAAGCAGCAGGGTAGAATAACATCTTTCACTGTGCCCCGGGTACTTTAAAAGCCATGGTCCAATGAGATTGGATCTAAGATCTCTGTAGAACATGCATTGAAGAGGCATATAGTTCTATATTTCTTGGCCTCCTAGCACTATTGGGATTTGAATTGGCTCTGCTCACCTAAGTCATTCATTTGTCCCTTTAGACAAAAATTACTTCCTTTTTGGTGGATATTTTACATGAGACGCAATAGTCTTTTTGGTGCTTGTACGATGCTTTTATTGACTCTTATATTTAGTTTATCACTTTATGCCTCCCTTTTGACTTCTAGCTTCTGGCTACCCTCTGGCAATTGCCTTTAACTCAGCCCAGACAGAAAAAAAGAGAAAACCACGATGAGATTTATATTAGAGCATTAAAGATGTATGTCTTATGCAACTAAGCTAAGTAGTTTTGAGACATTACTCTTTGTTGCCACCATGTTCTTTTTCATTATAATAATCTTCTTTAGGAGCCGTAATGTCATTTTTTTAAAAATAAAATGGTGGAAACAGTGAGAGCTACTGAAGATTTACCCCTCTTTTCTTTGTAATGCTGATTTGGCATCAGCAGTACACTGCAAACACACAAAAGTAAGTAACAATAGGGGTTTTTTTAATGGCTCCAGGCATCAACCTAATATTTGATTAGCACTAATGGAAACTACTGAGAGACTGACTGCTTGCTGCAAATTTACATCGACCACAAAAATCCATGCTCTGGAATCTTATAATAAGCAAGATAAACTAATTAAAGCAGACATGTGCTAGCAGGACTGAAGACCAACAGGTCAGAGGTTCCAATCAAGGGAGAGTGCAGATGAGCTCCCTCTGTCACCTCCAGCTCCCCATACGGGTATATGAGAGAAGCCTCCCACAAGGATGGTAAAAGCTTCAAAAACATCCAGGTGTCCCCTGGGCATTGTCTTTGCAGACGGCCAATTCTCTCACACCAGAACTGACTTGCAGTTTCTCATGTTGCTCTTGAATTGAAGAAAAAAAATAAAACAGAAGAACAGAATATATTACCCACAGAATGTTAGTTTTGATATTATTGTGTTTTCGAAGCATACTTTGCAATATTATAATATTAGGAATTGTTTCTTGAACAATTTTCTACTCACATCTTTTTGCCAAAGAAATTTGATATTGTGGGACATGGACCATCAATGTTTTTTTTTGGATTTGAACAATATTTTGAATTTATTATCACCAATGCTAAGAAAGCTGATTTGCAAAAATGCATACAACAAAATAGCAGAAGTATGTTTAGTGCCTTTCAGAAATAGTTGGAAATTCTATCAGAATCCCAAGCCAAACTTCATTTAACATTTTTAGTTGACATTTGATATTTTCAGCATAATAACCAGGCAAATTCTTCCAGACATTGAGGACTTGTGGGTTTTTATTTCAGTTGAGTGTGGTCCTCTCCTACATACAGTCTCCTCATCTCACCAAAAACTCCCACTTAAAAAGGCTGGCAAAGTTTTCCTTAAAGGGGCAGGGTGCAGAAAGGCAGAAATGCTTGGCCAGGAAGCAGAGTAAGCATGGCTCTTTTAAATATTGTTTGTGGGTGAAGAGAGGAGGTGGTTTTGTTGTGCGGCAATGGAGGAGGAGGAGGAAGCAGCCACGCGAGGCTGGGAAGAGAATTAGTTGCCATTAGTTTCTTGGCAAAGTACAAAGTGTTGTTTTTGACCTTTAAAGCCCAACATAGTTTGAGTCCAGGTTATCTACGGGGTTTGCTACTCTTATACAACCCACGCCAATAACTTAGGTACTTTTGTGGGTTATTACTCCAACCAGCCAGAACTCGACTGGCACCTGACAGTCATAGGACATTTTCATTGGACGAATACTGTGAAATGATCTGCTGGAAGAGCTCTGACAGCATCTGAGAGGAGATTTAATGGACCACATTTTTGGACGGATTTGGAGGACGTTTTAAACCTCTCTCTCTGTGTGTTCATTTTATGCAATTGTGTATTTTATTGGTATTTCTATATTGTTGGAAGCCACCCTTTAGATAATTTTTTATTGAAAGTTTTAACTACATATGGATAAAAGAAAGAAAATGGGTTGGGGCTAGGAAAGATTAGGGATAAGGGGAGTATATAGGGTTAGGAAAAGGGTAAGAATAGAAGGTGTTGGGATAGTGGTTTGATCAGGAATCCTGGAAGGTAAAGATTGGGCATAACACGTTGGCTCTCCCATACTTTCCAAAATCTTAGTAATTGTTCACTGCTCCCTTCCATAATGGTCACAGTGTGCTTCCCCTTCACCTATATTTTGGAAAAAATAAGAGGGACGGCTTCCCTTCACCTATATTTTGGAAAAAATAAGAGGGACGGGTTGGGAAAAGGAACACAGAAAAAAACTAGTCTGCTTCCTAAGCCCTGTTTCATCTGCTTGAGAGCTATAGCACCTGACCCTGAAGCAAGATTTATCACCACATGCATAACTGCCTCTGAGATGGCTTTCCAAAGATCATCATAATCCCCAAAGGTTTGCTCAGGTTGGTTAAAGGGCTATTTAGGATGGCATATATGCACCACATACATCTCTGTAGGTTTTGTCTCTTTATATTCATACTTAAATTTATAGGACAAAGAGCAGGTAAAAACAAACAGAAAAAGAGAGCACATTGTTTAGTACATATCTTTAGTGTTTCAAAGCAAATGGGGAATCATTTCCTTTCACTCCCATAGGCAAAATCTTTACTAACCTAACTGCCAATACTTATACCCAGTACTGTCTTTAAGTAAAATTGGCCAAAATATACCTACTAACCCAAGGAGTGACAATCACTCAAAAAAATTAATTTTGTCATTTGGGAGTTGTAGTTGCTGGGATTTATAGTTAACCTACAATCAAAGAGCATTCTGAACTCCACCAATGATGGAATTGAACCAAACTTGGCACATAGGACTCCCATGACCAACAGGAAACACTAGAAGAGTTTAGTGGGCATTGACCTTGAGTTTTGGAGTTGTAGTTCACCTACATCTAGAGAGTACTGTGGACTCAAACAATGAAGGATCTAGACCAAACTTGGCACAAATACTTCATATGCCCAAATATGAACGCAGATGGAGTTTGGGGAAAATAGACCTTGACATTTGGGAGTTGTAGTTACTGGGATTTATTGTTAACCTACAATCAACCTCACCAATGATAGAATTGGGTCAAACTTCCCACACAGAACCCTAATGACCAACAGAAAATACTGACAAAGAGTCATCCAGCTATAGATATAGATAGATATGTATGATTTACACACACACACACACACACACGTATATGTGTATGATAGATATATAGTATGATAGATTTGAAAGTGACCCCTAAAGAAGGACAATTATATGTTGCATGTTCTAGAGTAGGCAAACCAGAAAATCTCTATATCAACACTGACAAAGAAACAAGAAATACAGTTTACCCACAAGCATAAAGAAATTACATATATTAAAAACCAGCACTTTCTCATTACTTTATTTTCCACATCACCAGACAGAGCAACACATGGCAGGGAGAAGCTAGTCTAGTATAAAATCAACGAACAGTCTTGTAACAGGCATTCATTATGAATTTCTTGGATAGTGAACTAATACACATGGAGAAATACTCCAGTGGAAAACCAGGCTAGTTTATGCAAGCATTGATGAAAGGAAAACAATATAAATACACATGAAGGCAGACACTCCATTAGTTTTCATGCAGTCCGAGAGACAAATAAAACTGTTTTCTGAAAATAGATGGTGGCGATGAAGCTGCTAATTATATTTTTCTGTTCTTGCTCACTGCATCTCTTCCCCAGTCTGCTCTTTAGCTTATACTAGCCGATGCATCAGAAAAGAAGTGTGCACCATTTTATTTGTATCTCACTTTTTATGAGAGTGTAGTGAAGTTTCTCTGCATGTAATACAGTTTAAATATTTCCCTATGTCCTTCACCATGGAGCAGATGCCCACATGGATCCCATCAACGTGGGTTGCCATCTTATTGGTATTTTATTTTTTAGAACAGGAATGCGGAATTTTTGATTTTCTAGAATCTAGAACTCCTACAGTCTTTTACCTTTTGGACCCTGCTAGATGGAACTGATGGGAATTGTACCACAAAATATCAAGAGTAAGGCCAACTGTTCCGTTTTCTCTGTCTTATAGTAACATCTCTGAAAGAAACTACAGGAAGAAACACAATTGGTGCACCAGTCAAGACTGAGTAAAGTACTCTTTCCACAACAATCCCCAAACATCTAGCAGTAAAATCAAATCTAGGTGCACCTTCAAAATGTGAATATTGTTCCTTGGGGGAAGGCAAGTTTTATTCCTCATCCAAGAGCATTAAGTCCATTGACATATCTACCTACTATTTTGTTGAGACCAAGCTTCAGTTTCTTAGCCAACAACCAAGACATTACTACATCGTGTTTCACTATTTGGAATAGCCAATTCCCCTGTGTTATTTGGAATAATCGGAAAAGGATCACAGTATAAGTTTAATAATCTCAATTTTTGTCCTCTGACAAATAAAAGTCCAATCATATTAATTGAAATGTCATGCAAAGATTTTTCAGTATTGAGTAGCAGCTTCATCTGAGATATTATGTTCTATGGAGAAGAACCTGCATTCCACAACAATCTAAAGAAAAATAATATTGTTGTGTGGGATGCCAACATATGAAGAACGAAACAATTGCCAAAGAACTGCATCTGAAATTAAATTGTGAAATATATTTAACATTGCCTCATTTTGTTAAATCATTTGAGTATTTTCAAGAGAAGGAAGACAAAGCTTTTCTATGATAAGTAAAATTTCTCAAAGTGACAGGGATGTGACACATCCCTAGATTTTCATTCAGTTCTACTAATAAATGCACTGACAAGGCTGGGACTCTGTTGTTGATGATATTTAGCAAACACACATGTCCTTTTTACTATTCTGCAAAAAGCTACTAATTAACTTCTGCAACATTTATTCCCCCTCCCTATGACCATTCCATTCTACTGCTGGGAAATTAACTAGCCTTGCCATACAGATTTCATCCCACATTTCTTCACTTGGGCACATTTTAGGGAAGAATTTCATCATATGATAGTTGTATGAAAGTCACATCTTCATTTGAGCATACATTACTAAAGTACAAGTACATCATTCAGTGTTAAAAGCATTATGAATTAAGATAAGAGGATGTCTTAGATTGCATTTCTGTAATCAATTAATGTACATTAATGGATGACCCAATGAATTCAGTTGAACTTAATTTTGAAATTATGTGCATGGCTTTGTATTGTTATTCCTTAGGTCTACATCCAATTGCTAGACCCAACTAGAGTAGTCCCACCAGATCAGGTGGAGAATGACAAGTCAATGGTTCTGCAAATCTATGTCAGGGGAGTGGTAGTTGTTTACCAATATTTTTAAAGACGGTCTGTTACTAAGGATGTGTGGGTTGGATGTAGCACAGAGGCATCCAGTTGGCCATCTCAGCATCACAGGAAAAGTTGCTTTCCTCTTTACGTTGTTAAAGTAACCCGATTCATTCATTCTTGCTTTCACTCTCTGGAAATCTAATGAAGAGAGAACTTAAGTATGAGCCATCACAATTACAACTCACTTTCTTCTAAACAAATTACAAATCATTACAATCTATTATCTTCCATTACTGACTCCTACTCCAGTTCCACTTGTCAATTTCTGTACTAACAATTCTCGCGGAAAAATATTTAATAACGAACATAACTTTGTTTGACTAGCTCAGTTGACTGAATACACAATGGCATTCTCAAAGGCAATTTATCAGCATTTCTAACTGTCATTCTCAAGATGACTTTGGGCTTCAAATGAAGCCCCAGTTCAACATTCTTGGGGAATCGCTTCATATCTCTATTTTGGCACATGCTTAATCCAATTATTGTTTCTTTTGTTCCTGGGTCACATCCCTTGCCTGCTTGTCAATACTCACTCATAACACCTTTATGAGACTTAGCCTTGTGACAATTTGCTTGCCACCGTGGTTCATGTAAATATTTATACAGAACCAGCCTAACAGTTTAAATAATTCATTTAATAGTGCTGGATTGTTTCTTTCAGTTGGTCCCAACATATTCACAAAACTAGCACAGCCAGGCTATGATTTTGCTTACAGCCTGAACTTGTAAACATCCAGAGATAAGCAGCAATAAAAGGAAAGTCTCAGAAGTGGCATGAAAGAGCACTAGGACTCTTCTGGATATAATTAGTTGAGATGGGAGAACAGAGAAAAATAGGGGATAATGAAATGGAGTTTTTCAAAGCTCAAATTTCATTTCACCACCTGCAGCTATAAAAGTATCCCACCTACTAGCATAATTTACACCTCCTTACATTGTTAAAATAACCTAATCCGTCCCCTCTCTTTATGAGTTGAATATTTTTTTTGAAGTGTGCTTACAATCACATTCCTTTTGCCAATGTATACGATATTGATATAGGATACATTATGGAGGAAGGGCCCCAGTGATAAATAAAAAAGGAATTGTCTGATACAGAGGTAATGTAAACGAGAAGACAATGCACATGGATTATATGTTACGCGGATCTTGTACTTTTGCAGGGTATACATCGGGGAATCAAATGCTATCATTCTGCTTACAAGCAAAACCCTTGCTACCCTTGGAGAAAGGGCAGGGCAAGTATAAATAATATGATGTGTTTTTCAACACTGATAAGCAACACACAGCCCCAGGGTAAAGTCTGAAAACTTAATCAAAAATAGATCAGCATTATTATCACTATTGTTATCCTTATGCTGCCTTGGAGCATGATAGAGTCTCCCTTTCTGGAGGTTTTAAAGTAGAAACTGGATGTCCATCTGCCAGGGGTGCTTTGATTCTCTGTTCCTGCATGGGAAGGGGTTGAACCAGATGGCCTGTGTAGTCTTTTCCAGCTCTGTTATTCTATGATTATTTTCTTTATTGAATTTGTACTCACAACATGGGATTCAAGGTGGCTATTTATACTGAACTTTTCTCCAAAACTGGGTTTCAAAACAATATACATAAAAGCAGCAATATCCAGAGATACATTCAGCATTCTTTGGGTTCTCAAGTCCAATAAAGGCTCCTCTTAGGGATTGTTAAAGATCTCATTTTACAATCTTTTTATACCAATTTTCTCACATTCATAATTTTCTTCATAGGTAGAAGACAAACAAATGTCAATTAATTTGGAAGATTAATTTGGTCTAACACAGGGTTTTGAGTGTTTACAGTAGTTCAAAGTAACCATACTAGTTTTAGATTAGGATTGTCACCACTGTCCTCCACCCCCCAAGTAGTTTCTCATGTTTAAGCTCTCATTTTGGAAGAATTTACACAAAATCAATTCTTCTTTACATATAGAAAGAACATGAAATATTAAAATGTTGAATGCAAGAGAAGTTTTGCTACAAGAACAGTTTTGCAAGTATGTAACCCCTTCATTTTAACAGAGGCAACCATTGATGTTATTGCTTCAAGGGACAGATTGATGGGAACTAACCAAGGTACTGAACATATTGTGGTAAATGATGATTATCCCTTATCTGAAGTGCTTGAAACCAGAAATAATCTGAATTCTTTTGAACTACGGAATATCTTATGAACATGCATTTGCATATATGTTTACAAGTAGATGGGATCCAAGGCTAAACATTAAATTCATTCAAGATGCACACATACCTTTTGCACATAGCCTTAAGGCAATTTTATGCACAATATTTTTAAAAATTAATTTTGTGTATTAATTTTTTTATTTACATTGAAAGAACAGACAGCAAGGTGTCTCTATTTCAGCCACTCATCTTGACTGTTTTTGGATTTCATAACTCTGGATATGGGATGCTTAACTTCTAATAGAGTTTGGTGTCTTGGATAGCCCCTCATGAATACCTTAGAAATAAAAAGAACATGCACCCATTACCTCAAAGCAACTGAATTACTCGTTGTTTCTAATACATATACACCCAAGAGGTCACAGTTAGCATAATTCAATTCCTGATTTGCTTCCCTTGTCTCTTCCATTTTACATGGGTCAATCTGAAGGCACCTTGCCCAATATGGATTCCAGGGGATTGTTGTAAAATGAATGTATATGTACATCTGCATTCGAAATCCACAACAATTATCCACCCTCCACCCCCAAAAGCCATCTTCCATCTTTACGTGTTATTTCCTGTACAAAGACATTCATTCTATTTTGTACTGGACAAGGTTATGCACAGTTTTTCTGTCACACGAGAGTCCTGTAAGGTGGAAAAAAGTCCACACACAAAATAACATTTCAAATGAAACGCTTAATATAATTTTCTTTCTGAAATAAAGTTTAAAGGCCAGCATGATTTCCCACACTTTTTGATAAACACCTGTGTTAAGATTTCACAAGTGAATCTAAAGTGCCGGCTCCAGTATACAGATAATAACATTTTGAAACAACCCTCTATTTCATCTCTCCCCTCATCTCTCTGTGAATGCATTTGCTCCATGATGTTTTAAATTGTCTATATCATACAGAAATCTGAGCTTATTTGAACAAATACCTTCTGCATACTATAAAAATTGTTGAAGTGGAGAGTATTCAAGTAGTACCTGGTGGGAAAAGATTTAAAATGTATATATTGCCCATCTTTCCCTCCTTCCATTCCCATTATTTAAACTGAGTAATGTTTTCCATTCATTTTAATGGGGAATTATGTTAAAAGTATGAATCTTAACTTAATAGTGCTCATTTCTTTGATGGTTTAAAAAAATCCTTAACTAGTTTTCCTCGTGTTTTAAGAAGGAAGTTGCTCTGTTGGCATATTTCATTTCAAGCTAGTCTGGCTGTAATAGCAACAGAAACACTTCCTCATTGAATACAATGCTCTATAAATCTTCAGTGACAAACTAATTATATTAAATATAACACTCTGTGCAAAGGTTATTCAACTGTACACTTTTCTTCCCACAACTTCATAAATTTAACATTTCCAGAACATAGCCTAATCAAGAAATCAAAAAATGTACAGCAATCATTACAGTTTGCCAGACCTCACCCTACCCACTGGCTTGATAGAAAATACAGGATTACATTTGAAATTATTCATAATAATTTATTATGAATCAATTATTATATTAGTTTTTACTCTTTAAAAAAGAACATAAAGTAACAGTTCATACTTAGTCTTTCATATACTGAAAAAATACATGGTTTCAAGATTTTCCAATTAAAATACATCTGCAAATAGTCATTTGTAAGAAAATACATATGACCTTTTTTAAAAACCAGGTGATAACTGGATGAAACAATTCATTAAGCTATTTTTAATAACCTGCATCATGTTATCTGCCCTGAGTCCCCCAGGGGAGATAAGGCGGAATACAAATAAAATCTTTATATTATATTATATTATATTATATTATATTATATTATATTATATTATATTATATTATATTATATTATATTAAGAACTTTGCAGGTTAAACCACTGAGCTGCTAAACTTGCTGACCAAAAGGTTGGCGGTTCAAATCCAGGGAGCAGGGTGAGTTCCTGCTGTTAGCCCCAGCTTCTGCCAACCGAAGAGTTTGAAAACATGCAAATGTGAGTAGATAATAGGAACTGGTGGGAAGGTAATGGCACTCCATGCAGTCATGCCAGCCACATGACCTTGGAGGCATCTATGGACAATTCCAGCTCTTCAGCTTAGAAATTGAGATAAGCACCATACCCAGAGTCAGACATAACTATACTTGATGTCAAGGGGAAACCTTTACTTTTACTAAAGAGAACTTTACCCACATTTCTACCAAAAAAAGAGTACAACAAACACCATATTATTACCATGTATGATTCTAGTTCACAAGTAGACTAAATGAGTAGTACGTTAGTTGATAAATAATCTATTATATAAATGGGTTCACGTCATGTGATGTATACCTCAAACAAAGAAACCTTACAACGCAGAAACACAATATTTGCCAACAGAAATAGGCCTCAAGCAAGGTACGTTTGTAGCAAAGAAACTTTCCCCCCCAAAACCTAAAAGGCCCCCAAAACAACGAGTAAAAATAAAACTACATTTACCAGCATCCTCCTGGGCAGCCCAAGACTCACCCAGCCTCTACATTCTGAACAACATGATTGGCTGCCAATAAGGGTGGATTTGCATAACTGCTGCACTGGCCAGCCAACATGAAAATTCCAAACCATAAAAAACTGCCAAAACAGAATAAGGAAAAGGCCTGAGCCAATCCCCAACACAAACACCCATATCACTTCCAACCGAAAATTTACACCCCAAAAAATCACAGACCACACCCAAAATTAACTTGATTTCCCTAACTAGCCCTCACTTACTGGGAAGCTGCTTACGCTCTAAATTGACAGTAAGACTTCATTAACTTGATTTCCCTAACTAGCCCTCACTTACTGGGAAGCTGTTTACGCTCTGAATTGACAGTAAGACTTCATTAACTTGATTCTCCCGACTAGGCCTCAGCTCATGGGACATTGTGTATGGCCTGAATTGACAGTAAGGCTTCATTAACTTGCTGTTCCTAACTAGGCCTCAGCTCATGGGACATTGTGTATGGCATGAATTTACAGTAACCTACCTTGGCACACAGAGCCCCAACCATGCATGATGGGACTTGAAGTACCACCATGGAAAATGGGATTTGTAGTACTTCAAAACCCATCATTCCCCACAGACCACTGTGGCCCAGAACCAAGACCAATAAAGACCCAACTTGACCCACACTCCATCCAACTGCAGTTTAGAGGAGGGCACACCGTGGATGATTGGACTTTCTCGCATCTCCTAAAAAGGGCACAGCAACGCGTGCCGGGTACAGCTAGTTTACTATATTATTTAGGTCATTATGCTGGGATAGAAGAACTCAAGACTACTACTATGCTATCAATATAAACAATACTAAGGCAATGAAGAAAAGAACTAGCAAATGAGAAAGGTAGTGGTTTTGATTAATTACTAGGGCTTTTTTTCTTTTCTTTAGGATAAAGGGAAGATTTTACTGAAGTGAACTAGATTTGGCCCTCTATATCCACAGATTTTGCATTCATAACTTGAAGAATTCAAGACATGATTTTTTAAATAAAAAACCCCCTTGAGTTTGTCATTATACACAAGATAGATCATTTTATAATGCAATTTCATATAATAGGACTTGAACATCTAGGCATTTTGATATCCATGACCAAGTGTATACGCTTGCTAAAATGTGAGTAAAAACCAGTTAACAAACAATGTGGTAACCCAGAGTCAAGAGACTTTTTTTTCTCCAGTGTCTAAGCAGACAGTGTATCATGCTCAGTAGCTAGAGAAATTTCACCTGCAGCATACTGGTTGGATTGCAAATTTTTCCAGGATCTATGCCTCTGCCAAGGTTCACTGACAAACTTTGAGGATTTTTCATTACAGTCTCTTCTAGGACTTGCAAACAAAAATGTTCATAGGCCACGCAATCATCACGCAAATGATGAACCCAAAAGCTCTAACACCAGTAAGCTTGCATACACAAATGGTCTCCTCTGCTTGCCCTAATATTTGTCTTCTAGTCTGGAAATAGGGACCCAAATACTTTCCTTGAGACTTTATTCAATGCCCTGATAGCTGGAAAACCTACAGCTGTGACAATGAGTGGGAAAAGAAGAAATAGTACATGAAGTGACATAAAGACTGAGAATATTGGTCTCTTGAGATAAGAAAGTGATAGGGTAGGCAGCGAAATGAGAGATAACATAGCAGTAATCCTAATTGTTTCTTCCTCTATTTTCCCATAATGATACATAATGATTTGTGGTTGAGCTTTGATAACAAATCACTCAGATCCCCAAAAATGAATATGTTAATTCTATCCATTTTGGTTTTCCACACATTACTCTTTATTTTGAAATTTCAAAATCATGCTACCGTAAATGCATTTTTGAAAAAGAATTTCGAGTATTTTTATTTTATTTAAAATGAACTCAAATACCAACACCCATTCCCTACTTTTCACTTTACTGTTATTTGGAGTCATACAATCCAGGCATTAGTGGCTGGTCATAGGATCCTGAGTAGCTTGTGAGGCTGAGGGTAGCCATCTTGACCACAGCTTTAAATGTGGTTTTTACTATAAGACAACATCCTACTGAAACTAGGACCCATTTTCATGGAGGTTCAAAACGGAAACAATACATCATCTTGTTAAATGAAAACACCAAGAACTTCTTCATCCCAGTCCAGAATAGATGCCAACCCACCTTTTGTCTCTAGTGTTTACTTCCTTTATAGCAAGTAGTATAACATATGTTTCAGGAGCAAGGGTCACAGATGTTATCAACTTCAATAATTAGTCTTGGCTTTCAGCCATGGTTAGTAGGATTTAATCAGTAAGCCTGACAGACATTTTGAAAATAAGTTAATGTGATGGTCACTCACCTCACTAGATTGATGATAATACAGCTTCCCATTCAACACTGAAGGAATTAGAACTGGATGACCTGCCACCAGATGTTCTCTTCGCCCTTTCTATATCCCTTGTTACAAGCAGAATAATTCATTTGTCACTGGTGCATGGATCATCTGCTACCGTCACTACTTTCTAGTATATTTAGCTTTGGGACAAAATACACATTCTGTTTTGTAAACTGGAGAGTATAAAAGAACACAATCCCTGTCACATATGATGCATATTCTCTCATGGCAGAAAAAAAAATGCAATTTTTCACAGAAAGAAATAAGCTAACAAGGAAAATGTAGTTTTTCAAGGTTATATGCTAATTTTTAAATTAAAATTTTAAATCAAAAAATAAACCTATAAAAATGGGTACTGTACTTTAATAATGAGTACACCTCCTTCTCTGAGTAGAGTGGAGAAAGGCAGAAGCTTAATCCATCCATGAAAGCCTAAAAGAAGTACTGCCCCCCTACTTTCAATGCTATGGTGTTGCTTCTGGTCTTTTTGGATACCTAGCTTTGGAAATGTCACCGTTTATAACCAGCTGTTATTGTTCAAAGAGGGCATTGGTGCTTCTCCTCTCTGGAAGAATCTTTCCTTGACCAATAAATGAGATCAATTTATACACAAGTATATAAGGTGATCCATTTACTTCTGCACAAGCTTGCATGGTTTCTATTTATGGTTATGAAAGCTGGAAAGTGAAGAAAGCTGTAAATAAAGCAAGAATCAACATTTGAGATAAGGTGCTGAAAGGGTTCTGCAGATTCCATGGATAGATGAGAAAACAAATATATCAGTCATACGACATTGACCGTATGTCAGCAGAATCGCATTCTTCCACCTGCGACAGGCGAAGCATCTGGCTCCCTATCTCTCACGGAACGACCTGGCCACGGTAATCCAAGCCACGGTCATCTCGAGACTTGACTACTGTAATGCTCTTTACATTGGCCTGCCCTTGTCTGTGATCCGGAAACTGAAGCTAGTGCAGAATGCTGCAGCTCGGCTGCTCGCAGGGGAACCTGCGAGTTGCCACATAACACCCATATTGCAGAACCTGCACTGGCTACCGATTGAACGCCAGATCACTATCAAGGTGTTAGCTCTTACTTTCAAGGCCTTACATGGTCTGGGGCCAGTGTACCTGCGAGATTGCCTGATTCCATATAACCCTTCGAGATCACTTCGTTCTGAAGACCAGAACCTTCTTGACATCCCTAGTGCAAAGGTTATTCAATTGACTTCAACAAGGCGCAGGGCATTCTCAGTCATCACCCCTGTATTATGGAACTCGCTCCCACCAAAAACGAAGGCTCTGCAAAGTCTAGTTTCCTTTCACAGAGCCTGCAAAACGTACTTGTTTAGACAGGCCTTCGAAAGCTTGTGATTTTATTATGTTTTATTTAAACGGTTTTTATTGTTGTGTATCACGTGTTTGATTACTGCATCTGCTCTCTTTGAGTTACATTGTAAACCGTTCTGAGCCCCTGGGAGTGGCAGTCTACAAATCCAAATAATAAATAAATAAATAAATATTTCAAGATTTTCCATAATTTGGTTCTCTCATTAATCAGAAGACACTAAACAAAAACTTGAAGTGTAAAGATATAGCATTGAATACCAAATTATGGCTGTCCATGTCATCATATTTCCCATTTCTATCTATGATTGTGAAAGCTGGACAGGAAAGAAAGAAAGGGAAAAGGAAAGGGAAGGAAAGGAAAAGATCAATTCATTCAACATGTGCTGCTGCTGAAGAGTTTTATGGATACTTTCTGTTAAAAGACAAATATAAAGATTCTAGAGCAAATCAATCCTGAATTCATCATAGAACACAAAATGAATAACTGAGATTGCTATGTTTGGGCCATATCATTAACAAAATGACTAATTTGAAAAGATAATGCTTGATGAGGCAGAAGGCAGTAGGAAAAGAGGAAGATCATATTACAGATGGATTGACTCAACCCTCAATTTGCAAAATATTAGTAGGAAGGTGTATGATAAGGTGACTTGGAGCATCCTTTAAGTCGAAGTCAATTCAATGAAAGTTAACAACAAAGAATCTAGACTCTACCTAGAAGCCAAGATAATGAAACTTAAGCTGTCATGCTTTGTCTATATTATGAGAAGACTTTAAAACACAATAATATATAATATGGTACAAAGCAGCTGGAAAAGAGGAAGGCCACATTCAAGGAATATAGACTCAATCAGGTAAGCAATATACCTAGATCTGTAAGACCGAAGCAGGGCAATTGATGATTGGGAGTCTTGGAGGTCTTTCATTCATGACATGTTGAAGTTAGCTTGACAGCAGTTAACAACCACAATCAGCTACATCCTATGTGCACTATTGTCTCTAAAAACTAATAGTTAATCATAATGATGCTGTAAGACTGCTGGGGGTGGCCACAGCTGACAGGGAGCTCTGGTGTGGGCTGGTCCAGGTGGTCATGAAGAGTTGGAAATGACTGAATGAATAAAAAACAAAACAAAGACTGCTTCCTCCTTCCTGTCCTGTTTTTATACAGAATTAGACTAATACTATTTCTCAGCTAAGAAGCAGAGTGTTTCAGTCATTCACATAGCACATTGTAGCATGAGCACAAGAAATGTTGCTCTCTAAAGAAAATATCAAAATGGCAACCAAAAACACAATCCAGAAAATACAATTGAGATGGTAATTGGTTCTTATTTTGACAGTGACAATGATCCAGCATCCTCCTTGTAAGGACTCACCCATTTTAGCTAGTCCGAGGCCTGGGTAGCAGTTTGGCATCCATGGTAAGATAGAATAGCCAGGAAAGGGGGAGTGGCTTGGAGCCTCTCCAGAGAGAGAGAGAGGGAGATGGAGAGGGAGAGAGAGAGAGAGAGAGAGAGAGCTGCAGGGGAGTGGCTCAGAGTGAAGGGGAGGGGCCAGCTGACTTAGGAGGGAAAAAGTGTAGCTTTTTTAGTCAGAAGGAACTTGGCTCTTGTGAGAGCAACATCGGAATTTGTTGTGAGCAGTCAGCAAGACAGGGAGTGTCTTAGATAACTGGCAGGAAAAGTCTGTGGAAAACTAACCAGGAGAGTCAGACAGCAGGCTTAGATCTATTAGGTTAAGAGATTGGCTCACACTTGGGAACAACTAACTAGGGAGCTCTTGTAGGGAGTTAGTAGTATGTGCCCAAAGCCTGAGTGGACTCTCAGGGAACCAACTAAGAATAGTTAGTTGAAGAAACTCACTGTTGGTTTCAAGATTAGAGTGAGGGAGTATTTTGACAAGCTGTAAAAGACATTCCATCGGTCTAGTCCTGTATCAAAGTTTAAAGATACATGTTTTATGAAACCATCAAGCTACTGTACCTTTCTTGACAACCACTTACACTTCTGTGCCTTTTATAGCTGTTAGTTCCATCAATAAACCTTGTCATTGTTAAATTTTAAAGAAAAGCCTCTCTTGTGCCTCATTCCATCTGGCAGTTAATTAACAGCTCCAGTGTGGTGACAGTTTCAGCTTTTTGGTGGATTTTTACCTCAGTAATCCTCCCAGTCCTTGTTAGTATAAGAGCCAAGGCTGGTGTGGTGTGTGTGTTAACTTTACAAAATCCTAAAGGCCATTTTAGGTTGGTGGCAGCGTTCCCAGTGGCTTAAGCCTCCACGTCGTGACATTTTGGTGGCAGCGGTGGAATCTAAAATAGAAGGGTCCACCCTGCCCCAAGGTCCCAAAAACCAGGTTGTCACACTCCTCCACTCCAGAAGACAGAAAATTGCTACACCTGTGCCTAAAAAGTAGCAATTTTGAGGGACATCAAATTATAGTTGTGAAAAGCAGTTATTAGGTATGATGCTGGCCAAGATAATAAAATATTATCTTATCTCGAATGTTATCCAAACATAAGAACAGACAAAGTAGTGAAGTTTCAGAGGATCCAAAGTTAATCACTGGAAGCAAGTTACAAAGAAAAATACTTTAAAAAGGGAAAAAATGAGAACATTTGATCTAAAACATCTGAATTTAGGAAGAAGTGAAATTGACTTGTTGAACTTCCAGTTAAAAAAGATGAAATACTATGCTTTTTATGTACCCAACTTGAATCCATGAGCATTATGTCTGTCAGAATTTCTGCTCACAACCTCTGAGAATGCCTGCCATAGATGCAGGCGAACCTTCAGGAGAGAATGCTTCTAGAACATGGCCATACAGACCGAAAAATCTGAAACAACCCAATTTCTACTCTGCCTTTTTAATGGCAAGATCCTCATGCACAAACAGTTTATGAACAAATAGGTTTTAGTCACTGGTTAAAAAAACACATAGAAAAAACAAATCCATCATGGAAAACATTTACAAAAATGGGCATGAAGAAGAAAATAAAACCTTGGAAACTGAAACAAAATGCATGCAAGATGTAAAGAAAGTCAATGCAATTGGGTATATATGTTCACCTCCTTTTCTGAAAAGTGGATGAATTATAGATTTTCAGATTTGTATGTATCAGTGGTTTCTTCGAAGTCAGTTTTTGAAGAGAAGTGTCTGACGGAAAGGAAGGCTCTTGTAAGTGGAGGCATGAAACAAATTCCCTGTGTCCTTGGGTGCCTCCTTTTAAGGATTGCACCCTCCAGCCTAAGAAAGAATTCATTTAAATAAAGGTAGACAGTGTTGGCTCAATTTAGACTAACAGAGCTAATCTTACTTGAAACTTGGTTGAGACTGAAGTTGCACAGCAATGTATTATGTAATCTCATCATGTTTTATTATACCATGCTGTATTTCTCAACAACGATTTTATTTAACAGTAGAAGCCTCCTTGTACTGGAAAAATGTTTTAGATATAACACAGAACTGACATAAATGATTTTGTTTGTTGCATGATCATAAAATAATGAACACAAATAAAGTCTCCACAGCTGACAGTGTGGAGGCTTAAATTACCCCATCTCTGACATATTTATATTTTATTTTACATTATAAAATATAAAACAATGATTCATGTGTGCAAATGCTCGGAAAATTGGGCATAGTTGACTAAGCATCACTTCACAGTCTATTTTCCACAACATTCATGGACTCAAAAAAAAAAAAAAAAAAGAAAAAAGTACATTGCAATTTACCAAATGGCTTTAAATATATATATTTTTCTCCCTAACAGGTTATTTTGGTCTGAAATTGCCATCTCTTTACCGCCACATTTTGTTAAAAGGGAAGCATTATTCTTAAATGTCATGTGATGGAAATTTACTTGTCATGAAAATCTTACATTCTGTCCTTGGCACACTGCTTTCAGAACAGCAAGGAAATAGTATTTCTGGAAAACGTGCATCTCCTTCGATAAACACTAGACTCTGAAGCAAGTTCCACTGAATACTCTTTTTTCTATCTATCATCTATCGGTCTGCAATTTTTGAGAATATTGATGTGTTATCATGTGACCAAGAACTAGAACCTGCCATGGTAATATGTTGGGAGGAACATACTTGATATTGATAGGCTAAGCTCATCAGGGTGTTATCAAGCCACGGCACCCCCTTCCCCAAAAGTTTAATAATAATGGCATGACTTCAAGAAGAGTAAATATTATTTAATTTCCTTAACATTTTCCAAGGTTTCAAAGTTGTGAAATGTTGAAGCTGTTAAAGGCTCTGTAAAGACCTATTAGCAGCCATACCCCAAAATCTAACAAATCTAACTCTTTAAAAAATGTAACAAACTCATATGATTACTTGCATGCTGTGTCAATTCTTAAATGTATCTTGAAGGCAACTACCTCCTCAGTTTGCATAATCCTTTGGGAACAGAGATCGTGATCAGGGTTCCTCCAGGTATTTCCCAAGTCAGATAATATCATGACCTGTGTGTGTGTGTGTGTGTGTGTGTGTGTGTGTGTGTGTGTGTGAAGACAGATGATCCTTTTGTCATCAAGATGAGCTTAGGATGTTTTGTCCATTTAACTGAGACTGAGAGCTTGCTGCTCCCATGGAAGATAAGACTCAACAAACATGAATTCATTAATTTCCTGAATGGGCATCCAAGCCCCTGTTTATTGGGAACTGTCACCGTTGTCCTCTTGAGTCTTGCACACTTTGTTTCAATCAAACTGAATATTTAAGTTAATCAAGGAATCATCTACATACGTTATCACTTCCCCCAGTTTGCACCCTCTGCAACGGATTGGATCTTTAAACTAAGCAACCATCAGCTGTTCTTCTTCTCGTCAGGGGATCTCCTCCTTCTGCCTGTGACATCAGGGGAACCCTCAGCTAATTCCTGCACAGATCCAAGCCAGCCCCAATTTTAAACCAATCAGAGGAGAGTGTGGGAAGTCTGAATAGCTGTCAGAACTGCATAAAATGGTATGCATTTTTCTGTGAATTTGTGCTTGTACTTTTCAAAGCATATTGATTGTGCTTGCATCCTATTTGGCCAAATCGCAACAAGCCTTTGTAGCTTTGTCTTCAACTCACTTGTCCTCAATCCGAGCTGATCTAGTTACTGGAAGCTCTCCAGGCACAGACCTCCATATCCATAGTTCTAGCTGAAATCTCTACAAGGGGACAATAGAGTAGATTTAGCCCTTATATAAATAGCTAACAGACCTTCAATTCAAAGGAAAATTCAGTTGCTACAGTGCAATGTGTCTATATAAACATAATATTCTTCAATGGTGCAATGAAATATGTTGCCTTGAAGTAAAATTAAGCTGCAGTGCATTAAGCTTTTATTAATGGAATCTTGTCTTTTGTATCAGTCAACAGAATACCTGAATTCAGCATTGACAGTGGGCATCCTGTAGGGCAGTTACAGATTTATAACCTAAATCCATAATTCCTTCAGTAATACAATGTGCTTATAATCCTTCTACATTCCCTACAGAACTCCATTAACTATGTAAGAAGCTATAGAATAATTACACTGTTGGTCTGGTTGGGGCTACATTTTATTTCATGGGGTTTAAATTACTTTGGCAAAAGACAGGATACAAAAGAAATCAATTTAGTTTGCATATCTGTAGAAATTTGCTTAATTTAGAACTTTTAAACCAGAACATGAGTTGTAACCTAGTTATACTTTGAAATTTGAAGTCTTTCAAATGTTGAAATGAAATTACCCAAATCAAAAACAAAATAAAACAAACTTGTAAAACAAACTGATAAAACAATGTGTTTGACCAAATTGTTATGAAAAACTGTCTAAAAATGCAAAGCGGAATGAATTTTGTAGCATTTTATACTGTATGCACCTTCTTGGACAGAACTTTAACCTCCATAGTATCTTCTCCGAACATAGACCTAACATATATCTTATGCATATGCGATCAGTAAAATAAAATGGTGCAAAAGTCATTACAAAGTGGGGTGTGTATGCTGGTGTTTTGTTTCTAAAGTGTTTTTAAAGTATACTTCGTGAAAATTGTATTACTAAACTGAGAGTAAAAAAAATCACTTTTCATTATAGTAATTGCACATAATTACTATAACTGGGGAAACTTCAGGGGGTTGTTTCTCCCTCTGTTTTATAGCTGTTGGGGTGAAGCTTGCTACAAGTTACCAATTACCACTGTTAGCCCATCAAGGTTTGTTTTTTTAAAAAATGCTTCTCCACAAATTTTTGGGGAACTTCCAAATTTTTTATAAACAACATGTTTTTAATTTAAAAAACTACAAGAGCTATCTTATTGAATTTTCTATACAACGACATAAGATAACAGGGGATCATTCCCCCAGCTTTCAGAAATATTCATATGTCTACTGATTTTAGGGATTTTTTAAAAAATGACAAAAAAAATTTAAAGCCACAAAAATTTAAAGCAGGCATTTGTTGATGAAATATAAGGCTTAATTGGATATAAGGAATGACGACGACGTGATGGAAACTGATTTCAACATGACGCTGAGGCTGCAATTGTATGTTTTTAATTGTTAAATTGTTATTATATGTTTTTTTCTGGGGGGGGGGGGTTGACTTGTTGCTGTGTTGTATTGAGGGCAGAGACTGCCTGTGTAAACCGTCCCGAGTTGCCTTCGGGCTGAGAGGGGCGGTATAGAAACGTGACAAATAAATAAATAAATAAACTATCTTATTGAATGTCACTCATATTAACCAACAGAAACCAGTATTAACCAATTCTATATTTTCATAGAATCCTAGAGTTGGAGGGGACCCCAAGGGCCATTGAGTCCAACTCCCTCCTTCCAGACAGAAGGGCACCATTAAAACTTTTCTGAAAGATGGCCATCCAGCTCTAAACTAATTAATATGCTTTCTTTATTGAGTTGGAAGAGAACTCAAAGGACCATCTATTTAAGGATTTCTTTCCAGCCCAGCCCAGCGATTTACTTATTATTAGAAGTATTGGTCAGTCCTCCTTTGCTAGAACTCTGGCTGGCTGCTGCTCCATCTCTCCTTCTCTCCTATTGGTGCTTTCTGATGCAAGCAGAATTCTGGGAAATATAGTTTAGGGCAGTGCCTTCTGAATTCTCTGGCATAGGGCTCCTTGCCTTCCCAAACTACATTTCCCAGTCTTTTTCTCAGCAATCCCTTCTTTCTCCCTGCTTTCCCCCTCCTAATGGTGAGAGGCCATTAATTTAAAGAGAAAAGGCAGCCTTTTGGGCATTGCTTTGCTTCCTTGCGCTGAAAATAAAACTGACTTTGGGGAGCTTCAGAGATTTACAAAATGCAAATGAAATTTTTAAAAAAGTTTTTTGTGTGGGCCAGGCCCATGTGTCAGGTATTGCCTCGTAAATATGAATTGAATGAATTTGATATGACTTACAATGACTAATTAAATAAATGTACATCCTTAATATCTGTATAATGCATTGGCTGATTAATGCAACACCACATGATGATTTACATGTGCGAATTGTTATTTTAGACTTAAAACTAGAATGTGTGTGCCTCTCTGTGTGTGTGGAGGGGGGTAGGGGGGATTTATATTCACTCCCAATAGTTTTTGTTTATTTATTTTGACAATTCATAGATACAGCTATCTGTTCTGAAGCTACATATTCCAACACAAAGGTAGACAAGTTTGTGAAATCAAATCTTTTGTTGTAAGAGATTCTCTCCTCTTCTGAGACTGCAAAACAATCATGCAGGCATTTTGGCACTTTGAATGTGAAAGATGTGTTTACCAATGAGATCTTAATATAATAAAAGCAGGAGGAAATTGTATACTTTTATAACTTGATTTAGCAGCTCTGAAAGGAAATACTACACATGGTAAATTTTAAGTTGTAATATTTACAACAGATTCTGTAGTGGTCTGCATAGCAAAAGACAGAGTTTCAGACACCCACAAGAAAAAGAATCAATTTCTAACAATCACATATTTTAAGGACAATGCCAGGTATTGGGAGAAGGAGAGGAATTAAAGATGTGGCAAGGCTGTCCATTCAGAAATCTCCAAACAGCTTTGATGCACAAAGATACTTGGGAGATGGGGGAAAGGGGGGAGAAGAGAAGGAAATAAAAGATAAGGGAAGGCAAAGACACAAAATACATTAATGAGGTTTGAAGTCGGATTGTTGAATCATATATTGAAAATCTCTCCTGTGATGAGTAATACTGTATTATAAAGGATCTCAAATATGGCACTTTTCCAGTAGGCTCCCATTCAGTCCCACCAAATCAATTCAATCAGCGCATGAGCAAAAGCCATTCATTCTATTGCTTTACTCTAGTTAGTCAGGACTAACAATAGGGATTTTAAAGGTAGTGGTGATGCCTGTAAATTTATTATTGTATAGCAGGATAGTATCATAATAGCCTTAAGGGATATCTGAAGGATGTATTTCCTATCTAGTAATTACGTCAGGGGATTAGGAAGTATGTGTTTCAGAGCCCCAAATGTTATTTTAAAACTTTCCCTGATGAAGACTATATAATAACACCAATCCCAAATGCATTGGATTTAGTTTGGAATAAAACAAAATTTTCAGCAAATAAAGAAGCCATGTTTTCTTATGGGGAATTATTTGTTGATGTTCTCCATGTATGTGCTTTGTTTTCTATGTGAGAGACAGGAATGCCTAAACAAGGCTTATGCTTTCATTATTACTATTATTATTATTATTAACACAACAAGATTAGTGAACAGCAAACAAGATCACTCTGCTGGCTTTTGTATTTGATCAGATGTCAGACAATTGCCAAGTTTCTAGAACTGTGTGATGCATTGGCAAATAATACATACAGATCCAAGTAGGGTGGCCTTTTGCAGTTGACAGTTGGTTCTTTTGTTAGCACTGATTGTTTTTAAATGCAGGCCAAGGTCCTTAGGCACTACATCCAGTGTGCCAATCACCCCAGAGACCTCCTTTACTGGCTTGTGCCAGAATCTCTGCAATTCAATCTTCAAATCCTCGTATGGTGTAAGCTTTTCCAGTTCCTTCTCATCAAATCTGCTGTCGCCTGGGATTGCAACATCAAAGTTCCATACTTTTTCCCCATGACCGTAGGGTCAGGCATATTGTACTCCAATATACTGTTAGTCTGGATTCAGAAGTCCCAGAGTAGTTTTTCGTGTTTATTTTCTTCAATTTTTTCAGGCTTGTGATCCCATCAGTTCTTTGTCACATGCAGATGGTATTATTATTATTATTATTATTATTATTATTATTATTAAAAATCATCCTAACCAAGAAATTTCAATTTCAAAAGCAATCACATTCCAGCTTTTAAAAACAAATAGATCATTTCAGTGGCATGTTCACTTGTACTCCCTAAATATATATATTTGGAAGAGATCATGATTTTTACATTTCAAGTTACCTAATGCCAGATGTTGTGGTCGGGTGAAAATGTTTTCTTTCTTTCTTTTATTTATTTATTTATTTATTATTCAGATTTACTAGACCGCCCCTCCCCAAGACTCGGGGCGCTTTCCAACACAATAATAATTACACAAACAGCCTAAAAACATCATAAAAACATTCCTAAAAACAATCACATATGTCATAAAACATCACATAGATTGGATTAAGACCGATCTACAGACAGAGGCGGCATGGTTAGGTGGCAAGGTTTGATGTTCAGGTGCTAGTCAGTCGCCAAATGCTTGCCGAAATAGCCAAGAAAGCTTTTTAGCAGCTTTGTGTGAGAACATTGATCAAAAAGCTGAAAGAGTAATGATAATGACAGGCAGACAGAGATCTATTTCTGGTTTTGAGAAAAAAAGAGATATTTCTAATGTGCCATATCTAAAACAGGAGTCCTCCTGGAGGCTTCTAGATGAAGCAGATTACAATTTTAGGGAAAATAAAATTTATTTATTTATTTATTTATCACATTTCTATACAGCCCCTCTCAGCCCGAAGACGACTCGGGGCGGTTTACACAAGCCAATCTCTGCTTTCCAATCACAACACGAGCAAAACAAACCAAACAATAACCATATAACACAACAATTAGCAATTAAAACATACAATTACAGTCTCAGCATCACGTTGAAATCACTTTCCATCCCATCATCATCATTCCATATATCTAATTAAAACAAAAGACAATCTGAAAATCAGGACAGAAGCCAGATTGCAAAAACAGACTTCATGAGGTGCATGTGGGCTAGGACCACACACTGTCCACTTTTTTATGAGGGATCTTTTCCAACTTAGTAAAATGGGTGAGAAAAGAGACCCCAAATCAAGGTACATTTTCCTGCATACATGAAGTTCTTCCATAACATGATATGATTTATATTCTTTAGTTTAAATCTTTCGCAAACACTGGATTTTTTTAAAATCCCAGATATCCTGAGAGAACTCTGCCACTAGTTTACAGAAGTAGTCACAAAACAGTAAAGATGCATTATTTCATTCAGCTTGCATTTTTGATGTTTCCTTTTTTAAAAGAAAAAAAAGCGGATCGGGGGCAAGGAGGACAAAGTAGTTGAAAACCCATATCTTTTCACCAGTCCCAATGGGTATTATGCAACTGTTGATTTGTCATTTAACCTTTGACTTAGTAGGTCTTCTTTAGTTCAAACTAGAATGCTGACTGTAGTTGTGTCTTCTACATTTTCAGAGTAGTATTTGAGTTCGATGCTATATAAGGACATTCCTGAAATGAACATTAGGCTGGACAATGTCATCATTTCAAGTGAAGGCAACAACTGATATTATTTTACTTTGGGTGAAAAATATGTGGCATTATTTGGGTGGGTAAGGGTGGTGGTTAATGCCTCCCTTTGGGAAGGCAACATTCCAGTGAGCTTAAAACAAACTGTTATAAAACCGCTGTTGAAGAAACCATCACTGGACCTCACTCAATTCGTCAACTATCGGCCTGTTTCCAATCTTCCCTTCTTGGGCAAAGTCCTGGAACGTGTGGTGGCCTCACAACTCCAGGTATTCTTGGAAGACACGGATTATCTGGATCCGGTGCAGTCTGGTTTTAGGCCGGGACATGGTACCGAGACAGCCTTGGTCGCCTTAGTGGATGATCTACGCCGGGAGCTTGACAGGGGGAGTGTGTCCCTGTTGGTTCTGCTGGACCTCTCAGCGGCCTTCGATACCGTTGACCACGGTATCCTTCTGGGACGCCTCGCAGAGATGGGGCTTGGAGGTATTGTCTTGCAGTGGCTCCGGTCCTTTCTGGAGGGCCGATCTCAGAAGGTGTTATTGGGAGACACCTGTTCAACCCCACAACCATTGTCTTGTGGGGTTCCTCAGGGTTCAATACTATCTCCCATGTTGTTTAACATCTACATGAAGCCGCTGGGGGAGGTCATCCGGAGTTTCGGAGTGTGGTGTCATCTGTACGCAGATGATGTCCAACTCTGTCACTCCTTCCCACCTGCTACTAAGGAGGCTGTTCAGGTCCTGAACCGGTGCTTGGCCGCTGTGTCGGACTGGATGAGGGCGAACAAATTGAAATTGAATCCAGACAAGACAGAGGAACTCCTGGTCAGTCGAAAGGCCCAACAGGGCATAGGGTTACAGCCTGTGTTAAACGGGGTTACACTCCCCCTGAAGACGCAGGTTCACAGTTTGGGTGTGATCCTGGACTCATTGCTGAGCCTGGAACCCCAGGTTTTGGCGGTGACCAGGGGAGCATTTGCACAGTTAAAACTTGTGCGCCAGCTGCACCCGTACCTTGGGAAGTCTGACTTGGCCACGGTGGTCCATGCTCTGGTTACATCCCATATAGATTACTGCAATGCTCTCTACATGGGGTTGCCTTTGAAGTCTGTTCGGAAGCTACAACTAGTCCAACGGACAGCAGCCAGGTTGATAACAGGAGTGCCATTCAGAGAGCGTACAGCTCCTCTGTTGTGCCAGCTCCACTGGCTGCCAGTTTGCTACCGGGCACAATTCAAAGTGCTGGCTTTAGCCTTTAAAGCCCTAAACGGTTCGGGTCCAACTTACCTGTCCGAACACATCTCTCCCTATGAACCATCGAGATGTTTAAGATCATCTGGAGAGGCCCTGCTCTCGGTCCCACCTTCTTCGCAGGCGCGACTGGTGGGGACGAGAGACAGGGCCTTTTCAGTGGTGGCTCCTCGGCTTTGGAATGCCCTCCCTAAAGACATCAGATCAGCCCCCTCCCTCCTGACGTTTCGCAA
Organism: Anolis apletophallus; assembly: GCA_030556195.1. Lineage (NCBI taxonomy): Eukaryota > Metazoa > Chordata > Lepidosauria > Squamata > Anolidae > Anolis > Anolis apletophallus. The sequence goes on from JARBWK010000007.1 coordinate 33,516,588, forward strand.
GAAAGTCAAGACCTGGTTATTTGAGCAGGCATTTGTTGATGAAATATAAGGCTTAATTGGATATAAGGAATGACGACGATGTGATGGAAACTGATTTCAACATGACGCTGAGGCTGCAATTGTATGTTTTTAATTGTTAAATTGTTATTATATGTTTGGGGGGGTTGACTTGTTGCTGTGTTGTATTGAGGGCAGAGACTGCCTGTGTAAACCGTCCTGAGTCGCCTTCGGACTGAGAGGGGCGGTATAGAAACGTGACAAATAAATAATTATTTGTCCTAGATACAGGGATATGTGTGGGTCTACCTTGGTTGTTATATGCCTCTCCATTGGCGCCCCCTTGCCCTGGGGGAGAGGCTTGTGTACCCTAATGAAGTTGTGAGCTATGCTGGCGGTGGCATAATAGCCACCGGTAGGGCCTCCTATACCAGAGACATCACAACCGAAGGGTCTGACAAAGAGCGTCAATGGGCAGGATGGGCTCTCTAGCCTTTTGGCAACCATCCTAAGAGAAGGAAAACTCTAATTTAAACCCGGGCAGATGGTGCTCATCTAACCCTGTAAGGTAGGCCATCTAAGAGAAGGAAAATTGAACATGGGATGAGTCCTTCCTGAATCTTCATTCGCGAAGAAAAGCCAAAACATGTTCCTACATTGACTATAGATTTTGCTGTCACAAAAATGGCAGAAATTCCATGCAAACCTATCATTTAGCAGAACTAGGATATTTGTAAGCTATCAGAAATGCACATTTGCTGGTATTTTGATAGCCAGAGTGGTCGTAATGATTTGAGCATTGAACTACAGCTGTGGAGACCAGGTTTAAATTCACCACTTGGCCATGGAAATCCACTAGATTACCTTGGGTGAGTCACACAATCTCAGATCAATAAAACCCTGTGATAGATTCACCTTATGGCCATTGTAAATCAAAAAATATATATGATGATAATCAGGAGTGTCACTGGTAGGAGAGTGCACTCTCAGATAAATTTGTGTGTGTGTGAAGGAGTCCTTGTGCTCCTGTCAACTCAGTAAGAAGCCCAGCACTGATGTTTATACACAGTTTAAGTTTTATATTACATCTGTGTGGTGTTCCAGCCTAGTAGTGTGGTGCCCCAGCCTAGTGATTCAAGACAGGTACCAGTGGTGCCAATGGATTAGGGCCAGGATGAAGAGGATGAATGGCCTGAGGGGGACAATTCTGCTAATGCAGACCTGTTATGGAATAATGACTGGTTGCATGGGTATTGGCCCAAGGAAGGGGTTAATGAAAATTCTATGGAAGTAAGTTTTGAGACTGCCAGCAAGAATTCCAATAATCTTGACTCTCATGGGAGCACTTCTCCCTTGCCAGCTGAGGCCCTGGGAATTACGGAGGATGAGCTTTCCCACCAAGATATGAATCCACCTGGTCCGGCTAACGAGCTGATGAATTTTGATAGAAGAGCTAGTATCAGATCTTCGAGAAGAGATTGGATTTTGAGACGGGGAATTCAGTGGTCTCACAGAAAATAGATTCTTTTTAAGACTGGCATTGGGAAGATTTCGGCAGACCCGAAGCTACGTTTGGAGTGAACGTTTCCTTGTCCAAGTCTCCAAGTTCAAGTTTGCCCTGCCCTGCTGAACCAAGTTTCCTGTCTACAGTTGTTTCGTTTGGCTTTGGACTCTAAGTTTCATATTTTGTCCGCAGGAGCGGGCTGCCTTGTTCTCGGATTGCTTTCCTTGGGACTTACTCCGTTTTGAGAACTTTTCCAGATTTACCTTGGGACTTGCTTTTTGCCTTCCACCCTTACCTTTTTGGACTATTCTATTCTAAATAAAAGTAGTTTATAGAGATTGCTTGTGTGTGTGATCTGGGGGGGTAACTTTCCAGTTCTGAGATGCAACAATCTGGTATGCATCATTTCTTCAACACAAAGCCATATATTTTCCTTAGTTCGGGGGAGCTTTTGCAGGGGAGATAACCACAAGGAGTCATAATTGGCATGCTTCAATTGCTAATACCTCAATTTGCTCCCACACCTTTCAGTAGCAATATAATTAAACCCTTGTTCCAATAATAATGATCTTTGACAGTCATCCACTTGCTCAGACTAGAATTTCCTGTTTTTCCTCTCAGACTGGATAAAGGTCAGGAACTGTATCTGTCACAACTTAGAGCAGACATGAGATGAAAACTGCCATCTGTATTCATCTATGGTGAATCTCCCAGATAGATAGAAAGTAGCACTACTTTCTATCTATCATTATCCAAAGCAATAATCACAAATCAATTTGCTTTCCTCAAGGTCTCCCTTCTTTCTTTCCTTTTAGTTATTCTAAACATGCTTCCTCTTTATGCCAATTTAGCATAAAGAATTCTACATGAAATTTAGCTGTTCTGCCAAGCTTTGAAATGGATCTTCTGCCAAATATATAATAGTGTTAAACCAGATCAAATCATTCTAATTAGATTAGATGATTTTACTTTGGAGCGCTACTATATTTAGCTGCATATATTCCCAATCTGTTTTTTTCCCTGAAAATGTGGATTTTTTAATTAACGAAAACACAGCCACACAGAAGGGTTTAGGTTCAAAATAATTGGGTTTTCTAAATTATATTTCCAATTTTATGCATACATGCCAAATGAATGATATCTCAAACATTCGGCAACAATAAACATTTTGTTTAAAAACAAACTACATCCTCCCCAAAACAGAATTGGATCTGTGTATATTTCCCCCAATGAAGAGAAGAAAAGAAAAGAAAAGAAAAGTGAACTTCTGAAGGAAATTCCTCACTGAATTAAGACAAATGAAAACTTCCCATTTCCTCCACAGTGCTGTACTCAATTTCATATAAAAGTGATGAGAAAAGTAATATTGCTTTCTTTTCTTCTAAAAGACTTTTCTTTGCTAGCTGGTCAATTATATTTTCTCTGAAGAAAAAAAATGAATTTCACTCACTTTGTAGAATCCATCTCTACTATAAAAAAGAAAAGTTTGAAACGTGAGAAGGGGCATCAAATATTGCATTCTAAAAGAGGCAATACTAGATTAAGGATGTGGTATGAATCCAGGCCCACATGGTGCAAGATAGGATCTACTTTTACTGGAGAAGGACCCAATGTTCATGACATCAGGGGCAATCTGCCATGATGCTAGGCATTTGAAAATGAGCTAAGGGAATTATTAGTGCCATTGATCATCTTTGCTTCCTTTTGGTTAATACTTTGCAATGGAGCTGAAATATGGAGAAGAGTTACAGAGCAAGAACAACAGTGCTGCCCGTCATGAAAGGGATATAAGAGATTGTTGGGTCAGTAGTTAGCACTAGACCAGGCATGTAGCCAGGGGGGAGAAGGCCTTACTGGTACATTATTTAAACTGTTATGTTTATTCATATCATGATCTGATCACCATGCTCATTATATCCCACCTTCATGGGGTTATTGGGATAACAATATAAAAGATTTCCTAAGGTAAACCCTCTTCCACCCAGTCTCAGCCCCCCCCCCCCCCCAACCAAAATCCTGGCTACGGCCCTACACTAGACCTTATGTCCAAATGCTTTAATGGCCATGAGTGCTTGGGGGAATCAGCTCATTAAGGGCAATTAGTGCTGGGGGCTGCTTAGAAAGTTAGAGGTTGAGATACTACATACACAGAGACACTTATTCTTTTGATTCATTGTTAAATATGGGAGGTTTTTGGGGAGTTAATCTAGAATTCATCGCTGCTACGTTACGTAATCCTTGCTCTGGCATTTCAGACAGGTCTATTTTGAATTAATCAATCAATTAATTAATTAACTTCACTTATACCCCTTCCGTCTCACCCCGAAGGGGACTCAGGGCAGCTCACAACAAGGCACAATTCGATGCCAAACATACAATATAGAAAAACAACGTATGTTTTAAAATTACATAATTAAAACATATCAATCTAAAAACCATTATTTAAAAACCACACAATCCAAGTCATATTCCTGGAGCCATTCCGGTTGTCAATTGCATTTTTCATAATTCCATTAAAAGATCATTATGGCACTGGGATTCATTGCCCAAAGGCTTGGTCCCACATCCATATCTTCACTTTCTTCCTGAAGGCCAGGAGGGAGGGGCTGATTTAATTTCCCTAGGAATGAGCTCCATAGTCAAGGGGCCACCACCAAGAAGGCCCTGCCTCTCATGTCTACCAGTCATGCCTGCGAGGGTGGTGGGATCAGGGGTGGGGTCTCCTTGGATGATCTTAACCTCCAAGATGGTTCACAGAAAGAGATACGTTCTGACAGACAAGCTAGGCCAGAACCATCTAGGGCTTAATAGACTAAAGGTGGCACTTTGAATTGTGCTCAGTAGCAAATTGGCAGCCAGCAACGTGTGTGTGTGTGTGTGTGTGTTATATGCTCCCTGTACCCCGCTAGAGTAAGGAGCCTGGCTGCAGCCTGTTGGACTATTTGAAGCTTCCTAACAGTCTTCAAAGGCAACCCCATGTAGTCTGTTGCAGTAGTCTATTCTATTTTTTAACAGGCCATTTGGGCTGTAGCCAGGATTTTGATTTTGGGATGGGGGGGGCTGAATCTGAGTGAGAGGGGGTCTACCCTAGCAAACCTTTTGTATCATTATCCCAATACCCCCATGGATATGGGATATATTGAGCATGGTGATCAGATCATGATATGAATAAACATAACAGTTTAAATAATGTACCAGTAAGGCATTCTGTTGGGCCACCCTGAGAATTTCAATATAGTATTTCAATGTCCTGAGTTGTACAGAATGGACAATGTGCATTTATCTAAGAAGGATGTGTTGTACTTGGAAGACTGAACAAGGTTTGAAGGGAAGAGGGAATAAGCAGAGTCTCATCTCTTATCCATGACAAGTAGTGGGGGGAGAAATTAGAATTACAATGAACATCGTGTCACTTTTTTGGTGAAGACCTGCAGCTGCCTTTTTAGTTTTTAAGACCTAAAGGGTAGGGAAGGAAACTCCCTTTGGAGCACGTCCCTCACTTCAGTCCTTTACAGAGGGGTTCCTTCAGTCTGCCTTCCAGTAAAGACTTGTAATCTCACCAATGATGGAAAAAACCTTATGAAATGATTACTTTAATTCTCACTGTACATAAGAATGAAATAAGGTAAGCTTCATATTGCTACAGTAGATCATAGTTTAACAATATTTATTTGCAAATGGAGAAAAGGAGAATCTAGCTTATATCATCATGTCTAATGCTATCTCTGAGTTAGTTCACAGTAAGTTGGTTCCTTTGGAATTTTCATCACTTCACAAGAGTACTTTTGAGCAGCTGGATTTTTAAACTGTGATGTGGTTGGAGAAGAAAATGAAGCTTTGTTGGCCACAGTATGATTTTAATATGCCAAATATATGCAAGGAAGATTTTGAGGTCTCTCAAGCTCACCAACACTTTGAACCTTTCATTGCAGGGAGTGGAGAAAATTATACAAGATATTATCTTTATTTTCCATAATTGGCAGACATGGACTGAAGCACACTTAATTTTGCATTGAATTTGACCCATTTTCCTAAAGCATTTCAGCTCTAAATCACACCATAAGTTTTGGACTTTTCAGGATCTAAACAAAGGTTAGCCATGTTTTGGATGTTGAGGAGTTTTGGATTGACACTAGAAACCTCATTGGAGCTTGTGACACTCTTTCGCTGTTCTTCCCAGAATGCCAGATTAAATCCTCGGCCCTACAATGCTTAAACACAGAGAGAGATGCACATCCAAAAGCAATGGGGATGGGAAATACACCATTTTCCTTTAGGAATGGAGTGGAATGTCCTTTGAAATGAGGTCCACAATCTGTACAAGAATTCTTTGTAAGTACTTCCAGAAATAAGAAAGCCCTATTTAAAATGAAAATTTCCGCTGTTTATTTTCTCTCTAATTATGTCAAAGCTCAATCCATGTTATACCATGTATAAGGCAAACACTCCATAGTCCTGCTCCAAACAAGTATATATGTCTTTTTCTGTATGCATGAATTTATATTTTTATATCCAATGTTTGGATAGGTGGGACGGCAGGCCCCAAATACAGTATATATATAAATAGCATGGTATAATGCCCTGCATGGAGCTCAGTAAGCCTATAGGCCCATGTCCTGTTAAGATTACACATTTTCAGGAGGGAGAGAGGGAGGGAGGGAGGGAAAAGAGCAAGTGCTTGAAGTTCATTTGTGGATACACTTATGTCAGACTTTACTGGGAGTCTTCCAAAGAGCTCTAGGCAATGAAAATTAGGGATTTTAGAGATTTTTTAAATATAATTTTAACTCTATTAGGTTAGTCTTGAGCCACTGGGGTCTATTCATAGGACAGATGCAGTTTGCATTGAATCTTCTCATTGACAGATGTGTGGAGACACCCCTAAAATATTATCCCGACTATCTTTCATTGCATAAAAATCTCTCAAGGAAAAAAATCATATCTTTGTGGTTCTTCTGGTTCAGCCAGTCCCCAGTGGCTCAAGACTAGGCTAATAGAGTTAAAATTACAACAAAAAATCTCAAAAATCCCCAATTTTAAATAAAATAAAAGGGCATTCCTGACAGGACATTTCTACACAGGTCCATGAACTATAATTTACATTTTAATTACATCCTTAACTCTTCAGGACAGGAACAGTCTATTGTTTTACTATACTGTGAGTCACTTAATGGTAAGTGCTGAACAAACAGAGAACAAGACATCCTTTCCTCTAAAGAGATTAGAGCTCTTCTCTGTGAAGTGGCATGTCCCATTTATTTCAACAAGTGATGAACCAGTTCAACAGTTAGCAAATGAATTAGATTTGGGACCTAAAATGAATGTGTCTGTTTGCCACTGATGAAGTAATACATAGTGACTCAGAAAGAATCTGGGCTTATATTAAAATGATCTACATTATGGTAAGCATCTAGTCCAATAATAGATGTGTGTTTTTGACACTTGTGTGCACAAAACAGTTTTCCTCCAATTACAATGTCTTGAGAATCTCCTTGAAGTATACATATGATATATGTGTGTACATATGAACATGTGAATGCAACAAAATAAGAGTGGGGAGAATTTAGGATTTCTCCACATGGGCTGAAGAGCTCACACTGATTTTGATGAAGTCACTCCTGGTTGTTTTCACAATGGTCAGGGACTTTCAGTCATTGTTGGGTAAACTAGATTAATCCAGTTTATCCCCATGTTAAGGAAAGTTGGATAATAATCCAGAGTCAAAACTATAGAGCAACCCTACACAATGCAGACAGCAAGACCAGATCCAACATAGACCAAGTGGCAGCAGTAGGAACAATGGAAGAACTCTCAGCCATTGCAATAAGGTAATTGTCCAATTGGGTTTAGGCAGTCTGGGCCTGGTTATACCATGTAGACTATCCCACCACTGGACAGAGTGTATGGCTGCCTGTAAAACCAATCTGCAATAAGTGGCCACTATAGATGAGCCCATACATAAAAATGAATAATAAATATAAATAAATTGAGATCAACTGCTAGCTGATCTTTGACTGTTTTTTAATCGGATCTATGATCAAATGTCCATTCCATAGGACCTTGTGTGAAGAGCTCAATCTCATACTACATTTTAATGCTTATCAAGTTTTACGCAGCAAGATGCACCAAAGCCAACAAAAGATGCTGTACGTCTCAATTTTCATCATCTAACAGTATATTGCATACAGTCAATTATTGTGGAGCTCTTACAAATAATGCTAAGACCCATACTGAACCTGAGAAATTATACAAATAACTGAAGGTTCATAGCTCGGGGGTTCTCCTGGACTCATCACTGAGCCTGGAACCCCCAGGTCTCAGTGGTGGCCAGGGGGAATTCTGCACAGTTAAAACTTGTGCACCAGTTGCGCCACGGTGGTCCATGCTCTGGTTACATCTCATATAGACTACTGTAATGCACTTCACGTAGGGTTGCCTATGAAGACTGTTCGGAGCTTCAACTAGTCCAACATGTGGCAGCCAGATTGCTAATGGGAGTGGCATATTGGGAACACTCTACCCCCCTGTTGTGCCAGCTCCACTGGCTTCCGGTTTGCTACCAAGCACAATTCAAAATACTGGCTTTGGCCTATAAAACCTTGAATGGCCCTAGCCCAACTTATCTGTCCGAACATACCCTCCTCTACGAACCTTCATGGAGGTTAAGATCTTCTGGGGAAGCCCTACTCTCGGTCCTTACCACCTTGCAATTGCTGGGGACAAGAGACAGGGCCTTTCATGGTGGCTCCTTCACTGTAGAAATCCCTCCCTCGTGGGATTCGATCAGCCCTTTCCCTCCTGTCATTTTGCAAACAAGTGAAAACTTGGCTTTGGGGCAAGCATTTGGCCCAGCATAATTATCTGTGGAATATATTTGAAATTGACTCTGAATTGATGAAAATGATTATTTGACTATCTGGCTTTGCACAATAGTTGTGTAATGTTGTTTACATATGTTGTTTTAATGTTATTTGAAATGGTTGTTTAATTTCTTTTAATTGTTGTTGTTTGAGCATGGAATAATTCCAATTATGTAAGCCACCCTGAGTCCCCTTCGGAATGAGAAAGGTGGGATATAACTGTCGCAAATAGATAAATAAATAAACTTCATTACAAGTAAAATGCAATGCAAAACTCTGCTGAAATACCTGAAGAACACTAAAAGAATTACAATGATGATATTTTTACAATAAAAAAATTATGTGCATATGAAAATTGCTACTGGAGTTTGTTCAAAGTGAAATTTAAATTTTCCTGGCTGTTTTTTCCCCCCTAAGGCCAAATTTTAGAAGATTTAAAACTCCTTGAGGTATACAATGTACAACAGCTGTCTTTCTTTGATTGAATCCATTTTGGCAGCTTGGAAAAGGTACCTGTGTTCCAGCAGAGGAAGCCAATCTACCATTTTGGAATTACTCCAAGGCGTGTCCTGTGAAATCTCAGCCCTCTCTTACAAATCCGCTCTCAGATACAAATAGGCAGACTTCACAGTTCTTCTAAAATGGACAAAATGACAGGTCTTTTGGATATAAATGCACGTTATCTTTTGTGAATGACTACAAACGGAAACAGGGTGTGCTTAAGTTCACAAAAAGAGAAAGAGAAGTAAATGACTAATTTTGACTTGTTTCTATTGGTGTGTAGGATGCTCTTGGTGTCAACTGCATAATAATTTCTTTGGAGCTCACTTTCCTTTCATTTTTATTTATCTATCCTTTTGTTGCATGCATTCTCTCCTGAGTTTATTTCTCTTGCCAGCAGTAAATCAGGCAGTGGATTGAAAGAACGTCTGAAAGGACTGCTGGACTGGTCAGGCTTAAACAGCTTCATCATGCTAGTTCAGGAAGGTCAACTTGGCCATAATGAACAGAGTGCTTAGGAAGTCAAAGTTCTGATCTGATTGTGCACATAAAAGTCCAATGCCTCTTGCACAGCCATCTTTGTTGAAATGCTGTGTAGGAAAAAGTATATCATTTGTTAGTCTTATAAAACGTTTTGCTATTTTCACTGCATAACAAAAACAAAAAATCAGGCAGTTAACTTACAAATTACTCATTTAGTTTTTTATGTAGAAAGCAATAATGAACATTATTGCACGAAGCTGCTATCTCAAGGCATTTCTGTGACCTGGGATAGTGGCTATCTACTGTCATTATTGCTGTCCATCATACTACTGCTATTGTCATACAATTGTGCTGCCTCAGTAGTGTGAAGTTGCACTTCTGAATGGACAGGATAGACCCGCCTTTCCCCTGTGCTATTCCCCTCTTTTTATTTTGTACTTTTTGAAAAAAGAAGACTGTTATTTTTTTATATAAAAAAACAGCAAGGTAAGAGGACAACAGGCTGCCACAAAATTACTTGGACCACGTCACATTAGTGGCAGGACCATTGGGGCAAGGAGGGGCTTTTCCCATCAATACCCAAGGGTGACTTCAAAGTGGTGAGGTGGTAAACCAGTAATTGGTATCACACAACATAATGTGATATGGACTGTCACCAACATTATGTGATATGGACTGCATCTGTGTCTGTTTCTATGCAATGAAGTCCAACGTTTCAGAAGTCGTGGTCTGGCCTGTACAACATCACATCTTATATACAAGGGTGGGTCAATAAGTCTGTGACTTTTTGAATGAAACACAGGTTTTTGGATAGAAAATCATTTTATTTCTCAACATAGTCTCCTTTAATCTCTATACACTCTGTCCACCATTTCTCCATTTTTTTATCCCTTCCAAAAAATAAGATTTGTCGAGGTCATCAAAATAGGTATTTGTTTGTGAGATGATTTCATTGTTGGAGTCAAATCTCTTTCCGCCGAGCCATTTCTTCAGGTTTGGAAACAAGAAATAGGCACTCAGGGCTAAATCCGGAGAATAGGGCAGATGAGGGAGCAATTTGTATACCAATTCATGGATTGTTGCTATGGCAACAACACATGTGTGCACCCTTGCATTGCCCTGGTACAAAATAACTTTTTTCTTTGCCAAATCCTCATTAAACCAACCCAATAAGTTGGCATAATATTTGTCATTGATTGTTTTACCCTTTTGAAGGTAGTCAATGTGTATTATACCACATGCATCCCAAAAAACAGTCACCATGACTTTATTGGCTGACAAACCCACCTTGGCCTTCTTTGGTGCCGATTCTCCCTGAGAAACCCACTGTTTTGACTGCTGTTTGGTCTCTGACGTGTTGTGGTGGATCCACATTTCATCCATGGTTACTAAAAGGCGCAAAACTCATCCATATTGTGGTTGAACAACACCAAACACTCCTGCGAAATTGTCACACGATTGCATTTGTCGTCGATTGTGAGCAAACAAGGCACCCATCTTGTGAAAAGCTTTCTCATACCCAAGTGATCATTTAAAATTGAAACCACTGAGCCATGTGAGATGCCTATGGCTTCCACAATCTCTCGCACTTTCAATCTGTGATCAGCCAACACCATATCATGAATTTTTTCAATTGTTTCGGGTGTATCTATATTTTTTAATCAATATCTATATCTCCCATTCCCTACTAATATCTAAATTTTAATATTCATATCCTCTGATATATGCACAGTTGTATATATAGCCAAGAACTGTATTAAAATCTGGAGAGCTGCACAATCTGAAAGGCAGTAGTGTACTAACATAATTCTGCAATGGGAAATGTGGACGAGATCGGTACATTAAAATTCTGTCCAGAAACTCCCTCAAACAGAGCCATTGCCAGTCTACATCCTCGTGCAGTATGGAGGATGATGGACCATCTACAATGTGTCTTGTATATGGGATTTGTAGTTCACACACACACACAGAACCAGCTGTCATTAGATCTAGGCTCAATTTGGATCACAGACAAGCAATAACTGTCACAAAAACCCATGTACCGCTATATCCCCAAGGTAGTTAGAACATGAAATAAACATCAGTTCAATAACAGACAACAATAGCTTAATAGGTAAATTTCACAGACAACGCCACAGTAATAAGTCACATGCAATATCCAGTGATTTTTGAAAGAGCAAGCAGTTTTTCCCAAACTTCAGTTCTTGAAGTGATGAGCAATATGGACAGGAATCCTCATTCTATACCCAGGAAGGGGGAAAACATAGCTTGCAAATTTCGTGCATGCCCCAAGGGCCCCAATATGTTAGAAGTATTCCTAAATCTCTTTATGAGCTGTGCTAATTTTGGATTCCTTTTGGCTGCTTTAAACTTTTGGCACAGGAGAGCTGTTAAAGCAAAACAGAAAATGAGTACTAAATGTAAAGAGATCAAAGCAAAGAAGAAAGGTTGTTTTTTTTTAAAAAAAAATGACCAGTTTATTTGCAATTATGGCAGTGAAACACTATCTTTATACACATTCTGAGTCCATGGCTCAGCGGAAAAAAAAAGAGAGTTTCATTTTCACCCAGTATCTTTTAATGACTATTAGGTTCTATTTTTTCACTCTGAGAGAACAGACCACCTTGTCTAACCAACTCTTCAAGAGTAATGTTTCTAGAGATTTCCAATCCATAGTCATTTCTAAACAAGCTGCAGCAAGCAAAATTTGGATTAGACTGCTGTGGAATAAGAGCTCATTTCCACTGAAGAAGACAAATGACATAAGGAAAGAGTGACACAATAAGACATAGTGACAATGTCTTATTGATTGGGTTGTGATTTGGGCAATTACCTGGAACACAGAAGCAACAAGGTAATCCAGCAACATGTGTCATAGGATATTTCCTTCCCTAATTTTCCTACATCATTGAGGAGCTATTAAAGTGGACAATTTTGCCACTTTAATACTGCTTTAAATGTCATATATCTATCTTTTGGGAGCCTGAGATTTGTAGTATCACAACGTAATTAGGCCGGGACATGGTACTGAAACAGCCTTGGTCGCCTTGGTAGATGATCTACGCCGGGAACTCGACAGGGGGAGTGTGTCCCTGTTGGTTCTTCTGGACCTCTCAGCGGCTTTCGATACCGTTGACCACGGTATCCTTCTGGGTCGCCTTGCAGACATGGGGCTTGGCGGTACTGCTCTGCAGTGGCTCCATTCCTTCCTGGAAGGTCGTACCCAGAAGGTGTCATTGGGTGACACCTGTTCGGCTCCACAGCCGTTGTCCTGTGGAGTCCCTCAGGGTTCAGTTCTGTCCCCGATGTTATTCAACATCTACATGAAACCGCTGGGAGAGATCATTCGGAGTTTCGGAGTAAGGTGTTATCTGTACGCAGATGACGTCCAGATCTGTCACTCCTTCCCACCTGTCACCAAGGAGGCTGTCCAGACCTTGAACCGGTGCCTGGCCACTGTGTCGGACTGGATGAGGGCTAGCAAATTGAAACTTAATCCAGACAAGACAGAGGTCCTCCTGGTCAGTCGAAAGGCCGAACAGGGCATAGGGTTACAGCCTGTGTTGGATGGGGTTACACTCCCCCTGAAGACGCAGGTTCGCAGCTTGGGAGTGATCCTGGATTCATCGCTGAGCCTGGAACCCCAGGTCTCAGCGGTGGCCGGGGGAGCTTTTGCACAGTTAAGACTCGTGCGCCAGCTGCGCCCGTACCTTGGGAAGTCTGATCTGGCTACGGTCGTCCACGCTCTGGTCACATCCCGAATAGATTACTGCAACGCACTCTATGTGGGGCTGCCTTTGAAGACAGTTCAGAAATTGCAATTAGTCCAGCGGGCGGCAGCCAGATTGCTAACAGGAGCTACATACAGGGAGCACACCACCCCCCTGTTGTGTCAGCTCCACTGGCTGCCTGTCCAATTCCGGGCTCAATTCAAAGTGCTGGTTTTGACCTTTAAAGCTCTATATGGTTCTGGCCCAGCCGCTATGTCCCACCTCGTAATCTAAGATCATCCGGGGAGGCCCTGCTCTCGCTCCCGCCTGCGTCTCAGATGAGGCTGGTGGGGACGAGGGATAGGGCCTTCTCGGTGGTGGCTCCCCGCCTGTGGAATGCGCTTCCTATTGATGTACGATCCACCACATCCCTCCTGGCCTTCAGGAAAAAGTAAAATCCTGGCTGTGGGACCAGGCATTCGTACACCAGCACAAGGCAGCATTTTAGATTGGTTTTTAATGAAAGTGGGTGATTATGGCCAATGTTTTTATGGACTGAACATTGTTTTAATCCAGAGTGAATGTGTATGGTGCTAATGTAGTTGTATTTTAATGTATTTTTAATGTATTTTAATTGTTGAAGGGTTTTGGGGTTTATATTGTTATTATGTGGGCATCGAATTGTGCCGTACTGTAAGCCGCTCTGAGTCCCCCCTTGGGGGTTGAGAAGAGCGGGGTAAAATCCCGAAATAAATAAATAAATAATTGGAATTTGCTGCCAATGAGCTCTAATACTACAGTGTAAGAAAGCATAATGCAAGTATGCAAATAATTCTAATTATCTCACCAAAGTACAAATCTTGGGATTCTATAGGATAGAGCCATAACAGATAGAGTGTATGTGTTGTAACTGTGCAGTGTGAATTCACTTCTGAATTTATTAAAATATAATGTTTTTTGTTGGATAGAGAAAGGACTTCCACTAGTGTGGACATGGGAGAGATTCAAATCTGCTCCACTTCAGACCTGGCATCTGATCCCATTAGGAGCATACAGTGGGGATAATTGCCTTTTTACTGTTGTGTTTCATGCCTTTCTTTTTTGTTTTTTAAAAAGATAATTTATTTGCTGCCATCAAACAATATGCACTCTGTTTCTTCAGAAATCCTCTGCTATCTGAGTGATCATACAGGCAAGTAATCCTTGTTCATACCACTTTTTTCTTTTTAAAAAATTAAAAAAGGGGAAACTTCAGAATTGCGCAAGTCCAAAATCTAGATCTAAAAAGTGTGTGCTACAGCAAACTGGCAATATATCAAATTTTGCAGTTCCTGACAATATTTTTTAATTACCCTAAAAGTGTTCCATGAAACCCCCCTGGTAGGTTTGCCACTTTTTGATATAAGAAATAAGGGACATTTATCTAAAATACGGGATTTTTAACAAAAATAAGGCACACTTCATAAAAACTTGAAAATGTTAGGTATGCTTTGAATAACGTTTTTTGTGTATAATGATCCGCCAGAAAGCATCTACACTGGAAAGCTAATGCAGTTTGAACTACAACTTGAATGGCAAAGGTGCAAGGCTTTTATTTAACTTTGTAGAAGCACACAATCCCAACTTTAGCCAGGATACCTAAGCCCTGCCCCCAAAACTCCCACCCACTCCACTCCACTCCTCCCGCTTTTCAGGCCTAGTCTTTCTGAGGGAGAAAACCTGGCCTTTTCAGCATTTCCGGCACCGTGAGGAGCAACCCAGGCAGAGGAGGAGGCCCCAACCTGACAGCTCCATCCTCAGTCGCCCACCGCAGGGAGAAGCGATGTTACCATTTGCCTGGCTGAATTCTCGTGGTGTTTGGGAAATCGGGTGGCTCTGGGCGATAATGGCATCCTTCTGTGTGAGAGAGCCTCCAAGGAGAAGGTGACTGTGCAGGCGCCCTGGCAAAGGGTGCGCATGTTTGCTCTCCCTTCACTGGACTTCTCCCCACACAGTCGCAGTAGAAGCCTCCCACCACTTACCATCCCAATGGTATGCCAGCCGCTGGACTATAGCTCCCAGAGAGCTTTGCATGAAGGGCTGCTGAAGAGCCTTAACTTTTTCGCATCTTTTGGGGATTTTAGGGTAAGAGAGGGAGGAATGCAATGTGCGCTAGGAATTGAAGTCCTTAAACCCAAAGCGTGGCTCAGGCTTGCATCTTGACATTGCAACTGTGCTGCCAGCTGTCCTGTCAATACGGGACAGGAGCTGAATGTATGGGACACGGAATTCAGAGCTAAAATACGGGATGTCCCGTATAATACAAGACAGGTGGCAATCCTACCCCCTGGGCAAAATTATTTGTTCCTTTCGTGCCTGCAGCAGAAAGTTCCAAAGGCTGCAGATACTTAAAGTGTACTTGTTTGGCTCTGTGCATGTTCAGACAATCAGGAAACTAACAACAGACTGCTTATGATCCCTTAATAAATTGGTTACCCTGAACTCTGTGCTTCTCTTGCCCTTTCCTTGTGGTAATGTATCTTTCTCAGCCAGACTATATTTTCCAAGCCTGAGAAACTATGTCTTTCAGGACTGCTGTTAAAAAGAACTTTACCTGCTGAATAATCATACGTTCTAAAGTTGTTTTCCTTATCTGTTCCCATCCTTGCAATGTGTAACCTTGCTGCCTTTTTGTTCTAAAGTCCCCCTAAAAGCCCATTCTGTATCCTTCCCTTTCCCCAAGATGGAATTTTATTATTTCTATGTTTTTTTCCCTTTCTCATGCACTGGGAAGTGGTGCAGCTGGCTAAGTGTCAGCTGCATAAGATCTCTCTGACCTGTAGGTAATGAGTTCAAGGCCTGCCCGGGTCAAGGTGGGTACTTGACCTTAAGTGTAGCCTGCTGTCGACCTTTGCAGCCCGAAAGACAGTTCATTTGTCAAGTAGGAGATAAAGGTACCACGTTAAGTGGGGAGGAAAATTTTGACTGATTTATGAAGCCATAAGAATTCCAGGAATCACTGAGGATTGCGGAAAGAACAACAAGGGAGATGAGGAGTATGTCAGCCAGAAGTTTGCCTCTCTGTTCATCTATGTTTGTCAATATATGTCTAAATGTGTCTATATATGTTGAACTGCACGGACTGTCTGCAAATATATGTACTGTAATCCGCTCTGAGTCCCCTTCGGGGTGAGAAGAATATAAATGAAGTAAATAATAATATCAATTGATCTGAATACAAGGGAGTCTGGCTTGGATATTTGTATGTACTTGGGAAAATTATGTCTCTCATGTGCATGACAAATGCCTTTAAATTGTCCTGCCTTTTCCTATGTGTTCCTATGTTTTGTTGATCATATATTTTGTGCCTCTGTAATTTCCTGTTCCTTTACCTGGATGGGAAACTGTATTGCTGACCCCAAAAGGAAGCCCTGCATCCCATATGATCATACAGCCTGCAAGAAGAGACTGCAAGCTGGGGATTTTCTCAATCAATTCCCAACCTCGCCCATCTTATGGACATTATCTGGACATATGTAACACAATAGCCCAACGGACAGGACAAGATGGCCCATTGCCTTTTCCTGCCTGCCTCAGGGGAAGTAGCTACTCTTCACAATGCGCCTTTGTGTGCAGGACTTCTCATCATGGAAGGAAATCTGATTGTCTTTTTCTAAGCCCCTCTCCTCTGCCATTTGCATGATTGTGCCAATATGTTCTGTTTTGGACTTCCATGATCCAGGGCCATTGCCATTGGGTTGGCCCCCTGGTGGGGCTCTGCCATGACCATCCTGCACACAATAAACTTTTCCTGGGTAGGGCTAAGTGCCCTCAATCATTTTTATTATTTTTCCTGTTGAATAAAGGGAAACCCATTCACCACCACTCAATGCCCTTTGTCTCTTCACAAGCTGACTGCTCAGAAAGATCCCTTTCTGTGATTGGTCAGAATTGGGAGACTCATCCAATGAGCTTCACTACAGCTGCAGTGGGAAATTTGAAATTATTGTGTATATAAGAGGAGACTGTATCCATATTTGTTATTCTAGCTTCTCTGTGAATATATCACAAGCTAGGACCTTATCTGCAGATAATAAAAATCTTCCTTGGCTGAAATTACCTTCTCATCTTGCTGCTGAATGATTATAATTGAGGCTGATCTGCATGCTTGCCACAGCAGGGGCTCACAGAAAAGGGGCAGCTCAGACTTATTACTTGTCTGGGTTTCTGCCAACAGGCTTCTTCCTGGTCTCACTGCCAGGGGTTGCCTCCTAAATTGGGGCCAACAAAAGTTTTATGCAAGCGGATTAATGGCAAGAAAAGTAGCATTGATGCAGATTTTGAGATTGCCGACAGGAATACCCACTCATTAATGTCACTGCCACAATCTAACATGGGGGACTCTGACAGTTCCCATCCCACCTTAAAATAAGCACCTTTAGTTGTTTCTGTGTGAATTGGAAGTTGTGAAGACAATTGCTCCCCAATGCCAACAACTTCTGTTTCTATACAGTTTAATAAATTTTGAAGATAGAATCCTACAGACAACTGGTGGAATTAGTTTTGCATCATATGATAGGCGTCATAGGATTCTGTCTTTAAAATGTTTTAAAATTGTGTAGAAATGGGGGAACCCTGCATCTGATGAGGTTCCTAGTGAAGATCACACCGAAGTCTTTCTCACAAGGCTTTCTCATAAGTGGCATACATTTCCCATTCATAAAAAATTTAGAAATCGGACTTCAAATGGAATGGTCATGTTCCAGAAGCATTCTCTCCTGATGTTTCTCCCACATCTACGGTAGGCATCCTCAGTGGTTGTGAGGTCTGTTGGAAACTGGGCAAGTGAGGTTTACATATCTGTGGAATGTCCAGGGTGGGAGAAATAACTGTTTGAGGCAAGTGTGAATGTTGTAATTGACCAGCTTGATCAACATTGAATAGCCTTACAGCTTCAAAGCCTGGTTGCTTCCTGCCTGGGGGTATCCTTTGTTGGGAGGTGTTAGCTTGCCCTGACTTCAAGTGCTGCCAAACACAGTTCTCAAAACATGAGTTGTGTTTTTCCCACCGGTGTGTTGTAAATACAAGGATTTCAATGTTTCTATTTAAATACAAGATGTTGTACTCCAATAATGCACCCCTGTTAAACAAAAGGATATTTTAGAAAGGAACAAAGCAATATTTCTGTTTCAGATTGTTATAGTTGATCATTCAATCTCCTCTGCATAGGTTCTGGCTGTGTTTGTTTTCACTGGAGAGATTTAGCATGCAAAAGAAAGAAAGCCAAGATGCATGATTGTGAAAATATTTAAAGAAAAAAATCAATACAACAACTGCACTGTTGTTTATTACATGCCATTCTGTAACTGAAAATAATCATAATGGAATTAAGCCAAAAGTTCATGGCTGTTAAAAAGGCCAACACATAAAAGGCAGATTATACAGTAATGAAGTTGTGTACTAAAATGCTTACATCAGTGATGGAAGAAATAATCTGCTGATCCAATAGTAAACGGTTTCCAATATTACCTTTGATTATAATTTAAACCTTGCTAATAATAGTGTTTCATCCTCTGTGTCTTCTTTCAAAAATTGTTTTATGAAATCATCATTTTGCAGCCTGAAGTTATGCTCATCTAATGGGAACCAATAATCCCCCCCCCCAAAAAAAAGACTTCCCACTTCACTTCCCCTTTGATTTATTCACATTCCAAGAGGCTTATAATATTTAGATACTAATAATATACAATTATAATCATGACACTTTATTTGTGCAGTACCATTAATATACATGCCATTCTACAGATGGTCACAAATAGAAAAGGAAGAACTATTCAACAGAAATGTCAACAGTAGAAAGTTGGTCGTTGTGATGGGGATTACCAGAAGCAAGGGGCCAATTTCATGTTACATGTTTATAGGATTTGTTGTTGTTTATTTGAAAATTCGCTTCCGACTCTTTGTGACCTTATGGACCAGCTCACGCCAGAGCTCCCTGTCGGCTGTCAGCACCCCCAGCTCCTTCAAGCTCAAGCCAGTCACTTCAAGGATACCATCCATCCATCTTGCCTTTGGTCAGTCCCTCTTCCTTTTCCCTTCCATTTCCCCCAGCATAATTGTCTTCTCTAAGCTTTCCTGTCTTCTCATTATATTGCCAAGTACTTCATCTTTGCCTCTAATATCCCTCCCTCCAATGAGCAGTCGGGCTTTATTTCCTGAAGTATGCACTATGATTCCTTTTTAATTGAAATATACATATTGGAATATGTAGTTTGGTGAGGCACTTGAGTTCTTTGGATGAGAAATATAAGTACTCCTTCCTAACTTGGAATCCCAGGATTACACAGAATGCTACCATTGAAGTGGAATAATGGTTTTATAATTGGATAGTAGTCTTGCCTTCTGCCTTTTGGCGAAAACTTGATCCGTTTCTGCTGTCTGAATATCGAGGGCCCATGGATCCGTTTTCACATGCCTCCTGAAAACAGGCAGGCATCCAAATGATCATTACTGGTCTGCAGCTGGAAAATGCAGCAAGATCCAGCCCATTGGCAGCAATGCCTTCAGGCCCCCCCCCTTTAGAACTATCTGGATGAAAATGGTCACACTTAAAGGACACATCTACCACTGTTGGTCCAACAAATTTCATAACTTTTTGGTCATTCCCTAATTTTTATGAATTTCTTTTCTTTCTAGAAATAAAATCTCCTTAAAAATTCCCAGAAAAGGTATCTCCCGGCTGGCCTCACCCTGTAAATTCTCCAGGAGCAGCAGCAGCGCAGCATTCCTTCCTACCAAGTGTCAAAGATGTGTTTCCACATCACACAACTCACTTATGACACTTTCTTACTAATAAAAAATAACAGCAACTTCTTCCAAAGCTTTTACATTTCTTGTTCTCACAACATACTGAAAGAGGCCAGCAGCCCACCATGTGCAAGCAAGCAAGCAGCATGTCCCCTTATTAGAAAAAACACTCCTGTATGGCCCATTAGGGGTAAAAGATTTTTAAAATGTTCTGTG
Source organism: Anolis apletophallus (assembly GCA_030556195.1). Lineage (NCBI taxonomy): Eukaryota > Metazoa > Chordata > Lepidosauria > Squamata > Anolidae > Anolis > Anolis apletophallus. The sequence goes on from JARBWK010000007.1 coordinate 33,536,645, forward strand.
GGAATCCTAGCTACAGTATGTTTGAAAAAAACACAATGTTTTTTGGAGCATATTATATTATTTTGAGTCATAGTGGTTCAGAGCAGGTCATCACTGATTGCTTCACTGATTCAGAAAGGCAAGGTGGTGGCAGCCTCCAAAAAGGGCAATGGGGGGACTCAGGGACAATGGGAGGATGACTACAGGTCAGGAAGGCACTGGCAGGTGACTGACAACTGGAGAACATGAGGACTGGAGCTGCTGGCTTTTGCTGGCTGCGATCAAATTATTATTATTAAATGAAATTAAGAAGGTGGAGAGATTGCAAATGATAGAATTGGTACAGGAAGACTGGTAGAACTTGGTGATTTTTTTGCTGGTATAGTTCTCTTGAATAGTATTAACAACAATAATCTTTTTATATCTTGATGGAGGTTGGAGTTAGAGATGATGGGTTCTGTGGGTTTGGCAAAACTTCCACAGCATCCTAATAATTTTACTATTATTATTAGGTGGAAACAGCCAAATTATTATTATTAGTAGTAGTAGTAGTAAATGAAATTAATAAGGCAGAGAGCACAGAAAGAAGAATAAAACAGAGAGAAACTTGTTATGAGATTGCAAAGGAAAGAAATTATTAAAATTGGTAGTAACTTTAGGTAGGTAGGTTAGTAGTTTTCTGAGAATGAGGCTTTGCTGTTTGCTAGAATTTTTATAATTATTAATAATAACAATCTTTTAGAAGTACTTTCTGAAAGGAGGAGGGAGGAGAGATGAGAGAAGAAGCTAAGGGGTGACTCAAAGCTAAGAGCCACCCTGAAAGAAAAGCACACCCACCCACAAGTCCCCAAATGCTACACATCCACCCACCTGCACTTTCCAACTAAAGAATCAAGAAAATAGAGAAAAATCAAAAAGTTTCAATGTTAGAAGCCAAGACAAAATCTAAAGCTGAGAGTGAGCGACAAGACAATCGGACTGAAGCACCTTTCTCTAGAGCCAGGATGCAACCAAGGAATAGAGGCACTCACCCTATTATATAGACACAACTTGTGTAACACATGTCATGGCTTTCTTCTATTTTTATTGGCCCAACATGAATACCCTGTACGAGCATGTGGCAGCCTCTCCATGCACTACGTGATCCCAAATAAAACAGAAGGTAGCCACATGGTCTGTCTCAGTTGAAAAAATATTTAGTGGCAGAGCCCTTGCCATTACGGGCATCCAAACAAGCTGAAGAACCCAAAGAAGCCAAAGGCAAATGGCCAAAATGAATTTGTGCACAAGCATATTGGATAATATGCAAGGTTCTTTTCTTTCTTTCACCCAGGATAATTAATTAACTCTACATTGTTAAGTAACCTTTACAGTTTCACCTACGGAGTATTAAATTTTTCAACAAGAACAAACGAATGCAATCTCTGTCCCAAGAGTCTGAGAATTCAACTATTGGTACATCTACATTTTAGAATTAATGCAGTTTTATTTCACTCAAATTACCATAGCTCAATGATGTGAAATCCTGGTGTTGTAATTTTACAAGCTCTTCAGCCTTCTCTGACAAATATTAACAATGCCTCACCAAGCAAGAAATCCTAAGAACTCATAGCATTCAGCCATGATGGTTAAAGTTGTGTCAAACTGTATTAATACTTCAGGGTAGGTGTACCTATGACAAGCAAAAGGACCGTATCCTGTGAGTTTACAATAACCTGTACTTCCTTCTTTTATGGAGTAAATTCTTTAAACAACTTAGCAAAACTTCCAAAGTGCAGTTAGCTTGTTTGTATTGATGTATAGCTTACCATGAATAGAAGAAGGAGGAGGGAGGGAGGGAGGGAGGGGTGGTGTAAGTAGGGAGGAGATAAATTAAAAATGTATAGGGGGAAGAAGACAGACCACTTTCTTTGGACTTCATCTGGTATCTTGAAATGATTCAGGAAATATCAGCAAACATTGTAATTTTTAAAAATTTGTTAACAAGTTTGTATCTACTAGAGCAGGGGTGCCCACACTTTTTCAGCACGCGAGCTACTTATAATAAAACCAAGTCAGAAAGATCTACCTACATCCTCAAGGCTGGAGAAGGGAGGGGTGGGGTGGGGCTTGGCGCGGCCTGGCTCTGCCCTTCTCTGGCTTCCGCAATACCAGCAGCTTCTCCAGGATTGAGGATGGCAATGACAAGCCAGCCTTGTGCTAGCTATGCCACCACTGGCTTGGCATTGCCATCCTCAAGCCTGGAGAAACTTCTGGTATTGCGGAAGCCAGAGGGGGCGGAGCCAGACCATGCCAAGCCCCGCCCCTCCCTCTGGCTTTGGAGCTCCCAGCAGCTTCTCCAGGCTTGAGGAAGGCAGGGCCAAGCCAGTGGTGACACAGCTAGCACAAGGCTGGCTTGACATTGCCATCCTCAAGCCTGGAGAAGCTGCTGGTATTGCGGAAGCCAGAGGGGGCAGAGCCAAGCCGTGCCAAGCCTCGCCCCCTCCCCTCTGGTTTTGGAGTTCCCAGCAGCTTCTCCAGGCTTGAGGATGGCAATGCCAAAGCAGCCTTGTGCTAGCTATGCCACCACTGGCTTGGCACTGCCATCCTCAAGCCTGGAGAAGCTGCTGGGAGTGCCAAAGCTGGGGAGGGGGCGGGGCTTGGTGCGGCCTGGCTCTGCCCTCCTCTAAGAAGCACCCCATCCAGCTGGGATCGACCTCCTTTGGTCCCGGGATCGACTGGTTGATCGCGATTGACTTCCTGGGCAGCCCTGTACAAGAGGGCAGATTCATATCAATACTCTCAGGTTTAAGCTCTTTTATTTGTCTTTATGTCTTGACATTTAAGTCCTGAAGGGGTGTGAGGTTGGAATGCTTACTATATAGAAGGAAAATAATTTTATGCATGCAATTACTGATAATCTAGATTAGAATGCTCTAGAGGAATGTGCACCTGACCCTCAGAATACATTCACATATGCAGAGGTATGCATTTGACATTGTCTAAATATTCAACATAGCAAGTGTCCTCAGCAATTTTACATTTCTGAATTGATTGTAATCAAGTTCTATGCTATCCTTTTTTTCTCTTAACTCACCTTTCAGAAATGTGTCAGATATTCCATTTGAAAAGAAGAAAAAAGTCCTTATTTGTAACTGGATATACTTTATGAAGGCAAATGCAAATAATTAATTTACTTTCTCAGCAGTCTCTGTCATCCTTGACTGCATCTTTTTTCACCTTGGAGATACAATAGCTTGGTGAATGTTCTGGCAAGTGTTCAACTTCTAATATATTTAACATTCGTATTGACGGTTCTTCAATCGCTTGTGAATTTCAAATAATATTCTTATCACTCACTAATGCATTCCTATATTTAACTGTTTGAATCTGTCACCTATTAGCTTTTCTGTATTGTTTGGATTACATTTCCATTTAGCTTTATCGTATTATTTAAAATGCCAGCCAGAATAAACTCAAACACTGGTGTTACTAACAATTTTAGTATATAAAAATGGTTTGAGATCCAGTTCCCTTTCCACTGGAACTGAGGTCATTACTAAAAAGAAAATATAATTTACTATATTTTTATTTCAATTTGTATTGCTAATAGGAATGACCAACCCAATTGTCTACATGATAAGTAAATTTAGAGTTAGAACAAGAATGTAGGAATGAATTAATATCATGGACACATGGTAAAGAAATCATATAAAAATAAGATAAGAGAGTAGGCAAGTGGACGAAAAAGAAAGATGGTTCTTGGCTGTCAGTTTGACAGGACAAACAGAGAATTCAATGACTTTGCCTATCTTGGCATTGATATTGCCTCAATTAAGAGAGAGAGGTATAAAAATAATCTTTAATTAATGACCAGCCATGAAATAATGAGACCAGATGCAAAGACTGTGTTGAAATAAGAGCTATTTAGCCTATGTCCAATTTTGTTTTTTAAGAATGAAAAACGATGGTGGGAAGGAGGGAGAAAATTCTGATGAAGGTCCATCTGAGGCTATGTGTCTACTCAAATGAACCTTTGAAGCCATTCTTTGGGCAAATCACTTGACACCCATTAAACATTTGGGTTGCTCCTTGGCTGGTCATGTACTGGAAAACAAACCTTGGCCACTCACCCAAGACATAGTTTCTGAGTACAATCTCAAGACATATCCTATACCAAATAGTTTCAAAATGAACAACAAATTCTTAAACTCCATTACTTGCTACCAGCAAGGGTTGATTGTCTATTTAGTCTCCTTCCAAGCTAACAGACAAATCATCATAAACATGAAGACGTCAAACAGAGTAGGACTCAGGTATAGTGTAACAGTTAAAAGCAGCACTCAATCTGTGAATCATGTGACCTTTTATTTATTTATTTATTTATTTAAAATTTTTGTACCCCTACCTTCTCACCTCTATAGAGGGACTCAGACCGGCTTACAGCAAAATTCAACACTATACAAATTAATAAACTGTTACAACAAAATATTAAAAACATAAAGCACAAAAATACATACATACAAATCACGTAGCCATTTAAAACAAATTCAACTCGATCTGTGAATGTGGTCACTCAATTCATACTATAATCAATCTCAGCCTATTCTGGGAAAGCTTCATTCCACATCCAAGTCTTCACCCGCCTCCTGAAGGATAGCAGGGAGGGGGCAGATCTAACATCATCTGGGAGAGAGTTCCACGGCCGAGGGGCCACCACAGAGAAGGCCCTGTCCCTCATCCCCACCAGCCACGCTTGCGAAGAAGGTGGGACCGAGAGCAGGGCCTTTCCGGAGGATCTTAATGTCCTTGATGGTTCACAGGGAAGAATCCGTTCAGACAGGTAAACTGGGCCAGAACTGTATAGGGTTTGTAGGTTAAAACCAGCACTTTGAATTGTGCTTGGAAGCTAATTGGCAGCCAGTGGAGCTGGCGCAGTAAGGGCTTTGTATGCTCCCTGTACCCCGCTCCTGTTAGTAATCTGGCTGCTGAGTATTGGACTAGTTGCAGCTTCCAAACAGTCTTCAGAGGCAACCCCACGTAGAAAGTGTTACAGTAGTCTATTCGAGATGTAACCAGAGCATGGACTACCGTGGCTAAGTCAGACTTCCCAAGGTATAGGCGTAGCTGGCACTCAAGCTTTAGCTGTGCAAAACCTCTCCCGGCCACCGCCGAGACCTGGGGCTCCAGGCTCAGCGATGAGTCCAGGATCATTCCCAAACTATGAACCTGTGCCTTCAGGGGGAGTGTAACCCCGTCAAGAACAGGCTGTAACCCTATGCCCTGTTCAGCCTTAACGACTGACCAGGAGTACCTATGTCTTGTCTGGATTAAGTTTCAATTTGTTCGCCCTCATTCAGTCCGTTACATCGGCCAAGCACCGGTTCATGTCTCATGGGTCTGTACTGACATGCCATAACAGCTGCTGTGTAGCTGTGGATAATATTCAAAGCATCTTATATCCATAAAGAGATGGTTTTGGCGCATAGCAATCCCTAGCCATACCCATCAAGGTGAATGACATTTATATATGGAAGGGTACAGAGGCACTTCCCATTTTCAATAGTGTGAATGACTGTGTTCCATAGTGGATACCAATGGTCCCACAAACAACAATAGGTCTGCATGACGATGTATTCTGAGAATTCCATTATCCAGAAAGTTCATCAGTCTCAATGTATCATTGAGTTTATTTAGCTTGGTATCCACTCTTCAGAATGGTACAAAAAGAATGACAAGAAGACAGAAGCAAATAAGCATTTTTCATTCATAGAAGTCTACATAGCTAAGTACAATAGAAATTTTATTCGGGTAGTCATAGATTAGTTGATCCCAAGTATGTACAGATCAAACTATATAACCTTCAAGCTTTTCCCACCTCAACTGTATATCATCTTTTTCAAATAAGTATGCCCATGTCTAACCACTGGAATAATATGGTATTCAACAAAGTAAGACCCCTTTCCACACAGGACATTTGATTTTCCTGCCTGTGTTTCTTATGTCACCTATGAGAGCAAGGGGCAGTACTATGTAATATTATAACAGGGTTGCACACTTTCACACTTGCTTCAGGGGAAGAAAGCTGAACTGTCCTTACAGGAAATAGCATTTTAAGCACATAGAAGAATATTAATAAGCACAACCCTGTTTCCTATGCAGAAAGTGCTTCTTTCTGCACAAAAATGTCACATGAAATATTCTGCACAAAAAAGTCACATGAAATAAATCCCAAACTGTAACGATTTGTGTTGATCCAGAATTATCCTCACAAGGGTTTCCCAATACTCAAAAAGTATATTATCAACTATTCTTTTTCAGTATTTTCATTTATGACACAATTTGCAATGTCTTATAAGGATAAACCTTGCATCCTTTTGTTTTTAATACCGTATGATAACAGCTAACTCTGATCCTTTCACTCATAAACTGGGCCTCATTTTCTTCTCATTCCAAAATGCATTTGCAAAATGACCTATTTCCTTCATTATTCTTGTTGTTCTCATGCATAAATATTCTCTTTTTTAGTGGCAGTTCTGCATTTTTCTGACTTTACAAATCCTCCTGAGTTTTAATTAGGTTAGAAAACTAAGGCACATCAAGAAACTTTCGCCTTAAAAGCAGCAGGTTTTCTCAACAGGATTAGGTCTATTTAAAGCATTGCTATACAATTCTAGTAACCAAGATGTAATAAATATACCTTTAGGGCTTTTTGGGGTTTCTTTTTGTAAGAAATAATGCTCCATAAACAGGATCTTGGTAGCAGATATAAGTTGTTTGACCAAAATCCTGTTCTCCTAATATATCATAATTATTATTTAACTCCAATCAAATAAATGATTAGAGACACCACCACCACCCCAAACCAAAAAGATTATGCTTCTTATTTGGTATAAATATTTAATTTGTTCAGGTATCTTATATATTCTGGAATGTTCATAAGTTCTCGGCAGAGGCAGACATTACATAGTTCTGAACTAGGGAAAGGAAATAGTGCTTTTTGGACTACAACCCATAAGCTCTATGAACAGTCTATCCATTGCACTGTACTGACATGACATACCTAGCAAATTATATCTGAAGTTAGAATATTCCTAGAAAGAACCAAGGCAATATTTTGGTTACTTGTTGCCATCAATCATGGAAGAGGAAGAGTCTAATATGACCCCCTCCCCTTCAAAACCTATTCATATGTTTCTAACAAGGGGGCTGCTGAAGGGCAGTGTTCTAAATACTATAGGAATAGTTTCGGTCGGACAAACAATAACTTTGTTGTTGTAGTAGAAAGAATATACCAGGCATGGTTTAGAACCCAAAAATCGTGATTCTAAAATCAAATTGGGGGGGGGGGATGTTTTTTTATTAGTAATAGAAAGACTTACAAAAAAATTTCCAAAAAGTTCTAAAATGTAACGTAATTAGTAATGAAATTCTTAATTAGTTCTAAAGTAGGCAAAGCAGGGAAACAGGACTGACACTGTTTTAAGCACAGGCAAATCAAGGGGCAACATTTCCCTTGGTTTCCTTGCAGGGAGATATAATGCATTAATATATTATTATTATTATTATTATAAAAAGCCAGGGTTTCTTTGCAGGGACATATCATGCACTAATATATTATTATTATTAAATAAAATAGTTGCCCACCTCTGGTCAAGGCTTGCTTCTCCAGAGCATTTATTAGAATTAAATGCCCAGGGCCCTTCTTCCAGGAAATTAGGAGTAAATATTATTAATATATTATTATTATTATTATTATTATTATTAGAATTAAATGCCCAGGGCCCTTCTTCCAGGAAATTAAAAGGAGTAAATATTATTAATATATTATCATTATTAGAATTAAATGCCCAGGGCCCTTCTTCCAGGAAATTAGGAGTAAATATTATTAATATATTATTATTTTTATTAGAATTAAATGCCCAGGGCCCTTCTTCCAGGAAATTAGAAGGAGTAAATATTATTAATATGTTTATTATTTTTATTAGAATTAAATGCCCAGGGCCCTTCTTCCAGGAAATTAGAAGGAATAAATATTATTAATATATTTATTATTAATTATAAAATAGCCTACCTTCTCCAGAGCTCTTCTGACTGCAGCTTTCCCCCCATTCAGTTTCCCATAGCTCTCTAGGAGGTTTGAACTCTATGGCTTTTCCTTGAATCTGCACTTTTCCTGCTCCTCTCTGGGCTGTTTTCAACCCCTTCTGCCATTGTTTCAGCCTTCCTCATGTCCTTCTCGCCTGCCCTCCTATCTAGGCTCCTTTCCCTGCAGTTTAAACCACTTTTTTGATGAGTCCTCCAGCCGTTCTAGGACTCCCGCTCTGAATCTCTCTATGGTCCGGCTCCTTTTCCACTTCCTGGAGGAAAGGCCTTTCAGTTAAAGTAGGTCTCGAGCATGGAAAGGCCCCATCTGTGAGTAATGTCTGGGAAGCTATTTTGGAGGGGATAATAGGGAGCCTTCCGAAATATTTACAAATCTAACAAAAATTTGGGCCCAGGGAGTGTGAAAAAGAAAGTCCACTTCCGGGATTGGCCCTGCGATGCGTATAAACTCAAAAGTCCCATACATACGAATCCCTTCTGATTTCTTTCAATTTTCATAACTTTTTTCTCATGCCTAGAATATACATCACTCTAATCTATAGACCAGGGATTCTCAACGTTCCTAATGCCGCAACCTCTTAATACAGTTCCTCATGCTGTGGTGACCCTCAGCTATAAAATTATTTTCATTGCTACTTCACAATTGAAATTTAGGAATTGTAATGTAAATATCTGATATGCAGGATGTATTTTCATTCACTGGATGAAATTTGGCACAAATACCTGATACGTTCAAATTTGAACACTGGTGAGTTTGGGGGGGGGTGTTTTGATATGGTCATTTGGGAGTTGTAGTTACTGGAATTTATAGTTCACCTACAATCAAAGAGCATCCTCCAAGGATGGGGTTGAATGAAACTTGACACACAAAACTCCCATGACCAACAGAAAATGCTGAAACAGTTTGGTGGACCTTGAGTTTGGGAGTTGTAGTTCACCTATATCCAGAGAGCACTGTGGACCCAAACAATGATAGATCTGGACCAAATTTGGTATGCCCAAATGCAAACACTGGTGGAGGGAAATCAATCTTGACATTTGGGAACCCCCTAGAGATCCCGACCCCCCCTTCCTAGAGAAAGATCAAACAAACACCAGAGCTACCGCTAACGGACCAGGAAGGTAGCAGGTAGCAGGGGAAACTTTCATGTATGGAGGGTGTGTGGTGGCGGTGGTGGGAAGGAAGGGTGGGGTAGGGGGTATTTTAGGGTAGTATAAATGTGTGTGGATGGTTCGTATTGTATTGTAATTTTATTGTGTTGTAATGTTTTGTCCATATTTGTGAATAAAAATTAAGTGGGGAAAAAGAGATCCCGACCCCCAGGTTGAGAAATGCTGCTATAGACATAGTAGCTTTATAGAGTCAATTACAATCAGCCTGCCATATTGCTCAGGCTAGGTGACAGGGCTCCATGAAAGCTTTTTAAAAAACCGAACAAATTACATTGGTATTTTGTGTTTAAGCAGAGATAATCCCTCTCTAGGAATTCCTGTGTCTTCCAGACTGACACAATTGTCTTCCAAAAGCTGTCTGTAGAATCAAGCTGAAGGACATAGAGATTACTAGAGAGGTATTCCCTCCATATATCTCTAGGTCTTCTAGCATTACTGGATGAAGTTGACCATAGAATCACACTGAAGGAGCTAGAGATTCCTAGAGAAAGCATTTAAATTAATTCTGTGAATAATAAAATCCACTAAAGTCAAGACTACAATTGTGGAAGGACAACTGTATTTTCAGTTACCAACTAGTAGTCACATAATGTAGATATAATATTGAAAGTTCCAGTTTACAGAGCTACTACATTTTGTGAACTTGAGCAATATGATCCTCTAGCTACTATGACATCTGCCTTTGGCTAGTTTCTTGCATTTACTATAGCATTACAGTTATAGTCTATTTTCGTCTTGTGATACAGCAAAAGTATGCATGGCAGCCATGGGAGAACAATATCTTGAAACAACAAGAGGAAGATGAGGAAGGGGAGGGTGGAGTGGGAATATCCAACTCACATTATGTTGGCATTACTCCCCCACACATCAAAAAAGTAAATCAAGCAAATATTTCATAGAGGAGAGAGCACAGCTCTATTACACTGTGAAGTGGTGTTCCTCTCATTAATCTATGAAATTAATTGGGTAAAGGTAGCCTTGTTACTTTTAACAAGTTGTTCCCAAGCTCTGAGTAGGGGTGGTAAGAGCTAATTCTGTAAGATAAATCATTTTGCCATAAAGCGGCAATGCTAAAAAAGGTAGTAATGTAGATGCAATGTTAGAAGTATGTTACAACTTTTGAATGACTAATGTTACCTTTACATAAGTATGCAGCACAGCATAGCTCTATACTGAACCAAACAGATGAAATTGATCTTTCGGAAATGTACTTCTCATTAAAGATTATAGATTGCTTACTAGTATGAAAAAAAGAAAATAGCTTTACTACCTTTTCCAACAGAATCGAGAATGTTAACAGGAAACTCCCAATTCCAGCTAGATACAAATATGATCAGTCTACTGGGGTTAGGGGCATTGGATTGGGTAACCCTTATGGTCTCATCCAACTATATGATTCTATTATGCTGTGATCTATGTGAAAGAAAAAAATGAAGAAAGAAATTGCTTGACAATGTTCCCTCGCTCCTTCACGGTTCGCTTACCATAGATTCACTGTCTCGTGGTTTTCCTTGCACAGCCCTCCTCCTCACCTTCCCTCCCTCACACACACACCCACACACACACATACACACTTTGCTTTCTCTTTCCTCTTCTCTTTCCCCTTCCTTCCTCCCTCCCTCGGGTGCTCATACCACCCTCCCCTAGCAAGAGGGACACTTTCGCCTGTGTGGGCCTCCTCAACCTCGCCTTTTCTCCCATGCTGTTTTTCCTCCTGAGGCTGTGGGAGAAAGAAGAGGAGGAGGAGGAGGAAGAAGATCCTGAGGCTGGGGAGGAAATGGAGTGAGCCACTGGAGCTGCTGCCCCTTGAGCCAGGTCTCTTCTGGTGGCAGCTCCTGCAGATGCAGCACAAGCCAAGTGAGAGGGACAAGAGGAGGGAAAGCGGAGAAGGGAGAAATTTCCTCCTCCGCTTTCCCTCCTCTTCTCCCTCTCACTCGGCTCATTCTGCTTCTGCAGGAGCTGCCGTCAGAGGAGTCTTGGCTGAAGGGGCAGCAGCTGCTGCAGAAGCAGTACGAGCTGAGAGAGAGGGAGAAGAGGAGGGAAAGCGGAGGAGAAAGAAATTTCCTTCTCCACTTTCCCTCCTCTTGTCCCTCTCACTCAGCTCATGCTGCTTCTGCAGGAGCTGCCAACGCAGGTGACCTGGCTGAAAATGCAGCGGCTCCAGCGGCTTCTCCATTTCCTCCCCAGCCTCAGGATCTCCTTTCTCCTCCTCCTCTTCTTTCTTCCACAGCCTCAGGAGGGAAAGCGGCAGAGGAAGGAAGACAAGGAGGGAGGGAAGGTGAGGAGGAGGAGGGCCGTGCAGGCAAAAGTGTTCCTCCTGCCAGGGGAGGGTGGCATGAGCACCTGAGGGAGGGAGGGAGGGAAAAGAGGAGAGGAAAGAGAAGGCAAAGTGTGTGAGAGAGGGAGGGAGGAAGGAGTGTCCCTACTCTGCGGTATTTAACTTATTGCTGGTGGTCCTAGAATGGAACACCTGTGATAAGTGAGGGAACACTGTATATATTTTACCTAAGAAAACAGCTCTCTGGGAATTTCTACATCTTTCAGCATAATTCTATAAATAATATTTGTTGGAAGCTGACCTTGGAATCACACTCTAACCTACAGATTCCTACAAAGATGTTTTGTCTAGAAATCCCAACATTCTCCAGCATGACTGGAGGACATTGACTGCAGAATCACATTGAAGGACCTAGATTTTCTTAGGACCTCATCAGATGGGTGGGGGAAAGCAGGGGAAAGCAGAAGGAACCATCTTACCCTATTCACTCCTATCTTTCCTCATCTTCAGGGAGGGTAAGCTATCCCACATGCTTGCCACACCTTTCCTCCTTCTTCTTCCTGCTTTCTCCCACATTCTGTTGCTTGGAGTCAGGTAACCTGACTCCTGATAAAGGTCTTCATGTTCCATTTCCATGGGCTTGAGAAATGGAGTGTTGCGGAGTCCCACGGAAAGTGCCCTTACATTGTCTGGTGGCTTCTTGTGGATTCCCGTACGCCTCCATTTCCCAAGCACATGGAAACGGAGTCCAAAGACCATGGGGTGTCCAAAGATCAAAAGATGTATTAAAATAATTTAAAGCATGCTAAATTTCTTAATGTGGCTGTACGCCTGGTTAAAAAACAAAACAAAACAACAGAGGAATATCTGAATGAAGCAGCAGGATTCAGGTTTTCTCCTGTGATGGGGCAGCATAGACACCCACTCCCAATTACAATGTGGAATAGGGGATGGGTGTCCCAACAGCCATCCCATGCTCCCCAAACTCAGGCAGATTGAGAATGGGTCAATTTCAGCCTCTCTAGGGAGGGAATTCCAAAGACTGGAAGCAGCTACCAAGAAGATCCTCTGCTTTGTTTCCACCAAAAAAAGCTTGAGAAAATGGTGAGAAAGAGAGAAGAGCTTCTTCACATGATCTCAGCCATCCAATGGGATCATAAAAGGAGATTCAAATAGCCTGGACTCAAGCCATACAGTGCTTTATTATTTTATTTTATTTATTTATTAATTTCAGCTTCTATGCCGCCGAACTCCCAAGGGCTCGCGGCGGCTCACAGTAGCATAAGGCACAACAATACACAATCGAGAACAGTTAAAAACAATAGCAGCAATAAAAACAGATTAAACAGATTTGTAGGGCATCAACAACATTTTCAATAACATGCAGAATCATGTCAGCAACCCATGCTGCTGTTACAAAAAAGGAGCTAGATATACACCTTTAGGGTTTTTAAAAAACTATATAATCCACTATAGTACAAAATAATACACTAAAATACAGATTTTATATCCAACGTATTTTTTCTTGCACCAACTTTGTTTAATATCTTTACTAACGATGAGTCACCACCACCACTCACAAAGAGCTTTATATATGCTGATGACCTTGGCCTAACAACACAAGCAAAAGACTTTGAAACAGTTGAAATCCAACTTACTAATGCCCTGAGAGATCTTTCCAGCTACTAGAAAGATAACCACCTGAAGCCGAACCCTGAGGTGAGGCACTTGAACTTAAGCAGTGGCAGAAGGGTCCTTTTATTTATTTATCTCACCAAAGATGTAAAACAGTCAGGAAAGGGGCAGGCTGCCGGCCTGTGCAAACATACCACTCAAGAATAAAAGATCACTTACGGTACATCTTCTTCCGCCTTTTGTGACCTCTTGAGTTGGTGAGAAACGGTTCTGGCCCAGCTTACTTGTCTGAACGCATCCACCCATACGTCCCACCTCAAAACCTAAGCTCATCTGGGGAGGCCCTGCTCTCACTTCTGTCAACAGCTCAAATGCGCCTGGCGGGGACGAGGGACAGGGCCTTCTCGGCGATGGCTCTGTGCCTATGGAATACACTTCCAATTGAATTAAGATCGGCCCCCTCCCTCCTGGCTTTCCGAAACAAATTAAAGGCATGGTTCTGGGACCAGGCTTTTGGGCAATAGATGTAAGCAGCACTTTAAAGGGACAAATTGCAATGGTGACATGACTTTTTTTTTTTATTTAATTTTTTATTCATTCAATCAACAGAAAAACAAACAGGCATATCATACATACCCACCTAGACCTTGACATACACTTGACATAAAAACATCGCCCCCTTACCACCCTCCCCCCACAACCAACACCACCCCCTACACACCAACATTTCCCCTAATGTCTTCCTAGACCGTTTTGCTGTGGCTCTATACTTCTTTGTGGCCTTACACAGGGGGATCGACCTTACTTCCCCTTCCTGTGTTAGAAAAAAGATAGCAATAAAAATAAAAAAGATTATTTGGCTTTTACTACCATACCTTCAAATATGTACAAATTTAAATCACATTATTTTATATTTCTTCAATTTTAGATATTCAATATATTTGTCCCAATCTGTTCTGTTTTCTAAAGCCCTGTTATGTGCTACTTTCTGCGTCAGCAGATCCATATTCATTATATCATATACTTTTGTTAACCAATCCTGGTAAGTTGGCACTTCTTTGAGTTTCCAAAATCTAGCCAAGCTTATCCTTGCTGCGGCGGCCAAGTAGAAGAAGATTTTATCATCATTTTTCTCTAACTCAAAATCGAATATCCCCAGTAAAAAATACTCTGGTTTGAAATCAAATTGTTTTCCCAAGATGTCTTTTATCCTCTTAAATATCTCCCACCAGTATTTCTTTACCACCTTACACTCCCACCACACATGGAAATAGGTACCTACACTGGCTCCACACTTCCAGCACTTTGTGCTCAATTTGCCTTTACTGAACTTTGCGAGCTTTTCTGGTGTTAGATACCACATGTAAAATACTTTATACCAGTTTTCTTTTATCTCCACGGCATAAGTGTATTTTAATTTTTGCCCCATACTTCTTCCCATTTGCCCAAATCTATGGAGTGTCCCACCAGTCTAGCCCACTTGATCATTACTTCCTTGATCAGATTCTCCTCCGTGTCCCAACCGAGTAATAGCTGGTAGACTTTCTTTATTGTTTTGGTATCACTTTTAACAATTTTTGACCAGCTAGACTCTGTTATTTCAAACCCCTTTTTCCGATCTTGTTTGTAGTTCTCTTTAATTTGCCAGTAGTGGAACCATGTTAAACTAGGTTCCACTCTCTGAATCTCTTCCAAGGGGAGCAAGTCCACTTCCTGCCCTTTGATCCTTACTATATTTTTGTACGTTAACCATCTTTCCCTTGGGATTTCCCTCTTGTGGTCTGCCTCATTCGGGGAGAACCACAGGGGGGTTTTGTTGCATAACCTTTCTTTATGTTTATCCCATACTGTAATGAGAGCCGCCCTTATGAAATGGTTTCTAAAACCTTTTTCTATTTTGGTCTTATCCCTCCAAAGATAACTGTGCCATCCCCGAAAGAGGTCCTCTCCTTCCAGGGCCAACAGCTTCTTTTTTGAGAGCGTTACCCATTCTCTCACCCACATCAGTACCGCTGACTCATAATATATTTGCAAATCCGGCAATGCCAGTCCTCCTCTTGTAGTATTGTCTTTCAATTGTTGGTAACTTATCCTCGGTTTCTTATTTAGCCAAACAAATTTTGTTATGTCCTTTCTCCATTTGTCCAGCATAACTTTTGACCTTAAAATTGGTATTGTTTGAAACAAAAATAAAATTTCTGGTAACACCGACATTTTAATCAGGGCTATCCTGCCCATCATTGAAAGTTGCAGCTTGCTCCACTTTTCCAACTTAGCTCTTATTTCCCTCCATTTTCTTTCATAGTTATTTTGGAGTAGTTGGGCATTGCTTCCTGTCACAAAAATTCCCAAGTACCTGACCATTTTTTCTATCTTAATTCCTGTAACTCTTTGCAGGGTCTCTTTTTTCTTGTCCGTCATATTCTTTACAATAAATTTAGTTTTCTCTTTATTCACTTTTAGCCCAGCAACTTCCCCATACTTCGTTAATTCATTCCACCACTCCTCCCATTGTTGCAAGGGATCTTCTATTACGCAGACCATGTCGTCTGCGTACGCCGACACCTTGTATGTATTGTTGGGAATTCTCAACCCTTTAATTTCTTTATTTTGCCTTATGCTTTCTAAGAGGACTTCTAATGTCATTACAAAAATCAAGGGTGACAGCGGGCAACCTTGTCTTGTGCCTTTCCTTAGTTTAATTTCTTCTGTCAGGTGACCATTTATAATAATTTTAGCCGTTTGATTATCATAAATTGTCCTGATGGCGTTCTCAAAATAATATCCCATATCCATCTCTCTTACCAATTCAAATATAAACTTCCAATTAACTTTATCAAAAGCTTTTTCGGCATCCAAAAAAAGGATGCCGACTTCTCTTTGAATATGCTTGTTATAATATTCCATTATATTTACGATCAACCTGGTATTATCTTTAATTTGTCGGCCTGGAAGAAAGCCGGTTTGATCTTTGTGGACTCTTTAGTTCAGAACCACTTTTAATCTTGCTGCCAGTATTCCTGCAAATATCTTGTAGTCCACATTTAAGAGTGCAATTGGACGGAAGCTTTTGGGTGTCATCATGTCGGAGACGTCTTTGGGTATCAAAGTAATATTAGATTGGGTCCAAGTAGGTGGAAGTTTTTGTTCGCTCAGAACTTTATTCATGACCTTCAACATTGAGGGTATCAATACCTCTGTATGTACTTTATAATAGTGGGATGAGAAGCCATCTGGGCAATGGTGACATGACTGATGAGACGGTTTTTACTATTCAATGTTTGTATGGTTTTAACTATGTATTTTTTAAAAAGTCTTTATTGAGTTTCCCAAAGTTTATACAGTGTGTAATAAAAGATATATAAAATTAAAAGAAATATAAAGAAATGCCAAAGCCACTTTTTATCGATGATAGTGGTTTAGAGGAAAGTTGTCAGTAACTGACAAGATAGATTAGAATATAAGATTTGAAACTAGAGTTAAGCTTAAAGAAGTGCACGAAAGGTCTAGATCGGTGAGTCTTACAATGCCATCTGAATAGAGCCTTTCTGAACCTATTTCTTTTGTTCTTATCACATCTTCCTGTATTTCTACTAAATTACCTGTAATCCAAAAAAAGAGAACTATTTAATTAACATTCTTGATTATAATTCTATTCCCAGTTTAACTTTAACACAATGTCATATTCCTTTTTACAATAATCTTGGACACAAGACCAGTCATGTTTTCTACTGGAAGTTGCTTCTCCATTCTTTTCTCTCAACGCTTCTGTTAACCATTCCATTTGGATGGTGTCTATGATTTTTAATACCCATTCATCTTTAGTTGGATGTCCATCTGATTTCCAATACTTAGCATATGTTAACTTAGCAGCTGTTGTTAACACTAAAAAGGTCTTTTTCCCTCTTCATTGAGATTGAGGTCCCCTATAACCAATAGGAATAAATCTGGTTTCCTCATCAAATGTTTCTTAAATATTTTCTCTAATTCTCGGCATATCACTTTCCAGAACTTTCTGGCTTTTTTTTTTTTACAAATTTTATATCCAACATATTGAAGAGTTAAAATGAAGTTAACTTTCTATTCACTTTCTGACAGAGAAAAAGGCAACTCCTATTATAACTTTTTAAATAATTAGAATTGTTGATTTTATCTCTTCGTCACTTCTGCTTGCAACAGCTTTTTACTGAAAATGACTCATAATCCCTAGGAAACATTAGGATAATGCAGTGGATATTTGCAATGACACTCTGCATGGGATAGAACACAACAGTGCAAGAAGCAAATTAATTGAAATGATAAAAAGGAAAGTTTAGCTATATTAGCAAGAAATGTATTAGAATAAAGTCTAACTAGAATGCAATTCTTATGAAAATTTAACCTAATCTCTAAGCTACCTACTCCTTTCTTTCAGTGATGCTATATTACATTGAAGATATATAGCTGATAAGAACAAAACCTTTTAAAATTGGGTATAATACCTGGATTTCTTGTTTAATTAAAAGTTCAAGTTCCTGAAACTATCAGATGAGTCTGCTTTTTGTCCCCATTAATAAATGGGCCTGCTGCATCAATGGCATCATGGCAAATCATCAACTATATAAATCCCACAGATTAAATGGATCAACTCTAATTGGGACGAATAACTGAATTGGCCCTCAATAAATAAATGACTAGTATTGACTGTGCATTCCAGTGTACATGAACAAATTTGAAATGAGCACGGGTGCTTCCCTTTTGAACAAATTACTGGTTGTAGCTTAGCTAACATAAAAACAGGGTCCTGTGTGGAAGTGTCAGGCTTGGTAGGCCTGTAAATATGGCACACTCACTCAAGTAGTATTGCCTCTCTACAAATCTATGGTGAGGCCACATCTGGAGTACTGTGTACAATTCTGGTCACCGCACCTCAAGAAGGATATAACGGAACTGGAAAAGGTACAGAAAAGGGCAACAAGAATGATCCAAGGGATGGAGCAGCTCCCTTACGAAATCAGGTTGCAACGCCTTGGTCTCTTCAGCCTTGAAAGATGGCGTTTAAGAGGTGACTTGATCGAAGTGTATAAAATCATGCATGGGATAGAAAAGGTGAATAGAGAAAAATATTTTCTCTGTCACACAACACTAGGACTAGGGGGCACTCCCTAAAGCTCCAAGGTAGGAAAGTTAGGACTAATAAAGGGAAATATTTCTTCACCCAGAGGGTCATTGGGTTATGGAACTCACTTCCAGAGGAGGTTGTGACCGCGGTCAGCCTGGACAGCTTCAAGGCAGGATTAGACAGATTCATGGATACCAAGGGAATCAGTAGCTACTGAAATGGACATCCAAGTGCCACCTCTGTGTTGACGGAGGCAGGCAGGATTTCCCGGGTACTGGTTGTGGGGGTCGGGAGCAGGTGAGGGTTTTGCCCTCCTTTCTGCTAGAGATCCCTGTGTACAACTAGTGGGCCACTGTGTGACACAGAATGCTGGACTAGATGGGCTGAGGCCCGATTCAGCATGGCTCTTCTTATGTTCTTATGTTCTTAAGAGGATTTGAGCTTTATTTAGCCTTACTCCAGGCAGAGCAAAGAGGAATCTGAGCTTTCCCGCCAAAACGCTCAGTGAAAACCCCTTCTGGTAAACTCCCTCCCTCCTCCCAGACTTAGGCCCATCCCACTCTGCTGCCTCCTTGTTGCCATGGCAGCCAAGGCCAAGCTGTTTATCGAACTGCTCTGGCTGAGGCCTGACATTACGCCCCCCCCCCGGAACACCTGCCCCGCAGGGAGAGAAGAACGAAAGGGAGAGAAGAGAACTTCACAGAACTTGAATGGTGGCTCCCCAAGACCATTATATAACATAGCAGTGCATTTAACATTATAACACACACAATATACTTGATCTCATAACTGGCATACATTTTTCAACCTTAGCTCTAGGTTAATTATGACTATCACTTATCTAATCTATAACATTTTATCCAATAAGCGGAGTAGTCTCAATGCTTCTGTATGCTACAGAACTATTAAAACTAACTGACCCCCAACATCACACTGCATTGCAGAGCATTGAGGAATTATACAACAATGCAAATCAGTTGCAAAGTATTAACAGACCTCCCTCAAATTGGTTACACAGAATACACACTTGCAAAAAGATCAAGTCATCTGTCAACCATACAGGAAAACCCAATTCAAAGCAGTAAACGCTGATCCAGTCCTAGTTCCAATAACCCTCTTAGACCATCCCATACGAACCCCTGGGTTCTCTCATGTTATGCCAACCACATGTAAAGGTTTATTAGAGGGCCACCCACAAAGCGGCCTTGCCCCATCCAACGGAGTGTGCACCCATAGGCCAAACCTCCCCAACCTTTCAGAACCAATTCTTTCAATGGGGACCATTTCAAATATTCCAAAGACAATGTTCGTAGGGCCAACTCTGGAAATCTCTGCCCTCAAAGTTCCCTGTAAAAGTGGCAGCCCACCAAGCAGGCCCCTAAGTCCAGTCTTTCGTGTCAGCACAAATTCCTCTCCTGGGCCCCCATTGAGATGTAAGCAAAGTTCAGTCATGATGGACCCCCTGGGACAGGTCCCCCAACACGTGAGTGGTGCCCACTCAATCGGCACAGCGTTTTTCTGAGCAGAAGGACACTGCTGGGACTGTATCCCCGGCTCAACAGTACCCCACTCCCAGATAACACCAAGCAAAAAGGCCGCAGCCGCCAGCACCGGTTCCAGCTCGGCCCACAGCTCACCCAAATTCTTCTGGCAGCCCCCCCAGCTACGCAGGTCGTCCTCTGGAACAACGACTCCCTGGGCGGCCTCCTTCCATCGTGGCAACTCTGGTAGAACCCCATCTGGCATGGGATGGCCTGCACTCTCTTGCAGCCCTGTAGACTCATCTGCAGCCTCCGACACCTCCTTGCACGACCCGGTGGCCCCCGAAACTGCCTCCATGAGTGCGGCTGCTGCTCCTAGCTGAGGCGTCACGTCCACCACTCCAAGCTCCCCTGCTTCTCCCAGGTCATTCAGGCACTCGAGGTTTTCCTCCTCCATTTCATAAGGAAGCTCATAAGCAGCCTCCCTCTCGACAGCCACTCCTGCCTGCCATGGCCCATCTCCACCAGCCTTTCCCTCTGGGACTTCAGGCAGCATGCTTACATCAGGCGGTTGGGTTTCTTTCCACTCACCGGTAGCCAGCTGAACCGATTCATCCCCAGACAAGGATTCAGCCGCACTCCCTTGCTTCGCAGCACCGCTGGGACTCCAGGACCGAAGAATGACACTCCAGACAATCACCCTTCCCAAATCCCTCAAAACACAGGCAGCCGGGCCTTTGATCTCTCCTGTGTCCCCAAGAGGGAAGCAGGGTGAAAGTGGTGTGGCCAGCTCACTCTGCGCTATTGCTCCAAATGGCTGGGGCTCCTTCTCACGACTGCATACAGGGCCTGGGTCTTTGTCCTCCGCAGCTTCGAGCAAACAGGAATATCCCTCGCTTCCCCTTGTATTCTCAGCAGCCGCAGGCAGGCCTAAACATTCTTCACCTTCCTTTGCATCATCTCCAGCCAGGGGTTGCGACCGGCTCAACCCCTTTGCTGCTGGAATTTCCGTTTCCACGGTGACCTGTTTCTCAGGGGAAAGTTGCACTCTCCCTTCCAATGCTGTTCGAATTCCTTCCTCCAGCTCTTTGCCATCCAAGAGCCCAGCCATTGTGTCTGGCTCAGTAATCACCTCAGGCGCTGCATCTGCCTCTCGATCCTCCTTCGGGCCTACGCTGGAAGGATCAGTCGGGTTCAGTTCTTTTGCAACGGTGTCCCACGTCTTCACCTCATCTGAATCTTCCAGAGACAGTGAAATCGGCTGGGAGCTGTTTGCATTAGCTGAATGTTCCTTTTCCTCCACATCAGCACAGAGGGACACACACACTCTCCCTCCCAAGGGCTCGCTCACTTCCGCTGTTGCATCAATGCCGCTGACAGCTTGGCTGGCCTCCTGCTGCTCCGCTTTGCACGCAAGGCTCTCTCTCCCCGGGCCCTCTGGCACCAAACTGAGCATTAAGTTTGTACAGCTTCTCACTTTCCCCTCGATGGATCCCAAGCGTATAGCCAGCCCTTCTGCTTCATCTCGAACACCTGACGAGGCATCTCTCTCGGGGCCCTCTGCCCCAAATGGAGCGCTAAGTTTGCGCAGCTTTTCACCATCCCCTCGATGGATTCTAAGCATGCAGCCAGCCCCTCTGCTCCATCCCGAACGCCCGTCATCTCCGTAGTCTGGGGCCTCTGTTCCAGCTGTCTGTGGATTTGATCCACCAAAGCTTCCAGCATGCACATACTTCGGCCAGCTGCCTCCCACTGTTGAGGGATGGGGCTTTCGCACTCCTCACCTCTCCGATTCAGCTTCTGGCTGGGGTGCCAGTGCATTTCCGCGGGCACACCTTCCTCCTCCTCCGAGCTCAAGTCGCCACACAGGATGGGGTCAGGCAAACTGCCCTTCAGCGCCTCTGAAGGCTGCATTCACTTTTTTCTTCCTCTCCTGCCCCGCCAGCGCTTGAGCTTACG
This sequence comes from Anolis apletophallus, assembly GCA_030556195.1. Lineage (NCBI taxonomy): Eukaryota > Metazoa > Chordata > Lepidosauria > Squamata > Anolidae > Anolis > Anolis apletophallus. The sequence continues at coordinate 33,558,336 of JARBWK010000007.1, forward strand.
TGAAGGCTCCGGGGAAGGGCTGGAACTTTCACTCCTCCTCAGGGCTGCTGGCTCAAACCAAGCTGTGGATTCCTCACAGGGGATAGGGGGAATGAAGGGCTCTTCCATGCCATCGTCATCGCCCAGGAACTCACATAGCATGGCACAATTCGGGGCCCCGGGGAGGGGGCCCTCTTCAACCACATAGGGAATTCCCATCACATACCCTGTGGCAGGTTCAGCCTCAAAGCCTTCCTCCTCAGGGGACAAGCCAGTATCCAGAACTGCAGGCTGCAACCGCTGTGCCTGGTCAGGGAATTGCCTCAGGAGATTTCCAAGAGCTTGCCGCCATTCCTTGGCCTCATCCACCTTCCTGTGGGTCCGCCAATCTGCATGGCTCAGGCTCCAATCTACCTCAGTTTCCAACCAGGCACCAATGGTTTCCATCCTGAGGGCACAGGGAATGCCGTCTCTATTCTCCCGGGTGGAGGCCTCTGGCTTCTCAGGCCTCTGTTGCCACTTGCTTCTTCGTGGCCAAAACCCCTCTCCTCTGAGAGAGAGGTCGTGCCTCTCCGCCTTGGGAGCACAGACCTTCTCCGTAGTTGGGTTGTTGCCTTCACCGGATGGGATTTTCCCTCACGGGAACATCAATAATGGAGATTCCTCTTTATGTCAGGCCCGGTAGGCCTGTAAATATGGCACACTCACTCAAGTAGTTAACAAGAGGATTTGAGCTTTATTTAGTCTTACTCCAGGCAGAGCAAAGAGGAATCTGAGCTTTCCCGCCAAAACGCTCAGTGAAAACCCCTTCTGGTAAACTCCCTCCTCCCAGACTTAGACCCATCCCACTCTGCTGCCTCCTTGTTGCCATGGCAGCCAAAGCCAAGCTGTTTATCGAACTGCTCTGGCTGAGGCCTGACAGGAAGCCCATATTTTGGTTTCCTTTTTTTTTGGACCCCATTGCATTGGCTTATTGACTTTCCCCCCAAATGGGCTGCTGGGGATCAACTCTAGAAAACAATCTCTAGTTTTGACTATAGAGGACCTTTCACTTGCCCAACTACACAGCCATTAAATGTGCAAGCATCTGAGAAATGATGTATTTCCAAAGTGAAATAGAGTCAACATTAGTGGTCCGTTGAGATCTGTCACAGTAAAACTATTAAGGAAGCCATGAAAACTTACCAGTTTTACTTGACTTTTCTTTGACTATGTCTTACTAGAATATTCTTTATTTTTTAAGATTAAATTGCATTTTAGATTTCAGTACTGCCTGAGCGGCATAGTTTTATTGCTTTTGTTTGTTGTATTGAATGAATGTTTAATCATCTGGAATATTATCATGTGAGCTTGGAAAGTTTTCTGCCTAGAAATATTTTTAAATAAATATAATAAAGATATATGAATGCTGCCCTTATATTTGTTTTTTTCCCATCAGCATAATAATAAACTCAGAATAGAACATTGTCAACATTGCCTATAGAGACTCTGATTTGGGATGCAATGCATACACAGAAACACATTTAATATTCCAAACCAGTAAAGAAATTCTGGGTGAAATGGTACTCAATTCATAATAACTCCTAACTGTGCAAACATTACAAATGGCACATATTTACACAACGGGGCAAATTATTGTGAGCATTGGTGCTATTATGACTAGAAATGTTTCAGGGTGAGGACAACATTTATAGAATGTTTTCTTTTGGGGATGTATTAAAGATTAAATCGTAAAACAAACGTCAGGTTCCTACTGAGTTTGGACAAACATCTTTTGTGCCTCGTTAAAACCACCATAGCATCCTGAGTACATCTCATAAAACCATAGAGTTGGAAGAGACCACAAAGGCCATGTAGTCCAACCTTCTACATTGCAAGAATACACAATTACAACACTGAACAGATGATCACCCAGGTTCTGCTTAAAAGACTCCAAAGAGGGAGACTCCACCACATGTCAAAAAACTCTTACCAGGAATATTGTTTCCTGTAGTTTGAAATCATGACTTCATGTCCTAGTCTCTGGATCAAGCTTTCTCACTCTTCAATATGGCACCCTGTAACATATTTAAACATGGTTGTCATGACATACCTCAACCTTACCTTCTCCTGGCTATAACCAGATCCCTAAGCCATTCCTCATAGGTTTCCTATAGAGTCCCCAATGGTGCAATGGGTAATACTTTTGTGCCAGCAGGACTGGTCAACCAACAGGTCAGTGGTTCGAATCTGGGGATCAGGGTAAGCTCCCATCTGTCGATTTCTAGCTTCTCATGCAGGGACATGAGAGAAACCTCCCACAGGATGGTAAAAACATCAATCATCTTGTCTGATTTTAAAATTGAAGCAGAGTGATGACTGATTTATTCCTGACAGAAGACCACCAGGAAATGCTAGTAATTTCCAAAACTAACAAAATGAATTTCAACAAGTAGAAGTGTAAGGTGCTACACTTAGGAGGAAAAAAAATTGAAATGCACAGATAGAGGATGAGTGATGCCTGGCTCTGACATCAGTACATGTGAAAAATTCTGTGTCCAGTTCTGGGCCTCACAATTTAAGAAAGATATTGATAAGATGGAATGTGTCCAGAAGAGGGTGGCTACAATGATCAAAGGTATGGATACCATGCCCTGTGAGGAGAGGTTTAAAGAGCTGGGTATGTTTAGCTTGCAGAAGAGAAGGTAGAGAGGAGGCATGATAGCCATGTATAAATATTTGAAAGGCTGTCATAAGGAAGAGGGAGCAGGCTTGTTTTCTGCTGCCCTGGAGACTAGGACTTGGAGCAATGGGTTCAAATTACAGGATAGGGGATTCCACTTGACCATTGGGAAGAACTTCCTGACCATATAAGCTGTTCAACAGTGGAACTCTCTGCCTTGGAATGTGGTGGAGGCTCCTTCCTTGGGGGATTTTAAACAGAGGCTAGGTGGCCATTTGTCAGAGGTGCTGTGATTATACTTTTCCTGCATGACAGGGGTTGGACTAGATGGACCATGTGGTCTCTTCCAACTCGATTATTTTCTGGTTCTATGATTCCTCATAAGCCCCAGAAGGAAGTTTAAGGTCTAAAATGCCAATCCAAGTGAACCATATTAGGCTAGAGGGACTTATTTATTTATTTACTTATTTATTTATTTATTATTTCGATTTGTTAGTTGCCCCTTCCAACAGGCTCAGGGCAACTTACATACACTTAAAACCATAAAACACTGTAAAACAGTATAAAACATTGGACCACTGTCCACACATTAAAATTTACAAACAGGTACACTCTAAAATAACTCTTGTGGCCTACATTACAGAGTAAATGGCCTAGAGTTAATTACCGACTGATCGCCTGTATGAACAGGAAGGTTTTACAAGCCTTACGAAAGGCCAACAGGTCGAACTGTGTGCAGATAGTGGAGGGGAGAGCGTTCCATAAAACTGGTGCGATGGCACTAAAAGCCCTCCTCCGCGTTGAGGACAGATGGATAGCTTGGCAACTGGGCACCACCAGCAGGTTCAGGGATTCGGATCGCAGTGGTCGTGAGGGGTTGTATTGAGAGAGGCGGTCCCTTAGGTACACTGGCCCAGACCATTCAGAACCAGCACCTTGAAGGTGATCCGGTGCTCTATTGGCAGCCAGTGCAGTTCACGCAGAACAGGCGTGATGTGGCAGCGAGATGGAAGGCCTGCCACCAGCTGAGCTGCAGCGTTCTGCACCAGCTTCAGCTTCCGGATCACCGACAAAGGAAGGCCGATGTAGAGGGCATTACAGTAGTCCAATCTTGAGATGACTGTGGCTTGGACCACTGTGGCTATGTCATGATGGGACAGGTAGGGAGCCAGCCTCTTCGCATGCCGGAGGTGGTGGAAAGCCACTCCGCTGACGATGGAGAAGCATATCATGTGTGATTCCCAGACTTTTAACAGATGGAGACGGGCGGAGCATTGCCCCCTCCAGGGTCAGAAGCTGGATCTCACCCGTACCCGGATGACCCAGCCACAGGATCTCCGTCTTAGCCGGATTCACCTTAAACCTACTGGCTCGCAGCCATCCAGTGACGGCTTCAAGGCAACGATGGAAATTATCGGGTGCGGAGTTGGGCCGGCCTTCCATCCCAAGAATGAGCTGGGTGTCATCCGCATATTGGTGGCACTCCAGCCCAAAGCTGCGTACCACTATGTAGCTTAACTCAATATAAGAAAAAATCCTCAAGAGATTGTGGCACGCTTCTAGCCCTGTGGAGAAAATTTCCATATATATTATACTAAACATTTTAGAGTTGATTAGAACCATAATATGTCCCCTAGCCTTTGCTAGGGATTAAAAGATGCATCCACCCTCCTCCTTATAGTGAGTTATCCTGGTGGTCTTGTTACAGTCTTGTTAAAGGGGGGAAGCAAAGGGAAGAAATCCATCCACTCCGGTAAAATCTCCTCTCGCTTAAGACTGACACGGAAGGAAAAGGAAAGGAAGGCATCCATCCACACTGGTTTAAACTGACACAAATCCATCCCATCCACACTGATTTAAACTGACATTTTCCTGCTGTTTTTCTCCCTTCCCTTCCCCTCTTCCCTTATCTCTCTTCCTCTCCCCTTTCCTTTTCTCCTCCAAATCCCAGTCCATTCAGGAAAACATGGGGGGGGGGCAGTTTTACCCAATCAGCCTGCCCTAGTCCCTTTGCCTTCGTGTCCCCAGCTTGCACTGAGCCCATGAGGCACATGTGGCCCTTTTTAAAGGGCAATGGCTACCGTGCCAAAACTCCTCCCCTCTCGAGGTGGTTTCCCCTCATTGGCTGGAGGCAAGCATCCCAACATGTAAGCAACTACTTGCCTCCAAATGCTGATTCATTTCCGATCCATTTCCTGGATCAGGAAAAAAAACCCGCAACAGTGGTTTCAAAATGGCAATGGTACGTCCGGGTACCCAAATCGCTTCGAAATCGCTTCAAAAAGGGATTTATTCCCATTTTAATCTGAACAACAAAGATTCCCAATGAACCTACTCATGCCTATTTTACCAAATACAGTGTTTACCAAATAATCACTGCTTGTAATAGAGGAGCAGAGTGTAAACATGCTCTTTGCTAATTTTCCAGTCCTTGAACATCTGATTCTTAAGCAGAATGAACAGGAATGTGCTGAGTAGTGCTGAGTATGTGCTGAGTAGGATGGGCCCAGGAGAGGGAAGGCCTGGGAGAGGGCAGGGCAGGTAAGGGTCCAGGTAATCCTCTAGTTCTCTTCCTCACATAAGTATTGAGTTGTTCACGCCATCTAGGAGGAAAATGAGACATGTGGTGACTGCCCTGATCCTCCTCCCTCAATCTTTGGGCTATCAGTTCAGCATTGAGAAGGGTTAGACAGGCAATGGCCAAGTGCACTGTGGAGGGCTCTTAGCTACTGCATGCCTTCCTCAGGCTGTCGTCTTGGCATAGGAATGGAGCCACTCGCACCTTCCTTATGATGGAGGAGGGCGAGACATGTGGTGGCTGAGAACACTCCAAAGGGCTCTTAGCTGCTGTGTGCCTTCCTCCCACATCCTTACTGCATAAGCATGTGGTGGGCCAACACATCCTTATGCCGAGAGGACAGGGAAAATGAGGACGACCTGAGGTAAGCACCCAAGGGGGCGCATCCAGCTCCCAGGCCTTAATTTGCCCATACCTGTGCCAAAGGAATGAGTAGGACATAACAAATCTCACTCTCCCCCCATCAAAATGAGATATAAAAAGACAGTAATGGCCATGTACATATGTATGTATAAATCAAAACTTGGCTTATGACAGAGTCACAATTACATGGTTACCCTGATTCTTTATGAGACTCTGGTTTGGAGGCTCATTTGCCACCTAAGACAGTAGCTTATTCACATGCATTAATGCCAGGTGAATTGCTTAAAGCATCAGAAGAATGAGGTGCAATCAATGAGACACATTGTTGAATCTGTCAACAAATGTTGGCATTCCTTCCTGGCTGCAGTTCATTGTTTACCAAATAATCACTGCTTGTAATAGAGGAGCAGAATGTAAACATGCTCTTTGCTAATTTTCCAGTCCTTGAACATCTGATTCTTAAGCAGAATGAACAGGAAATACTTATGAGCTCTGTGACAGTATAGTTTGGTTCCAATTAAATTTTTAATGAAACCAGAGTATAACCCAACTGTGACTAGTGATGGAGGCACAGCTTCTAATTCAGCTGTGTCCTTCTTGTGGCACCTCATTTGGCATGGTTTCCATGACCACACATCAATACCGAGGGCTGAGGAAGCAGTACCATATTACAGAGGATGAGAATTTGGAACAGATTGCTTTTTAGCACTCTTCCTTCAGTTTTTAGGAGCTGTTGACAGATTTACAATCCAAATCAGCTTAGATCTTGAAAGATGTTTATTCTCTCCCATTTATTATCCAAATGCTTCAGGAGAATAAGGGAGTGAAAATGGGTATACATCAGTCTTTTGAAAATGTAAATTGCTGACCAAAATTAGTTAGAAAAAGTTAGAATTTCTGTAGGAGCAGTTGTCAATTCCCCGCCCCCTAAAAAAAATCAGTATCACACAAATGCTATGCAATGAAAAATCAGAGATGCTTTGGAATAAGGATTTCTGAAGAGTTGAATGTATATCTGATACATCTATACCGGGCCTGTCCAACAGGCGGCCCGCAGGCTGCACACATCCCGCCGGCTCCGTGGATGCGGCCCGCCAGCTCCTTGAATGAGGCCCCTCCTCTCGCTCTCCCAGGCTCCCACTGGCGGCTTCTCCCATTGGGCATTGCAGAGGGCAAGGGAGAGCGCTCCCCGCCCTCTGCAATGCCCAAAGCGAGAAGAGGAGGAGCCTAAGGTAGGCTGAAGCAGAGGGCTGTTTTGCTGGGATGGGCTCCTTCCTTCCCTTCCTTCCTTCCTTCCTTCCTTCCTTCCTTCCTTCCTTCCTTCCTTCCTTCCTTTTATTCTTGCTTTTATTTTATTTTATTTTTATTTATTTTATTTTATTTTTATTTATTTTATTTTATTTATTTCCTTTTATTCTTGCATTTATTCCTCCCTCATTTCTTCTGCAAGCTGCAAGTCTATTCAATGCTAATCACAGGTGCATCATTCACACTTGTCTCCAGCAGACAAGAGTTCTTTCACCCACCCTGTTCACTCCACAGATATAAGAGAGATTCCCGCAGACTGGGGGGGGGGGGGCATCTACAAAAGGCACGGGCAAACTTTGGTCCTCCTGGTGTTTTTGATTTTTTTCTGAAAAAAGTCTCTATTTTTGGGTACCCCTCTATTAAAAAGTGGCCACTGTTCTCAGACTTAAGCAGGACACAGCAACCAGATACAAAGTGTTTGAGGCCCCTCATGGGCCATCCAGTCCAACCCCCTTCCAAGAAGCATGAGGACTGCATTCAAAACACACACCCCTTGATGGACATCAAGCCTCTGCTTCAAAGCCTACGAAGAAGGAGTCTCCACCTACCTACAGCAACTCTATAGCAGGCCTGGGCAAACTTGGGCCCTCAAGGTGCTTTTTCACACTGCGGCCCCCCAGGTGATCAGTGACCAGAATTCCGGCCCTTGGGCCGGTATAAGTTGGACAGCCCTGATCTATATGATGCATCTATCAGATATAAATCCAGAAAATAGATTTACTTTTCCATGTTTGTAAGAATTAGATCTGTGCAGAGTTCACTTTTTGAATCTCAATTTACTAATTAAACTTTTTAAAACATCTAATACAATATATTTGAGATTTTGGAAATTGAAAGGGAGACTGTATTGTGCTTCCATAATGTAAGGAGATTGCTACATGAAGGTTGGGGCACACATTTACAACTGATTAACAGAAAGTGTTAATGCTGCTTACAAGGGTTGGTCTCTGCGGTTTAAAAATTATTTGAAATCGGATTAAATTCGTATAAAAAGTTAATTTAATTGTTTTTTGAACCATGTGCTCCAACCCGGAAGTGTAATTTATTTACCGAACCTGGGGGCCGCCAATTTTCTTAATTATTGTAATTAGATCGTATCTCCCCTCTCAGTTATTCTAACAGGAATATTTATCTCCTCCAAAATAGCTTTTCAGGGTACTTACAGACATATCAGGGCCCTTTGCCTGGTCAGAGGATAATTAAAGTAAAAGGCCTTCCTGGAGGAAGTGAAGAAGCAAGGGGAACCATAGAGAAAAAAAATGGAGGTTCCTAGAGTGCCTGGAGGACTGAAGGGAAAATAGCACTTTAAACATCCAGAAAGTCGGGGTAGATAGAAGGAAAAGGGGAGAAGCAGAGATAAAGGCTGAAAGAAGAGGAGGAGGGAGTGACAAGAGCACAGAGTGAAGAAGGGAAAACTACAGAAGAAAGGGGAAACCATAGAGAAAAAACAGAGGTTCCTAGAGCGCCTGGAGGACTGAAGGAAAAAACAGGCTTTGCGTGCTTTTTCTCCGGCCTCTTCTGCCAGGAAGGAAAGGCACAGCTCGATCCCTCCCCACAGATGGCCGTCCAGCCCCTGCCCAATAATAATAATAGACTCCTAGAGTTGGAAGGGAGCCCCCAAAGGGCACCCAGCCCAACCCCTTTCTGCTTTGTTGTAGGGAGGCACAAGCAAAGCCCTACCCACAGGTGGCCACCCATCCCACTTCATCATCGTCATCACCATGCCACAGAATCCAAGGCATAGGAGGGACCCCCAAAGGGCATCCAGTCCCCACAGGTGGCCACCCATCCCACTTCATCATCGTCATCACCATGCCACAGAATCCAAGGCATAGGAGGGACCCCCAAAGGGCATCCAGTCCAAGCCCCTTCTGCCAGGAAGGAAAGGCACAGTTCTGTGATACTTTGTAAGTCACCCTAAAAATTAATTTTGGAGAAGGTTGATATATTCCTGTTACAAGAACCTCATACTGTATAAGTTGGTGGTGCGATTTCTATATGTTATAAATCTTCAGCTCCAGTCAATTGCACTCCAGAAGTGAAGGGAAATGTTTCCCCCTTGATTTGCCTGTGATGTCAGCCCTGTAGTGTCTTCCTGCTGTGCGCATGCGCTGGAATAAGAACTAATAATGAATTTTGTTATTAATTACGTTACATTTCAGAAATTTTTGGAAATTTTTTTGTAAGTATTTCTATTACTAATACCCCTCCCCCCCATTGAATTTTGGAACCATGATACTTTTTGGATCAACCAAGCCTGCTGCTTACCATATGATGCCATTGCAAAACAATAAAATTCTATTCCCTCCAGTGCCCCTGTTAATCGGCTGTTTCTTTAATTTACAAAAGAAATACATGACTAGGCTCTTAAAAGTGTTGACAGTGGTACAATAAGCCACTAGTGCTGCTGCAGGGACACTACAGGAATCCATGCAGTGTTGTGTTCCTCACGTATCTGCTTCATTTCTTTGTTTCCAAGCTATGACCATTGATGATCCAGAGAGCCAGTGGAGAGAATCTCAGGTGACATACTCATCTGTTTCCTCTTTCTTCCAATGTTAATTTTTTTAAATAAAAAAATCACAGTTTATTCCTGGTGCTATTCTGCTTTCACTTTATTGTATTTATTTATTTATTTGCTATATTTATATGCCACCCTTCTCACCCCAAAGGGGACTCTGAGCTGCTCTCAAGTAGGCATCATTAATTGGAACCCAAATATTTTGTTGGTCCCATGTAACTGCAGCACCTTCGGGTAGATTAACTAATGTGTCATCCATATTTATTTTATGAGAAATAAAGAAAGATGAAAGTATGCATGCCAACCCATGGTGTGTTACTGCACAACCACAAAATCACACTAAATAATAATAATAAGGAAATGACAGACTCCCGTGATAATAACCTAAATCTAAAAATTGTCCCATTCTTATAGTAAAAGTATTTCAATACAATTTAAAATCTAAAAAATATACAAACATTCAAACAGAATTAAATATAAATGGTATTTAAAAGTTCATTTAAAATACATTAAAAATTATTCACTTCAGATACATGCACATCATCAACCCTATATTGATACACCAGAATCAAGACCGTAAATAATGAACACCACTCAGAAATAGGAGAACTGCAGACAACAAGCAATGAAGAACCAGTTGCCATTTTGCAAACAGAGGATGCTGCCAGACAACAAAGGCCAGGCTACCTCTATGCAGATACCCTCACTGATTGACTTTGCAAACTTCATGGCTACCCAAGTATTCATTCAAGCTTACTAATTGCAATATTCACAGTTTCTTTAAACAGACAAGGGGTGTTTCTCCCACCCTGGACTTTCCACAGGTATACATACATTCCACTTGCCTCACTGCAAACAGAACCTCTGAAGATGCCAGCCATAGATGCAGGAAAAATGTTAGGAGAGAATGCTGCTGGAACATGGTCATAGAGCCGAAAAACTCACTGCAACACAGTGATTCCAGCTATGAAAGCCTTCAACAACCCAATATTGCTTTGACCACCAAAAATCTATACTGAAATGTAGAAGGAAATTACCCTGCATTCCAGATTTCCCATTTTATGATAATGGCATCAAGGATCTCCCTCACACCATCAAACTTGAAATGGCAAATTAGAGAGCAAAAGTTTACTCTGAATGGCAGGGAGATCATGCAAAGCCTGGAGAATAAGGGCCTCATTCTTCAGCAAGTCCAGATCATTTCCACTGAAGTTCAATGACTAAAACATATGAATGAGTTTTTCCTTGAGTTGATGGAGCACACAACCTTTCTGTTGGGAATTAAACTCCCTGGACTTGATAAACAAAACAACCATCAAGGTAATTCGCAAACCCTTTTGGCCCAGACATCATTTTAAGAACATATTCAAGAAAAGTGCAGAAAAAAGCCCAAAAGTGAAAGTATACTGCATTTCATGTGCTGCCTAAAGTATACTGGTAGCACATGAAATGCAGACTTCTGTACCATCGGCTGGCAGGGCTGCCACACCATCTTCAACTTCAGCACCACTACAGGATCCTCTGACAAAAGGCACTCCTCCAGAGTTGCTAAACAACACAAAACCATCTTATTAATATTGCCCTTGGTAGCCTTTTTTAGGGACCTGTTTGGGTGGAATACAAAATGAGGTGGAAGTGAAAGTGCTGGCAAACATAGTATAGGAAAAGTCAAAGGAACTGAATTGGGGAAATGCTCTGATCACCAGAAATCATATGAGAAATCTTGGAAAATGTATAACTCCCCCAAAGCCCCAGTATTTCTAGTCAGAAACCATTGTTATTGTGATATCGTAGGAGTTCTTCTCCCAAAAGTAACTTTTACAATCTCTCATATATATGCCAAAGAAAAATAATAGGTTTTTTTGTCCTTGGTGAGACAATTTGCTGTCGATGAATAATAGGTATAGGGTTTTTTTTTTCTACTTCTCTACCCCAGTCCTCCAAGCTACCTCAGGAGAAGCAAAGCAATATTTGGGCCAGAATTGCATTGTGTCTCTGTGTGACTCCATTTACTTGATGCTGAGAACAAGTAGGCTCTGATGGCTGGTGTCAACACCTCAACCAATCATCATACAGAGTTCCAATAAAAGCCGATTACTATCTTTGTGACCTTGGACAAGTTTTAACCTACCACTTTCGGCTCCTCCTGCTGTTCAGCTCTAAAATTAAGTCAAAGCAAGACCTCAGAGGGAAACAGATGCTGCATTTAAGCAGCATTTTCCTGGGGTAAATAAATTACAGGATAAAATAATAATTAATTAATAGCTAGCAGTCACTGTTCAGCAATTAGGCTGTCAGAGCTATTAGCTTTGTACCTAAACAAAATCCATTTTCATTAGGGATGCTAATGTACTTGAGCTGAAAAAAAATCTCTGTACATTTAAACAGTTTTCCCCAGCGGCAAAAATGAAAAATGAAAATAAAACCACAATGTTTGAATTTAGGATGTTTTGCTGTCCACTCAACATACTCATCCAGTTTCTCCCCACCCCCATCTTTTGAAAAGTGTTTCTGGTCCAGGTGTACTTAAATACTGAAGTCATTATATTATATTATTATATTATATGCAGTCTTTCAGCCTGTGTGACTGATATGCCATTTAGTGGTGTGTAAAAATTCATTTTTTTTCTTTTTTGCAAGATTTTATTGAAAAAGTCCTACATGTTTTGGATGAAAATATTTTTTTGGGAATAAATAAATAAATTGACTGATTTGGCCATCCGTCTCAGAACACTTAACACCAAACAAAGCAAACATGAATTATTTTGTGTGCAGTCATGTGCACAGTGACCAGCATAGATTCTGCAAGGAAAGTACCACAGAGAAGAGAGATTATTAATTTCTTCATTAATTTCTTCATGGAGAGTAATATTATAAAAATGGGGCAAATGTAGGGTGTTGTCACTTTTCAATTTATCTCCATATATTGGAAATAGATGCCAGTGTGCTACCAAGCACAATTCAAAGTGCTGGGTTTACCCTATAAAGCCCTAAACAGTTCCTGCCTAGTTTACCTGCCCAAATGGATATCTCCCTATGAATAATTCTGGAGCTTAAGAATGTCTGGGGAGGCCTTGCTCTTGGTCCCACCTCCTTCGCAAGTGCAACTGATGGGGACGAGAGACAGAACCTTCTCAGTGGTGGTCCCTCGACTGTGGAATTCCCTCCCTAGAGATATTAGATCAGCTCCCTCCCTGACCTTCCATAAGAAAGTAAATCATGTTTTTTGATCAAGTCTTTGGAGATCTTGTGCAATCGATAAATATGGATTTATGTGAAATGACTATTGAAATGGTCCAGACTATAACTTTGGATATTGTGGTTAACAGTGAAGGCATTGTTTTATATGTTTAAATGTTTTATAATTCTATTTAAATTTGTATTTTAAATTTACATTGCTTTTGTAGGCATTAAATACTTTCCTAAGTGTAAGGCGCCTTGAATCCCCTACAGGGTGGAGAAAGGTGGAGTAGAAATGCTGCAAATAAATAAATAAATAAATAAATAACACTGCTTAATGTATAAAAACCAGTTTGTCAAACAATCCAACAATGCCAATTAAAATTCTCAACCATGCCTAGCAATTCCTGGTCACATTTTACTTCTAGATACAACATTACTGTCCCTTCTCAGACTGCTAAGAATATCACCCCTTCAATAATCTAGCATTGTGATGGTTTGAACATTGACGACAATTCCAACGACCAGGGTACAATTCCCATTCAACCCTTGAAAACCACCTAGGTGCCACTATCACTAATCTCCCCACACACACACACACATACACCAACACATGAACAAGTCCTTCCAGGTTCACTTTAGGGTTGCTGTAAGTCAAAAATGGCTGGAAAGCACACATCAACAGTAAACATGATGCAGCTTTGAGTAGGAATGGTAACTATCTCTTGTGTCTTTAACATGGGTAATCTTATGTGATCAATAAACAGCAATGGAGAGGGATTGCTGATGGTCGTAACAATGAAAAGTAAACCTCAGTGGGCTTATCACATGGTCAGAATAACTTGATTTACACCCTGTTGTTTTGTCTTGGGAGTCTGTTGTTATCAAGTATTTCTTTCCTTTGGTATAAAGGCTGATTTCTATCCACCTTGTGAAAGAAGATGATGGATGGAAATGCATTTTTCCTAAGCTCCTGGAGTATAGCCATAATAAATCAACCAAACATGCATTAAAAGAGCCTTCCCTTGATTCTGAATCAATTTATTGCTTCAAAACCCCTGTAATCCACCCTTATTTATGTTTGTTTCTTCATTAATGCTCCAGTATTCATTGCTAGGAGAAATATATTTGGTATTTTCTTGAAGAACAGGCATTGTCTGGGACATTATCATACAAGGCAAGGCTAGAATACTGAATCCCATTCAGGTTTCTACAACCATATATGTTCCCAGAATAAATCAGTGGGGAAATAATAAGAGGCAGAAATATCGTTGATATGATTACTTAAACTTCTCAGGAACTGTTGGCTGCTCATATCTAGGAAAGCAAACATAAAAAATACAGGTAGACCATATTAAACCAGTAAGGTGTTTCACTTCTTTGTTGTCTGTTCTTGAAACAGCTATCTGGTAGGCCTGTTTTCGAACGTCGGATACATCCGAAATTTGGATGTAATTCGAATGTTTTAGACTTTTGGAGCAATTCCAAAGAGAGTTAAGGAAACAGGAAGTGGATTCACCATATATTCGGAATATATTCGGATAGTGTTCGTATGTCATTTCCGCCCGTCCCATTGCGTTTAAAATGGTTTAATTTTTTTATTAATGATTGCATTGCGCAATCGCGGACACTATTGATAAAGGCATTCCGAAGATCGGAAGTACATCCAAATTAATTTCGAAAAACTGCTGAAAATTTCAGAAGTCTATCAGATACGAGGCACCAGCGCCCCCTACATCCAAAGCGAGTTCCGAAGCCGATTTCTCCATGATAAAACAGGCCTACTATCTGGTATTTGAAGCAGACACATATATATCCTGCTGCCTTCATGTCACATACAATATTTGTAAAACGAAGCAAAACAAAAAAAGACATGTAACCAATCTGATAACCCTATATGCAAAACAAATGTTCCACCCTTGAGTATAAACAGGAAGTGGTGTTCTGTCAGTTTACGTTCCTTAGGACAGTATTGTCTCATTAGACCATTATCTGATATGGCTCTGACTTCTATTAAAAGTAAAGCAGTATATCCATTATTGTCTTTAGTCTAAAAGAATGATCCAACACAATGAATCATATCCCTAAAACAGTTTCAGCAATCTGGATAACTTTTCTAATACCTTGAATGGATTTGCATCCCCACTGACTCTGCAGTCATCTGTCACCAATTAGCCAATATTTTCTATTTTGGTTTGCAGTGACTATTAAAGATTTCACACAAATTTCCTTTGCACTGGAGATGCCAGGATCCAAATCTGGGATATCTGCATGAACAATGTCCTCCCACTGAATTAAATCCCCTATTTTATCATTTGTCTTCTTGTGCTAAACCCTCACTTGTTAGGATATTTTAAAAAAAATTGAGTAGGTTACGGAGTATTTACAAAGCCTATTAAAAATTCTGATTTAGTGCAAGAAATCTAAATGCCCCACGTCTAAAGGAGTGCTTGTGTTTGTAGAATGAAATGTGTTTCACCCAAATTAAAGGTGACTTGAAACAAAAGTGAAAAATTCACTATAATTTTGTGGGGGTTTTCCTGATGGAGATGGAAGATATGTGTAAATATATATTTTAGAGAAAAAAATCACGGAAAGTGTTGGGAAACTCTGTTGAAGAAGAGGCAAGAATCTGGACTGAACTGCTGAGAAACTTCATAATTAAGAACTTATTCTCCACAACATTTGTATGTTGTTGTTTTGTGCAGAAAACATATTTTTTGGCACAGAAATATTATTTGGTGATGAGAAATATTATTTTCTCACCTGAAATTATGTATCCTGTGATAAATAAATAACCTAGAAAAAAATGATACAATTTTGTCCCATATTGTGAATGATTTTAACATTTTTCTATTTATTGTGAAAAACATAGCATCATAGAATCATAGATTTGGGACAGACCTCATGGACCACCCAGTCAAACCCCCTGCCCAGAAGCAGGAAAATTGCATCCAAAGCACTCCCAATAGATGGCCATCCAGCCTCTGTTTAAAAACCTCCAAAGAAGGAACCTCCACCACACTCCAGGGCAGAGGGTTCCATTGCTGAACAGCTCTCACAGTCAGGAAGTTCTTCCTAATGTTCAGATGAAATCTCCTTTCTTGTAGTTTGAAGTCATTGTTCTGTGTCCTAGTCTCCAGACCCTTGATTATTTTAGTTGCCCTCCTCTGGACATTCCAGCTTGTCAACATCTCCCTTCAGTTGTGGTGCCCAGAATTGGGCACAATATTCCAGATGTGGTCTAACCAAGGCAGAATAGAGATACATTTGATACAAGTGTGCACATTAAAAAATTAATACAGTATACAAGCAATGCAAATTATACAAAATGTATCAGTTTCATACATTTATTAAAGGGTTTAGATTTGATAGAGTTCAGAATACACCTGTTTCTAGGTCCTTCTGGAGTTTCTAGTGGCTTCAACATTTTGACATTTTGAAACTTTGAAACTGCAGAAAATGTTTTAAAATTAAAAGAAAAAACATATTTCTTGCTTGAATGCCTATTATTGTTCTTAGGGGTGTTGTGACTTGACAAGGAGCTACTTGGAGATAAAAAAATAAATCAGGAAGAGAGAGGAGGGAAATTCTGTGAGCTTCTGGTGATGAATGTGCACACCAGATCTGGAAGTTGTCCACTCTTGTAGAAAAAAAATGTACAAGATTGCTTATCCATTCTACAGCATTCTTCAACAATTTTCAGAGTGATTATGAGATGGAAGTGTTCTTTTTATTATCATTAAATATTTTGTTTACTAGAAGATCCAATTGCGTTGTTTATGGTGCCTGTTACAGCCAAAGCTCTAAAACACCCCCTCCTCATCCATTTACTATATTTTCTCTGTGTTGGTCAGCATGTGAAATGCTCTTTGTTTCAATGAAACACATTCCTTTATGTGACCACAAATTGATTCTTTCTATTTACAGCAGCTTAACTGCATTAGCTATAAGAGAAAGATGGCTTAAGTCATCATTGGACAAAAGCTTACTAGGATCACAGGGCTGAAAGTATAGGATTAGTTTTCTTAATACAGCTTAATCGTTTGTCTGTAATTGCCAAATACACTTGGACAAAACCTTCCAACCACTTGGGCACTTGTCTGCAGCTAATTCTAATGGAAGTTGCTTAAAAACACTCAAGAGTTACAAAGGGTGTAATCAGCCAACCACTGTTTCTGCACAATCTCTCCCCTAGCCCGCTTCTTTATTTTATTGTGGCTTTTGTGAGAACATAGCTTAGCAGACTGTGTTTCATCTAATATGTCAGATGTTTATTGCAATTCTGTGAGACCTTGAAATTCTGAATGCATTAGTACCCAGTTTGGTTTCTTGTAATGCCAAAAATAATCCCATTGTCACTTGGGAGGTGGAGATCTTTTGCCCAATCTAGGAAGGCTTTTTAATCAAATGCATTTCAGATTTTCAGAGCAGGATCAGCTCAAAATATTTTGTTCTTTGAGCAGGGCAGCAAATTGTTCTCTCCATGATGCAGCCACAGGGCATAACTGATTCTCCAGTACACATGAAGCCATATGGAGGTATATGGTGGGAAAGAATGAACATCTTTTTCTGTGTTCTTCTGGGGAACGATATCGCCTAGTTTTTAATCTTCCATTTGGGCCTTTCTCATAAGTATAAGAATACTGGCCTAATTGTAGGCTATCTTTTCATTAAAATCACAATCTGTTCCCTGAGGCAACATCTCATTTTGCCTAATGGTAGACCTGAGACTATTTATTTTTATTTACTTTTCTATCAGCAGTAAGTTAAGAACCTTAAAGAGGAAAATGCTATATTTAGTGGAGCTGTAACTACGAATTAACATTTCTCCATTTTCTTTTTGCACATCAACTAATTGCCATCTTGGTCCATGCTACAAAATTGAAAGATATGAATTGAGCTTCATGGAGGGAAACTCTCAGAGGTATTTATATTATTTGTTTCCTGTACTTCTACTGTCATGGTATTCAGAATCATTCACCCAGCCCCAAGGAACATTTTCATGGATTGTCGAAGTGAAAACATCCTCTTTTCCCCTGAGTCTAAGATTGAATTACGATGCTCTATAGGTGTCAATGAATGTAATAAGCACACACTCCCACAATATAAAGGAAACAATTTATTCAGTTAGTTGTATAATCGCCTTGTTTTAGTTCTTCTGTGTTGTATTTATTTCAAATGGAATCAAATGGAAGTGTCTTTCTCAAATGAATGGGACTGACAACTTTTGACTGAATGGCATCCCAAATTTTGAATTGTGGTCAAAGAGATACATTTGGGTTATAAACAGGATGGCTTTCATTATGTCTAGACATAGAATAGCTATCAGAACCTTTACCATTTGCTGCACACTTTTATTTTTAAAATAAAATTGTATGTCATTATTTCTTGGGAGACCTATCATATTTTCTTTCTGTTTATTGTGCAGACTGAGCCAGAATGATTACTCAGGCATGACTCAGAAATATAGTAGCATTTAATTTAAGAATCATTGGAAGGCGGGAGAGAATACTTGAACCATAAATGTTACAGTTGAACATACTGTAGTGGGTGTATTAATCAATGAGCACAGTAATATTAAATTAATCCTAATACAGAAGGGGGAAATCAATAGTTATTACGTTAACAGGAATTAAAGTTATGTTCAATTATGAGAAAGATAACATAGTGCTACAGGCAGATTAATTAAATAATTACGTGTTTAAAATATATGCTTTCAGAATATGCTGACCCATTAAATTACCATCATGTTCCTTTGCAAGTAGCTGTGTATATGAAAGGGGGGAAAGTTTGAGAAGCACAATCTAGTGAATCTAACTAATGGGTTTTAGAGTATGACATATGCACAGAGTTATCCTGGAGATTTGGTAGTCAATATGTGAGAAACAGAAGTGCCTCTAGGTTGCTGTGCGTTTTCAGGGCTGTATGGCCATGTTCCAGAAGCATTCTCTCCTGACGTTTCACCCACATCTATGGCAAGCATCCTCAGAGATTGTGAGACCCTACAATCTCAAAGGATGCCTGCCATAGTTGTGGGTGAAACATCAGGAGAGAATGCTTCTGGAACATGGCCATACAGCCCAGTAAACTCACAGCAACCCAGTGATTTTAGCCATGAAAGCCTTCGACAACACAGTAGTGCCTTTCTCTGTATGTGTTCCTTCTACCTTCCTACATTCTGAAAATCATCTCCATCACATTTCTTTTCTGTTCTTCCTTCTACATAAAATGGAGGAATGTTATTTAATTTTTTATATCCATTCTCCATCTCCATAAATCTTAGGACAGGTTACAGACAATAAAACTGCACTCAAAATATTAAAACAATTGCAATGTTGTAAAAAAATCATTTCAGAGGCAGTATGAGGAAAATGCCTAGAGAAATGTATACAGTGTAAATTAGAACACAAATTCATGACTAGTTACACTTTGATTACCAAATATTCTAATGCACTAAAATGCAGGCTTCAAGGGAAGATTGTACAATTGTTGGGATGTCACTGCAGAGAAGGCACTTTCCTCTTTTGTTTACAGTAGTAAGAATCATTAGAGCCTTATCCCCATCTCAACATATTTTAGATACCCTACTACTGATAATATCAGAATATGCTCCATCAAGTGTTGCGATCCCATGCCTTGAAAGTGTAAAATAATTAAACAGAATCCCAGACTTTATAATACCTACTTGACCATATTGATTTCTGTACCTTCCCTGCATTTTTGAAAACAATCTTGTTTATCAGCCATATGCAATCTTCCACTTCTATCAGGTCTTATCAGAGTTTTTCCTCCTACTGCTTAGGAAGAATGTATATCGTCATCGTCATCGTCATCATCATCATCTCTTGTTTTTCCAATGGCCAATCTATCCATAGTTTACATACTTTGCCCTATGATGTACATAACAAGGAAATACAACTGCCATCATTTTATCAGTTAGCCAATATCACTTTTAAGATGTTAAAACAGACAAACTCATATGCCGTCCATTAAAAAGTCTTCCAATGGGAAGAAAACTTTGAAAATTACTTGTTGCTTTCAAAGGAATGAAATTGGCAAAGCGATTCTATTCCTACATTATAATGTAGCAATCTGAGTCATGGAAAATAAAAGCCAATGAAGCTTTTCCCTCTAACTTATTCTCAACTGTTGTTTCATAAGGATATTTCAAGTCTTGTTGGAAAAGGGTTTATAAATAATGTCTCTGGTTTTCCTTTCCTTTCTGGTTTGCCTTTCCTAGTTTCCTCAAATAGGACAGTGGATTTCACTGGTAGTTGGAAAGTGGTCAGTTTGACTGTTTTTTATAAAAGGTCCTAAGCAACCATAACTAATAACATTGGCTTTGCCTGCAGTTATTTTTTCCACTGATCCCCTACAGAAAAGTCACTTGCTTCTTAACTGTTTTGTGTTTTTGAGGAAATTGCAGCAGGAGACTCCAATGAGGCCATTATCTACTGCTACATTGTTGAAAATATTAGTCACAAAAGCTCCTGAGGAAATCATGTTCTTTTCCATTCCATTCCCTCCAGGTTCATAGCAACTGCTAGATATCTTGCTTCACCTGTATACGCTTACCTTTATATTCACCTTTGAAGATCCCACATGAATTATATGTAGCAATTGGATGAAGACAAACATCATGTATTATTTTAGAGATTTAAGAAATCAACAAAAAATGTAAGGCTTTTTTTTACATCTACAGTTACTGACATCTGAAGGTTATTAAATTTTCAACAACAATGTTAAATTCAGAAATGAAAGAGACAAAGCATTTACTGACACAAACATGCCAGGATGTGGGAATGCTCCACTGGCTTTTAATTTCCCTGGGTTAGACTGCTATATTATAATATGCTATACTGTAATTGCGGAAAAGCAGGAACATTAGTCTGTTTAACCATTTCTTTTAGGGTGGTGTCTTCTACTAGCTGTGGTCTTTCTTTTGTTGTAATAGACCATCTTGTACTGTTCTGTTTTACCGAGGTGATTTTATTATGATGTTTTAAGTGATGTTTTATTATATGTTTTGATTGTGAATCTTTTGCTGTCTTTTTATTGTATGTAAGCCGCCCTGAGCCACTGGGAGTGGTGGCGAATAAATTCGAATAAATAAATAAATACTCACATCATTTCCACTCATAGTAAGGAATTGCTTTATATATTGACGAACAAGTCAACCTAGTGTATAAGCTGAGGGCAGGTTTTTGGGGTCAAAATTATGGAGTTTGATAAGACCCGTGGATAAGTGAAAAGTCACTCCACTGAACAGGGAAAACATCAATGCCACATCAGGGAGCACTATTTTCCTTTCCAGACATTCAAAAAATAATCATAAGCAATGAAGAGAACAATGTAAGTCAAGGCCTATATTAATTTGCCCGGGATGGACTAAACTCCTGCTTTTCACGACTGTAATCAGAAAAGGAGATGATTCCTTTTATATAAGACTTAAGGTACACTACTCATATTGTCTCATAAATATATTGACTCAAATTTTTGCTGTTGATTTTTTAAAATTTCTCTTCTCTTTTTATATTTCACCTCCAAAATATCTCTTGTTGATCTAGTTCCTTGCTCTCCAAACCATTTTTCCTCCCTTGAGTGCACAAGGATAACCTTCATATCATACAGTTAACATGACTCTGCATTTAGTCCCAGGCAACATCCTATGAAATCATGGGAATAATAATGTATGAAGGGGTATTCTAGTGTCTCATAAAATGATAAATACCAGTATTCCATAGGAAGTAGCCATAATGGTTAAAGTGAAACATAGTGGTAAATTTGTCATAAGATATAATTTTGAAAAGGGTCCCTAGACATGGTTGAAGGGAGAAATCAGATCTCTCACATTTCATTTTTCCAGGATCTTAGGGTCCTTCCAGACAAGCCCTATATCCCAAGATCTGATCCCAGGTTTAATGTTTATCCCAGATTATCTGGCAGTGCAGACTCACATTATCCAGTTTAAAACAGAAAATCTGGGCTCATATCCTGGGACAGGGCCTGCCTGGAAGGGCCTTTAGTAGCTTTTAGGAAAAAGAGGAAGTGTTGCTGTGATTCAGGTAATATAAAAGAAATATATCTTCTTTCTTTTTTCCATTTCAAGATATTTATTGAATGTTGTAATCATAATCATAATAGTACTTTCCTTTAACATTTGTCTTCCAAATCATTATATATTTTCCCCTCCCTCCCTCTCCCTCCTTTCCCAACCACAGCATATTTCTACTAATCATGTTTTCTTTCTACCTTGTTTAGCACACTTACTATTTGTCACATGCTGGGGGGAAAATGTCTCTTGGAAAATGAATTTTCCATTTGCTTGTAGGAAAATGCCAAGGATTAACACCTTTGACTTCTTTAGTCTGTCAGATGGAAATTAATTTTTTTGCACATGAAACAGTGTGTTTTGGGGAGAGCTAGATGGCCCTGCCCCTTGATGTGACCTGAGTGCCATCATGACCAGACTTCATCGTACCAGGTTAGTACTAGGACCAGGAATCAATCAGGGTATATGGAAGGGGTTGCTCAAAAGTAGCTGGGGATGTCTTTGTCATGGGTAAATGTGCAATGAGTATCTCAAGATGACCTGCTTCTGTTCCAGTTTCCACCTTCATATGATAAAGACCCTCATTTGTGATTTTGCATTAATAAATTTCTTCAAATAAAGTCTCTAAGTTTTTTTAAAAAAAATCATTGCCTTTTTATTTTCTTTTCATTGTGCTCTCTTGAGCTTGAAGATATTTTTTTCATTTACAAGTATACTTCCTATTCATTTACAAGTATACTTCCTATTCCATCATATGTGGGAGCATCAACTTGTCCATTTCAGTCCTAAACAAAGGAGTAGCATTAAGTTTTCATTATTGCAGACTTAGCAATATTTCAATGACAGCCCAGGTACAAATGCATGATCAGCAAAACTGCTGCTCACTTGTAAATGCAACTGATTAAAATCAGAAGTGTGTCTAAATACATTTGGGTTTTGAATCTAATTTTTTTTTCTTTGAACGTACACTGAAGAACCTTTCAACCTAGTTTTATGTTTACTTTTAAAAGCAGTGAAGTTGGAAAAACTGCAGAAGCTTTCTTTTAATCATTTCTTCAAGGTCAGCAGAAAAGGGAATGTTGAACAATTGACTTTGCCCATTTGATACATTTCTTTCAAGGCAATCTCAGTAAGATTTCAAAACAGACTTTTCACTGTGTCACAGTAATCGCTCCTCCTCACAAAATGGAAGGCAGTCACTTTCATACTGTAAGGATTTTTCTATTAATCCAAATTTTAGTATGATATGTTAAGAGGTATGTTCAATATCCAGCCAATGGAATAAGGATACCATACGCAAAATAAGAATTGAAACAGGGCAAATTTTATTCACTGCTACTTGTTTATTTCTCTGTGAGGTGTACTAATAAAAGAGAGGAAGCAACATGAAGCAGACATAGCTGAGACAATTGGTTTCTCCCTCGCATCCCTTGGACAAAAACATTGGAGTCCTCAAAGAAGCCAATTTAAGTTTAGGTTGCTGTCAGGCCAGTCACTTCAGATAGACTAATATCCCCACTGCTGAAAACAAAACTTTAAAGCCATATCAAAGCCAGTCATATCCCACCTCCTTGGTCACATAACATGCAGAATCAGTTCCAGATTCTTATCCTTCAACAAAAGGGTGCCATAAATGTTGAACAAGATCTGCCTTTTTCCCTACCATCTGAGCCAAGTTCACCATCCCCCTTGATTGTGTACGGTACATGAAAACTATGCAAAGAAAGGGAAAAATCCTATCCGGCCCCAAAGAACCAATAAACTTATACTGTGTTTAGAGAAGGTGGGCTGAGAAAACAGCAAAAGGAAAAACTGGGAGTAGACCAATCCCCAAACTTCTTCAAACCTGGGCATGAAGTCACTATTATATAATTAAGTAGAACCCCACCCACACCCCCATACAGCTTCAGTAATATGTGGAGAGAAACTAATAAAAATCCCAAAACTGTGGATGAGGGCTGCAAACAAATGAAACCACAAGCACACAGGTGACTAAATGGAAGCACAATTGGAAAACAATTCCCGAGAACTCTCTGCAACCATTCCTTTGTTCTGATGTTTATGAATTGAAACAGAGATTGAATTTACTCTGTGGGCAACAGCATGGGAGGCAAATGACCCCCAAAAGGGAACAGGGTTTGTGAGGGGGGAAAATAAAGGCAACCGGGAAGGGGGGGGGTGAGGAGAGATAACGAGAAGAACTCTGCTTGTGTGCACATTCAGATATTCACATCAGCATTTACGAGGTCCAGTGTCACGATCACGGACTTACCGGCCCCTTAAACACACACACAGAGACGTACTAAAGGCTAACTACTTTATTGAGTACAAAAACAGCTTGAGAATATAGTCCAATATGAAAAGAGTGTCCAAAAGAGTATCCAAAAGGCTTAGAGTAACAATGTCCAAAACGTAACAATAGTCCAAAGTTTAGCAGGGCTTCGCAAACCAATGCGAATCAGGAACCAGGGCAAGGCTTCGCAAACCAATGCGAATCAGGAACAAGGAAGGCAAAGCAAGGCAAGACTTGGTGACCACAGCTTGTGGTCCTACTCCGTTTCGCCAGTACAGGTATGACGTGGCCGGAGAACTGAGGATGCGTTCCCACGGATCCTGTACTTAATCCTTCGGCCGAGGTCCTCGGCGCTCTAGGCTTCTTCGTCTCCAATCCCTGCTGACGGACCTCGGGCGATCTAGGGCTCGGGACCAATCCCTCCTCCTAGACTCTATGTTCCGTCTCCTATCGAAAATTCGACCTTGCCTCTCGGCAGCTGTGTCGCTATCTTCCTGAGAGCTTTCCTCCCTTGCACTTTCCCATTCGGATTCGTCCATGTTTACATTATCAAGCTCTTGGGAATTCCTCCCCCCCGGGTGTTCATAACTCCCTTCGCTGCTTCCCATCTCCACCTGGTGATCGGAATCTATGCTAGGCCCAAACATCATCTCATCCCATGCCAAGCTCTCTGTAGGCGATTGAGGCCCATCCGAAGGGCCCTGTGCTTCCCCCAGTCATCTAGCTCATCCTCTGAATCCACTTCTGCTGCTGCAGGCCCTAATGCTAATGGCACCCCGGGACCCGTTCCTGCCCTCCAGGCACAAACGAGAACTGCTGTGCTACATCCAGCACATCTCAGAGAGTCAATTAAAATAAATAAATAAAAGTAATCTTCCACTAGATGTCCCCCATCCATCTTGCTGATTTCTAAAATATGCTACAAACAAATGTTTCATAATGACGAGGGAGCATTTACTGGGACTGACAGCTCCATGTTTGAACTTGCTGTCAAGTACCACAAATCCCCCCCAACACACACACACACACACACACACACACTTATTTATCCTGGATTGTGAGGCCATCTGGGAGCACAATGAGAGAGTCAGGAAATTCCTGTGGCATTAGTTTTAGACCTGAAAGTAGTAATTAATTAATCTGGTATTGCTGCTCTGATTTGGGGCAGGGGTAAGGTGGGCCTGTCTATATTAAGTGTGTCTGTCTTTTTTCTCTCTCTTTCTGGCTAAGAAGTCTATATATTCTTCCCTAAACTGCAAATGCCAGGACTCCTAAGGATGGAGCTATGGCAATTAAAGTGGAAACATGGCACTGTATCTGAGTAATATGAAAGGGCTGAAGGGCTGCTAATACTTTTCCTTTCAGGTCAGGATATATTTTGTTCCACCAGTTGACAGAGGGTTAACCTAATAAAGTCACCTTGCCCAATAAAATGGACTTCATACTGTCAAGAAAGCACATGAATTAGCGGGTTTTGAAGCTCAGGTTCACTCATCAATGTGCATGTTAACCCGATGGTACACAGGGGAAATGATACTGTAGCTAAGGCTTTCCTGATAGAATCATTGCTGCTCCCTTTGATGGATGAGGGAAGCTTTATTTGAAAATTCCAAGTCTCTATTAAGTCAAGAGGTTCATTGGGGACACAGTTCTTATGGCGGCAGTTTAACACTGATGATGTTTGTTGTGGACCAATAATACACTTCTATCACTGTCTCCTTAAACATTGGCTTGGCCATAATTTATGGGTAGCAAGTGAACAATTCATCCTGAGGCTTAAGGATTTGATACATGTCTGTTAAATGTTTCTTAGCAACCTCTGCAACCCATTTCTAAAACATTAAATCATGGTAGCTGCTAGGCCTTCATTAAAAGGCTCTACAACATAAGCCCTCTTTTCAATCAATACAACACCATCTACAACTGATCACACAGAGGGGGACGGAGTTATTTATAGCATTTTCCAATTTTATCCCCCCTCCCATCTCTGTTTCCTCAGAGCCTTGTGTGTGAGTGTGTGTGTGAAGACAATGTCAGAATTATATACGAGTGCTTTTGGTCCAGACTAATCAGAATTCGCTTCCTCTTGCAAAGCAAACAAGTAAACAAAAGAAGTCACTAGAGGCAAGATTTTTGATATTCAGACTGCACCATGTATATTTATGAAAATTATTTGAGGATACACTAAGAAACAGATGGAAAATGAATTAGCTCAGTTTAATACACCCACCCCAACATCATCAAAACCAGAGGGAATGGCTGAAAACAAATGAAATCAATAGGAATATTCCTGCCAGATAGATTGATAGGTAAGTAGTAGGCATGGTTTCGAACCCAAAAATGGCGATTCTAAAATCAAATGGGGGGGATTTTTTTTGATTAGTAAAAGAAAGACTTACAAAAAAATTTCCAAAAATTTCTAAAATGTAACTTAATTACTAACGAAATTCGTTAGTAGTTCGTATGCAAGAGCATGCACATTCAGATGGTTTTGGTTTACAACTCCCAGAAATCCTAACAGCTGGTAAATTGGCTGGGATTTCTGGGAGTTGTAGGCCAAAACTTGAATAAATCACACTGAATTCTAGATGGGACTCTCCAAATAGGAAGTAGGGAGGGAAGGAGGGAGGGAGAGGGTATTCTATTCTTGGAAGCAGCAAAAAAGGAGGAGCCCCCCTCGCTCCCTCGCTGCCTCTCTCACCCCGATCCTGAGGGAGCGAGGGCCCAAGTTTGCCCAGGCTGAGAGGAAAAGGAAGAGGCCTGAGGCTGTGAGGAATGGTGGGAGTTGAAGTCCAAAACACCTACCTGAGGGCTGAAGTTGGCCCCTGCGATGGGGCAAGGCAGAGCAACGGGGAAGAGAAGGGAGGGGGGGAGAAGCATCTGTGAGAGCGCAGGGAGAGAGAGGAGGAGAAGCGTGTGTGTGTGAGAGAAGTTGGCCTTTGCGATGGGGCAAGGCAGAGCAATGGGGAAGAGAAGGGAGGGGGGAGAAGCATCTGAGAGAGCGCAGGGAGAGAGAGGAGGAGAAGCGCGTGTGTGTGTGTGAGAAGTTGGCCCCTGCGATGGGGCAAGGCAGAGCAATGGGGAAGAGAAGGGAGGGGGGAGAAGCGTGGAGGACTACACTTTCCAGAATGCATTGCCTAGCAGCAGCGTCACTTCCAGTTCCCCATAGAAATGCGGGAAAAGAAGAAGCTGAATGAAGGCGGGAAGGAAATGAGGGAGAAGACAGGAGAAGTGAGTACGTAGTACAATAATTAAGAATTTATTACAATCATAACGCAAATTGTTGGCCTCAAGGACCATAAAAGAAAGTCTACTTCCTGGTTAGCTGCCGTGATGCGTATAAACTAGAAAGTCCCATTACATACGAATCACTTACGATTTCTTTTGATTTTCATAACTTTTTTCTCATGCCTAGTAAGTAGATAGATAGATAAATCTTTTAAAGTTATTTTTAAATAATTGTTTACTGGGGAGTTGTCCTTCCCCTCTTAGGGCGCTTGTGCCCGCTTTGTGATGGTCAGTGACCGTAATAAAGTTTTGATAGACAGATAGATAGATAGATAGATAGATAGATAGATAGATCAGTGACTGACTACAATATGTATGAAATTCAGAATAGATCTACACTGCCCTATATCACAGGATCTGATCCCAAAATATCTGCTTGGAACTGGGTTATATGAGTCTCCACTGTTTTATAATCTGGGATAGACAGATACTTTGGGATCAGATCCTGGGATATAGGGCAATGTAGAAGAGGCCTAAGAAAGAAGTATCATGGTAGATTTCTCAAGGCATAAAATTTTAGTTGTGTGGTTTCACCATTGAAAAAACAATATGTGTACTTTCTAATACATGTATTTACTAATGACTGCCCAGAAAACTGTAACTCTGTTATAGATCTTAAGGCTCAGTTAGTTCATAGGGGTGGTTGCCCACTGCCGGGCAGAAATCCGATCGTCTGCTGCTCTGCTCTGCTGCGGTGGCGGCTGGGTCCACTTTGTCATCCTCTGGGCTGGGTCCATTGGGCCATTCCATCTTGGGATCCTTCCTCTTTTGAAGATGTCAGCCTCTATCTTGGTTCGCACCTTGTCTTCTTGAATTTCATGTTATTTTATTTTAGTGGTTTTTTATTATTATTTTACAATAATTTAATTATAATAATATAATAATATAATAAATAATATAATATAATGTTATATTATAATTTCAATATATTATAATGTCTATATAGATATACTATACTATAATAATTATGATATTAATACTAATAATATATGAATATTTCTTGATATATGAATATATTAATATTAATGATGTGTAATATATAGTAAATATAGCAAATAAATAAATAAATAAATAAATAATGTAGATTAGAATGTAGTTCAGCCTCTAGGTGTGGCCCTCCATAATATTTTTTGGCTCTCGTGTGGCCCCTTGGAAAAAATATTTGCCCACCCCTGGTCTACACTGATCATATAATACAGGTCAATCTGCATTATAATGGCAGTGTAGATAGGGCCTCAGTGTTCTTTTCTCTCTCTACTTTGCCTCTATCCTCCCTCCTTCCATTTTACGCTGTTCTTCACAAACTTATCTGAAAGTTGGGTTCTACTGAACTCCATGGGATTTACTGCACAGTAGACAAACTTGGCTTTTCTCCTCTTCTTCTATGCCATTTAATGCTCTTAATTTGCCTGTTTTCTAAAAGCTAGTAAGAAATCCTATCTTTATCTGCTTAAAGATAGCTTGGATCAAATAATCAAAGGGATTTCTTTTCTATTCTCAGTGGCAGAGAAGTGATAAGGATGAGACAGAACATTTTCTTTTTGAAGACTCTAATCTCTCTTGCAATAAAAATACAAGCAATCTTTGTAGTAATGTGAGGAAAGTCAATGTGAAATGCACTTTAAAAAAGTGTGACACAAATGTGGTTTCTAGAATGATACATTTGATAATGGAAAGTTGCCTGAATTCTGTCAGTTGAACTAAAAATGGTGATGAACCATTTAACTACCATATTCCCTTATCTTTGACTATACTGGCTAGTGTTGATGGGGATTATAAGATAAAAAACCATCTGTAAGGTCATAGTTACTCATTCTTGTTTTAAATGCAACTTAGATATGTCAGCCAAGATAGGCTGCAGATTAGTTTCCAAATCAAGATGTAGTAACGTGTCGTCGTCGTCCCCCCCGCTGATGGAAGCAGAATTAAGCAAGAAAAATAATGGCTGGGAAACAAAAGAAAATTGGGGCATCATAGAGCACTAAAAGGGGGAATGAGATGAAAACAATTCCCTAACATCAGTAATTGGTTGCTATGATATTGTTCGCTTTAAGTCACAATTGTGAATATGGATAAATTGGGATTCCATCTAAGATCTGAGATGCTTATGAATTTGTTTGTGGCCTGGCCTGATCTAAATCTCCTGAAATAACTTGAAGACTGAGACTTGATTATTCTTCTGATATTACACATTTCCAGATTTCTGAATGCAGCCCTTATTCTTCTCCATGTACTAAACATAATTTTAAAATGAATATGTTAGCATGACAATAACCTCAATTTTGTTTTTTTAAAAAATGAGACATAAAGGTCTTTATAGTTACAGTCACAAAGAAAAAAGGTTTAAAGTGTTTTATCCTAATATACACGTTTGCAAATGAAGTTTATAATGTTTAACAAATCCCATTAAGTGCATAGTTTGTGAAAAATTGGGTATTATGGTGCAGTCTGTTATAAATTATTTGTTATAATAACATTGTGATAAAACAGCTTGTGTTCTCATGTACTTCAGTAAAATGACTTATTTTCAACATTTAATGAGCCTCAAAAAGTTCCACATAAGTAAGAATAAAATTGACTCTAATATTAGAAATGTTACTGTTTGAATCTAAAGCTCTCAGAGACTGCACTGATAAGTAGGCCTGGTTAGGTTTCTCTTTAGTCAACGAATTTCATTTAAAATTCATTAAAAACTTACATTAGAAATTGTTTTGAAGTGTGTCAAGCAACCTTTTAGTTTTCAAGCTGGAGTCGTCAAGTTTCATTGGGTTTTTTGTATGTGCGTGGCTCCTTCCCAGGGGCCAGGGGTGGAGGGGATCGGCTCCACTCCTGGCGCTCGCGCTCAGGGGGAAAAAGAGGGGAGGAGGGAGAGCAAGAGCAGAGCAGAGGAGAGGGCTGTGGAAGCCCCTCCCTCCCCTCTGCATCTCTCTCTTCCTCAGCTATACAAGCCTGCGCGCGGATCTTTCTGCTGCCGCCGCTGCTCTTCCCGCTTGAGGCGTAGCTCTCCACTTCTCCCTTTCCCCTCCCAAGCGAGGCAGCCCTTGTTCTCAGAGGTGCCCCGTTGTGCCTGGGATCCTGGCTGGAAACCGTGGCCTCGGCAGGTACGAAATGTGTGCTCCTGGGGCTGGCCAAGTCTCCCAGCAAGAGAGGAGGAGCCGGCACAGCAGCTGGGGAATGCCCCCGGAGTGAGGAGGGAGGGTATGATGATGAGGGTGCCAAAGAAGAATGGGCAGCAGGAGCCAGGCAGGTTGCTCTTGCCTTGGCTTCTTCCCGCAGCCCAACACACGGCTTACCTGGCATGTTGCGGAAGGTAAGGCATGGCCCTTTAAGGACCAGCTAAGGCAGCCAGGGGCAAACTTAGGCCCTCCAGGTGTTTTGGACTCCAACTCCCACAATTGCTAGCAGCTGGAAGGCTGCTAGGAATTGTGGGAGTTGATCCAAAACATTTGGAGGGTCTAAGTTTGCCCAAAGCCTAGGCTAAGGTATCTTAAGAGAGTGTTTTTGGTTGGCATTTCTGACACGTGGGATGCACCTTTCCCCTCCACTCCTGGCTCCTGGGAAGGAGCCAACACCAGGAAGCAGAAGATCTGAGCTGTCAAACTCACTATTGGCAGGTTTTCGCTCATTGTGCATGCGTGTCCGCCATTAACGGATTACTAACGAATTTCGTTAGTTTCTACAAGATAATTTTGATATTTTAACTAAAATTTCAGAACTCCACCAGATACGAAACGCCAGCACCCCCTACATCCACAGCAAGTTTTGAACCATTGTTTTTCTTGCTCAACCAGGCCTAGTGATAAGGTAGGTTCTGGGAATCATAGACCAACAAAACAAAACATTATGTTTTCCCAGTATTTGCACCTCACCTGAAATCTCATGAATTTATGTGGGTGGTACAAGAAACAGAGACTTAATCATGCCCTCTTTGTTGAATTTATTGCATTAGCTCTCTTAACAAGTGAGCCTGCATCCCACCTTTATGTGGGTTTCTTGTTTGTCTGTTTGTTTGTTTAACATAAGCCATTGTGCAATAAAATAGTTAGGAGGTAGTGGCTGCTGTTTCATTTATGAATTGTTGTCCTTTCTAAGCATTTATTAGTGGTTTAACTACATATAAAGCTTTGTTGAGAGGAAACATAAAAGGCAGTGCAAACATTTTGATTAAAGAAGGAAAGAATTGAATCCACAAAGAAGTGAACAGTGCTACTTCTCAGGGGATAACGAATGTAATGTATGAGAGCCATTACTTTGTCCAAGGTCATACCACTTGTCAACTACAGGGAGGGAGAATCCAACAACTTACAACTAGCACAGATGCACAAAAAATCTGAACAACTTGAACTGTTCTTTGTCCCTGAATCCAGCAGAGCTGATTCAGCTAAGTCCTAATGAATTGCCACACTAAATCAAACCAAGCTTTTATCTCACCCAATATCCTCTCTCTGGCAATATCCAGCCCTAGCTAGTTCAAAGAATGATGCCAGACAGAAAACTGTTTGAGGATAACTTGCCCTCTGGGTCTTTTTAACCTATATTGAAGGTTCTCTCAAATCCCAAACTGCAAGGATTTAGAATCCTTTCAAATCTTTTTCCCCACCCCACCACATTTTCCATAGCTTGCTTCATTGATGAACATATCTATGGGCTCCATTCCACATATGTATCCATTCCTGTTTTACAAACATCATCTTCAGCTTGTTGACACCATGAAAAACTGTTCCATATACTTTGACAAAACATATCACAGTTCATGTTCTGATTAGTGTGTGCAGTCAGTACCAAGTGAAGGTACATGAGCAGTGATGTCTGGAAAACATAAGACTGATATCTACTCCCAGCCCTGTTACAGCACAATCCTATCCCAGCCTTCTTGTAACCAACTTCTTCTCAAGGTTAGGGATATATTCATACTAGGACTACAACAAGATATAGTCCATGTATATCTTATCAATGTACTTGAGTCATAGTCCTATAAGTACTTTCATTTCAACCCTGAAATTACGAAGAGAGATACATGAAGTTAGATGAAATATGGGCCACTTTATTTTACTTATTAAATATTAAACGTTTTAAACCTGGAAAACTTGCCAGTCTCTCGATGGGAAAAAAATACCTGACCCCAAGGGCAATTGAGTCTTCTGGGTTGCTCACCACAGACTGTTTATTTTGGAAGGCAAACATAGGGAACTCTCCCTCTTGCAAGCCTCAGAACTCAAAAACGGAGAACAAACCCCCATGTAACTCCAAGGGCATGTACTTTCCCAGCTCCCAGACTGTAGAATCCCCCCACCCCCCAAAAAACAATTCCAAAACCCAAGCTTCAGCCAAATGTTGTCAAAGTGTACGTTGATTTTTGCTATTCTACCTCCAAACCTAATTTTAAAAATCACCCTGAAACTAATTTCCCAGTCAACAAAATCAGTATGGATAAGACCACCCCTACCCCCAAGAGATCAAAATTTCCTGCCCATCGCCAATAGGCAACTGAATAAACTGACATTGCATTGAGGGTGGAAGGGTGGGTTTTGAGATTTGAAAGAAGGCTCTTGTGAGTGGTGCCACGCCTTAAGTAGCCTCTGTCCTCATCCTCCACACATGGGCAACCTATCCAGGGATGCCATCAAAAACATCAACTCACCCCCAACTTTCTTGACTATGCGGTTCTGGATTAAAATACTTCAGAATAAAACCCATTTATTTCCAAATAGCTACTCCACACATAGAGGAAGTAATGGGCTAGATGAGGGTGAACAAATTGAAACTTAATCCAGAAAAGATGAAAGTACTACGGGTCTTGTGTATGATGCATTAGGGAATAGGATCACAATTTGAGCTAGACAGGGTTACACTCCCCCTGAAAAGCCCCAGTCCACAGTTTGGGGGTGATTATGGAATCTTCCTAAAATCTGAAAGCCCAGGTGGCGGAGGTAACTAGCGTTGCCTTTGTACAATTTAAACTTCTACATCAAGCATGTCCATTCCTGTAGAAATCAGACCTGGCCACTGTGGTACATGCTTTGATGACATCCTGACTGGGCTACTACAATGTGCTCTATGTGGGGCTGCCCTTGAAGATGGTTCTGAAACTCCAATTCATTCAGAGAATGGTAGCCAGGCTGTTAACAGGAGCAGATGTGAGAGATTATACTTCTCCACTTCAAAAACAGCTCCACTGGCTGCCCATCAGTTTCTGAAACCAATTCAAGATGCTGGTTTTGGCTGCCCATCAGTTTCTGAAACCAATTCAAGATGCTGGTTTTGGCCTTTAAAGCCCTATATGACCTCAGTTCAGGCTACCTGCAACAACTTGTCCACTGTTACATCCCTGGGAGATCTCTTAGATTCAGTGAGGTGATTCTGCTGTCAACAATAGCCATTTCCAATATTCACCTCAAGCTTTGAGAAAAGGTTCCTTTTCTGGGGCTACACCCCTAATATTGAATGTCCTCCCTGGGTAGATCTGGCCATACCTTGCTAGGTTTCAGAAAAAGTCTTAAAACATTCTTTTTCAATAAAACTTTTGGCTGATTGGATTTATTGTAATTAGATGTTGGCAGCCGGATGGCTTTTAGCAACCCTTGATTTTAGGATTTTATAGTTTTATTGTATTTATTGCTCTTAATGTTTGTATTGTTTTATTTTATTAATGCTGTTAGCCTCCTTGGGTCCTTAAGTGAGGAAAGGTGGTATAGAAATCGCCTAAATAAATAAATGTAGGATTGCACAGTTAAATGTCTGTTTAACTGTTTTACTTCTTCTATTTGTACCTCAGCCTATAAGATGGTATAGAATTCAATAATAATTAAAACAATAAAAATATACATATACATAAAGTATAAAAATACAAATATTCAAAGTGTTTTCCTCCAAATGATTATAATAGTGACGATGATAATGACAATAGGCTAAGAAAAGTAAATGACTTTTCACCAGATGTAACTGTCATGATGAAGATGAATGCAGACACTCACCAAGGAACAAACTCAGTCATTGTCTTTTGCAGTATTTATAAAAGAACATCTATACATACAAAGTCCAAATGTTCTTTTTGAGACACTAGCCTTGTAGAACTCCCAACTCCTTCCAGCAAACTCCTCTGATTCCTCCAAACACACCTCTCCAACAACCCACACAAAGGAGTTGTACTTTGGTTCCTTTATTCCCCCTGCAACTGCCCCGCCCTGGCTGTAACTACACAATGTTGGCCAGGTGGTTTGGCTCACTCCCAACTGCATTGATCCTTACAGCACTTACTTCACTTACTACTTGTTACTTAAGAAATGAACTCTAACAGTTATGGTATGAGGATATTAATGCTGTGATACTATGCCCACTAACCTGGTAGTAAGTCTACTGGCATTAATAAAATGTGAGGTGCATGAATAGGGCTGCATTATTACATGATTGAAAAGGAACAGGTTGATGAACAGTCAGGATATAAAATCTGAAGTTGTATTTAGTTGACTTATTGGATATAGCCATGTATAAGCCTAGAACTGTTAGTCAAAATTGACCCAAATAACATGGATCAATTTATTCATGGGACAATCATAAGTACTTTAGCTTGACATTAAAAAGTATTTACTCTAGCATAATGTATACGGTCTTATTCTTTGAGTAGAGTAGCAAAAGGCAAGAGCTTAGTCTATCCTGAGGGAACCTCAAAGAACCTCTGATCCCTCATCTTTTTTGACCCCAAATCCACTTCTGGGACAGGAAAACTACAGCTGCCAGAAATACTGGCCCTCTGTTGTGGCATTGGTCCTTTCTGCTCTTAACAGAGTTTATCCATTGGTCACATCAAGATCTGTAATTCCAAACCTGTATTTCAGGCTGACTTAAAGAGAAGTATATTTCTAAGTTTATTTGCAAGATTGTATTAAATGTGTTATTAATGTTTTGTCCCTGGTGTGTTGGAATCATTTTAATGAATTTATTCACTGTAAGAAAATGTGAGGGTGCATTTTAAGTGGAAATTGCCATTGGGAACCTGGACTCATAAAATGATCTCCTAGAGAAAATATTCACTGTGTCTTCTGCATACACATACCCAATAAAATTAGACTCTAATGGCATTGTGTCATGCATTGCATCTACAAGAATCAATTAACAAATTGTCATCAGAACTAATCAGGCCCTCCTCTAGTTGAAAAAAATCACATTATTAATTGACTCATATGCAGTTCATTCTATGTGTAATCTTCAATTGCCTTGAAGTGCTATTTCCTCAGAATACTGAACCCTAAGTCGTCTAATGGCCCCCACAGCACTATCACATAATTAAAATCTTTTACTTTTCGGAATGTAGCCAGAAGAAAATCTCTGATAACAAATCAGTTGCATGATGACAAGTAGGCTTATCTGACAGGGAATGATTTATATTACAATTGATACGTATTTAGTGTACATGTTTTCTCAAAACTGTATGACCATTTGGAAACAGGAGGAAATTAGTTGTTGAGTGATATTTATGAAAGGAGCATTAGCCCTTGCTGAAAAGAGGCCAAACCTGAACACTAAAAAAGTTGTGAAATTAAAATGTGAAATCATTTGAATTACTTACTACTTCATCACACTAAACAATGAATCCACTTTAAATCCAGTTTCTGCCTCCTGCAGAATTCTGGGGTTTGTAGTTTAGTAAGGCTGTTAAAGGCACCTCCCTAGACTACAAACCCCATAATTCCATAGGAGGCAGCAACCGGATTTAAAGTGGATTCATTCTCTTGTGTGATGAGGTCCTCAGTTGAAAGAAAAGAGACCTTTGTTTATTATCCAAGAATGGTTTTGGGAAGCTGAAAGATAAAGGAAGAAGGTATTAATTTACTAGGCATGAGAAAAAGTTATGAAAATGATTCGTTTCGTAAGAAATTCGTAAGAAATGCTACTTTCGAGCGTTTCCGCACCTGGAACGCCAACCAGGAAGTGGACTTTCTTTTTCGAACTTGGGGGGCCAGGATTTTCTTAAGTGTCGTTATTAGGTCGTAAGGGGGGGCATAAGGGGGGGCACCCTCCTTCTCTCTCACCACCCTCCCGCCTCCCTTGCCAATATTATGGCAAGGCAAGCCCTAAACTCGCTCCTTCTTTCGGCTGGAAGGAAGCCTGGAAAAATGTAAACAGAGAGGATTACTCAGAGAAGTAAATCTGCAAAGGGGCACTTTGGATGAAGGGGCCTCCTTTGCAGATTTACTCTGAGTAATCCTCTGTTTACATTTTGTCCAGGCTGTCCTGCCTCTCCTGCCCTGCCAGGATCTAAAGCATCAAAGAGTATTGGGGTTAGAAACCAACCTAATGTATAATAGAATGAATGCTACTGTAAGTGCCACTGCCTAATATTATAAGTAATCCAACTGGTCATACCTAATTCCATGCAGATGCAATAATACAGCAGTAATAACAATGGGTATAAGAAGAGGTGAAATTCAAACCGAAGTATTCTGACTGGTCTCTCCTCATGCGGTGCAACGGGCTCGGGAAATTAGCCGGGGGAAAAGCCAGCGTTTGCGCTTGGGAGCACACACATACATATTCTTGGGAGGGGATTTGTTGCAGAATCCCGGCCCCATAGAGAAGATTCTCCCGCAACCCCCCCCCAAAGAATATGTATGTGTGTGCACCCAAGCAGAAAACGCTGGCTTTTCCCAGGCTATTTCCGGGCTCACAGAGAAGAGCCCGTTTGCACCGCATGAGGCAGGGACCAGTCAGAATACTCGGTTTGAATTTTACCTATTCTTATACCCATTGTTATTACTGCTGTATTATTGCATGTGCATAGAATGTAGGTATATGACCAGCCTAGGCAAACTTGGGCCCTCGCTCCCTCGGGATCGGGGTGAGAGAGAGGCAGCGAGGAGCTAGGGGGCTCCTCCTCCTTTTCTTTTGCTGCTTCCAAAAATAGAATACCGACTCCTCCCTCCTTCCTATTTGGAGAGTCCCATCTAGAATTCAGTGTGATTTATTCAAGTTTTTTGGCCTACAACTCCCAGAAATCCCAGCCAATTTACCAGCTGTTAGGATTTCTGGGAGTTGTAGGCCAAAACCATCTGGAATGCGCATGCTCTGGCATACGAATTACTAACGGATTTCGTTAGTAATTAAGTTACATTTTAGAACTTTTTGGAAAATTTTTTGTAAGTCTTCCTATTACTAATATTTAAAAAATCCCCCCCATTAGATTTACGATTTGCTATTTTTGGGTTCTAAACCATGCCTATAATTTACCTGTGAAGGTTTTATGATACAAGACGAATATCTCGTGGCTTGCACATCAGGGGATGGCAATTTTGAAGGAACTATCCAAGGTGCAGGGTTTTATTCCCAAAATACTGTATTTCATCACATAGTCACACTTTCTCCCCCTTTTTGGGGAAAAGGGGTATGATTATTATGCAATGGTGATTACTAAGCAGTGAAAATTCCTCCTTTGAGGGGCTTTCCTCACAACATAATAATCCCTGTGAAGATGCAGCCATGTAGGAACAGCTATTTATGGGATAGTCATTCAGGGGACGGCCATACAAGCAGGTGAATTGTCACCCCAGATGTGTGTTAAGTGTTACCCCATTCCCATGCAGCTGCCCCCTTGCCCAAAAAGAAAGAGAGCAGATGGGTGAGGTAGCAAATTCACTTTTCCACCCACCTACCCTCTTTCCCTTTCAGTGCTGCAGGGCTTGACTCCCCTGGGAACCAAGTCAAACCCCACAGCATTGAAAAGACAGCCACAACATTAATTCACTCACCCAGGCAAATGAACTAAATGTGTGGTTATTATGTGGGGAGGAGTAAAATACCGAATTTGCCTTCTCCCAAAAGGGGAATTGCTATTATTATGTGATGGTGACTATTATGTGATGAAATATGGTAGGTCCAGCACCTCAAGTTGCCATACAGTGCCATATAACCCAATTTCAGAATGCAGATTAACCGCATTGAACTGGATTATATGGCAGTGGAAACACATATAATCCAGTTCAATGCAATTAATCTGCATTCTGAAACTGGATTACATGTCAGTGTAGATTCAGTCTTAGATAGCTCATTTGGATTTTGGACACAGCTGCCTACTGGGTTCCAGAGAGAGCGGTATATTAAGTCGAACCAATAAATAAATAAATAAATAAATACTGACATAGAAGTCACTAGTTGGTACTATGATACTATGTTTGACGGAAGAACTTTATTTCATTGAAAGCTCCATGTCAATTAAAAGTTTCTATTTCAATCTATGGGATTAAAAGTTAGGCTAGGGGAGTGTGGATACTGCATCCAATGTATCTGAAGAGGCTGAAATTGACATATAAACCAGATTTCCACTCCCCTGTTCCCCCAAAAGAATCTTTTTCTTTGCTTATTTTTATGGAGATGGGAGGCATTTCATTTAATGTGAGAGAAAAAGAAAATTATGGGGAGGGAACTTAGTTTTAAAAGCTGTTTCCTAGTGAGAAATGGGTTTTGTTTCTTACTTATATCGACACTACTGGAGGACAATGTCTGTTTTCTTTAATGCACACTGCAGTGAAAAGCATTCATGATTTCATCTTGGCCCTTCCATCTGCAGAGTACTCTCATATGCCAATTTGACTTTCCTTCTCCTTGCTTTCTCTGCTATGAAGAATAGTTCACAACCCTCAGGTTCTACAGGAAGAAAGCTTTTAGTTGGATCTTGCAGCTGGTGAGAAGAGATAAGAAGTGGCTACAAGTCAATGGAACTGGTTTTAAGAGGATGTGGGAAGTGATAGCGGCCATGCAGAGATCATGAAATGAGAGGTTTTTCAAGTTTGTAGTACAACAGCCAGACACTAGTCACGCAGCAACATTTGTAGAGTTCTATTTTAGACGTTGACGTTTGGTCTTTCTCAAGCTCCAGCCCGTAATATGGGAACATCTCTTAGATTGTTACAATGTATTTCCATTATTCCCTTGTTCACTGTAGCTATTTTTCCTCATACTTTCTCCTGCTCTTAAAACAAGATATAAAGAATAAAAAGAAAATTGTGTCATGTTTTTTCAGGGCTGTCTTAACTTTGGGATCTTTTAATCAAAAGATAATATTTGAGTGGGTTTGAAAGTTTTCTGAAAAAATAGTTAACTTGCATACTGCTGAAAATCCCCATTTTTAATTAGGCTTCTTGCTGTGACACCTACAACTCAATGTTAAATATCAGGTTACAGAAGCTCTGCAGCTCAAGCTTCCCAAATTGAATGTATCTGAAAATTATTAAAGCAAACAAATAACAACAATAAAAATGTCCACCCTATCACTAAGAATAATTTATAGTAGAGCCTCGCTTATCCAACATAAATGGGCCGGCAGAATGTTGGATAAGCAAAAAATGTTGGATAATCAGGAGGGATTAAGGAAAATCCTATTAAACGTCAAAATAAAGCAGAGTTGAGGCTTCAGAATAGAGGTACTGTCAGGAGGGAGTGCTGCTCAGTATAGGCTTCAGAATACTGGAGTAGTTTGCCAAGTAAAAATGACGGGAATAAGCTAATATGATTAGTAGAAAGGCACAAGAACATCAAGTGCCTTTTAGATAAGAGCGGCCCTGACAGGCCGAATGCTAGCAACGTGCTTTTGTGTACAATGTTCTTGAATGAATAGATAGTGCGCATGGCAATTAGAGGCTTCTCCGTGAATGCTAGGGAGGAGTTGCATAGATTTGTAACAACCTGAAAAACACCAGAGCAGATAGCATGGCCTGAGAATCAGAATTAATACATACGCCATGCCTTTTAGCAAATAGGAATGAGATGCTAGGATGCTTTGTTTAATTGGATAATAAGGTGGGTTCATACAGGCCAGCCAATAATGATGATGAAGATGGGGGGGACTTGGGGCTCTGCAGCCATTGATGATATAAAACCTGTGTGCTGGAAATGATCTGGGCTCTGCTATTTGCAGCCTTATGCTAGGCAGACCCCGTCAGCTGATGTAATCAATAAACCTTTGACTTCATTGCCGCAGCCGGTTGTTACGTCTTTCCTCATTCCTGTGCCCGCACGTTTACGCCGCCTGAGGTAAAAAGGTAAACATTTGGGAGTTTTGGGACTCCGAGTATTCTGCTTCAAAATCACATAATGATTTTACAAATTAAGCATCCAAACAACACATTTTGCAAAAATTTGACTGAAAAATTGTGTAGTAATTACTGTATTTATGAATTTAGCACCAAAACATCACAATATATTGAAACAGCCGTGGATCCGGGTGGGAGGCAAACTGTGTTGAATAATACAGAACATTGGATGAGCAAAGGTTGGATAAGCGAGACTCTACTGTAATACATTTATCATGGGGCTGCTACCTAAATCTCTGTCTTGAGTTTTCAGGATTGTGTTCATTTCCTCCCACGACCACCACCTTATGTGATCAGTAGCCAACAGGAATGTAGAAAAATGAGCAAATAAACTTTGTCAGGACATAAGTAAAAATATGTTTAAGAAGCACAGAATAAAATTCCACATTGAGATGCCATTTTTAGCAGCACTCCCTTGTCCTAAATTAAGACTGTTTGGCCTTTGGAAGTAGTGGGTAGAGTTCAACATTCATTTTCATAAAGATAATTACCATTACAATTCAGGAAGATGTGAGTTAGTTGTTTCCTTGCAATTCCCTTTAAGCAAATGTCAGAATAACGTTTTAGTAATGAAAGTAAGTCTTTTCATTTAGTGTTGTGCACTGTGAATAAAACCATTTTCTGAATTCAGAAACAAACAAGCAATTAGTCGGATTCTGTTAACAAGTATCTGCCTTCATTTTCCCATTGCGTACCTTCAGGCAAAGATGGGTTAGAAAACATGCCTGATCAGCTCAGTAATAAATCTGTGCTTCCCTAATGAAGCTCAGAAGTGGCCAGTGGAAAGTAACACATGAACTCTGAAATAGAACAGATTCCAATAGATAGGTTTCAATGGGAAAACCCTTCATCTTTGGTTAGCTATCTTCCAAATATTTCACTTTGCCTGTTTGGGTGTTCTGATATTTTTCTTGATCTTCATTATTAAGCTTTGTGACAATCGTAGCAGTTAACTTGACCTGTGGTTTTGGTCATCAATTAATTGGAGGTTGTATCCGTTCTGATTCCGCAAGCTAAACTCCGCCATTCAGTATAGAAGAAATGTACTAGATGAAACCAAAAAAACCTATCTAGTTCAACATTAAGTATTTCTAATGGTGAAGCAGATAAAGATGTAGTCCAAAATGAGGGCTTTCTTCCTGTTGAGAAGAATATTGTACAGGACTTGAAAAAATGTCATTTTTGCTACTTTCCTGAGATTGCAAAAATGGAAAGGCATGTCTAATCCATGCTGGGTTGTGCCAGATGGTTGGCGCTCTTTGTTTAGTATGGTGTATGTGTCATATTTTACGCAATCAAATTAAGTAATAGAGATATTTTAAGATTGTAAATTGTGAATTCAAGTTTGAACTGACCTCATTCAAAAGCTCTGAAATAAAATGAGGAACAGAATTTTGCCGTTAACTTTCATACTTTAACAGATTGGAAGTCTGTTTTTTCAAGAGACAATTGGTTGTATTTAGAGTGTATTTATTGAAATCAGTGGAATTTGAGTTAGCAATACTAAATGTAAGCCCTGTTTATTAAAATACACGTATTAAAAGTATAACTCACAGGAAGGACTCATCCCATGTTTTTTACACGTGCATTGATGACTAAAAAGGCCAATCTGAGATAGGCAAGTCCGGTTGCAGAAAACACAGCAGAAAAACTCCTTGGGTGATGTTGTTTCCAAGTTGTGGTTCTTTATGCATTGTTGTTTCTCTTCGAGACCCGTTTGGCGTGTTTTCTCGAAAGAGGCCGCAGCATTGTGGATAGTGTGTCTCCATGCCTCCCAATGTGAAGCCAG
Source organism: Anolis apletophallus (assembly GCA_030556195.1). Classification (NCBI taxonomy): domain Eukaryota; kingdom Metazoa; phylum Chordata; class Lepidosauria; order Squamata; family Anolidae; genus Anolis; species Anolis apletophallus. Next base: position 33,600,434 of record JARBWK010000007.1, read on the forward strand.
GGTGGACCATTGTTGGTAATCAATCTGGCCAAGCCTGAGATGTTATTTCAGGGAGTCCTTATACCTCTTTTTTGGGGCACCTCTCTTGGGCTGACCCATGGCGAGTTCACCATAGAGTAGTATCTTTGGGAGGCAGTGGTCCTCCATTCTAGAGACGTGCCCTGCCCAGTGCGGCTGAGTTTTCAATAGCATGGCCTCAATTCTGGTGATCCCTGCTTGCTCAAGGACAGCAACATTCGTCAAACAGTCAGTCCAGTGTATATTTAGGATTGAGTGAAGACAGAGCTGATGAAAGCGTTCGAGGAGTTGTAGGTGTTGGCGATAGGTGACCCATGTTTCAGACCCATAAAGGAGAATAGACAGTGCAATAGCTCTGTACACACTGATTTTTATGCTTTGCCTCAGGTGCTTGCTGCTCCAGACGCTTTTGTGAAGCCTTCCGAATATACTATATGCCTTTGCTAATCTGTGATCTCTCTCTTTATCAATCTTGGCATCTGAAGAGATGATGCTTCCCAGGTAGGTGAATTGCTGAACGGACTTAAGCACAGATGTGCCTATGCTGATGTGGGGATGATGGTGTTCTTCCTGTGGTGCAGGCTGGTAGAGAACGTCCATTTTCTTCAGGCTGACTTCCAGCCCAAAACAGCTCTGCAGCTGTTGCAAAGCACGATGTTAGGCGCTGCAAGGCTGCTTCTGAATGGGCGACAAGGGCTATATATACTAGGCATGAGAAAAATGAAACGGAAATTAAAAGGATTCATAAGAGATTCGTATGTAATGGGACTTTTGAGGTTTTATGTATCGCTGCTGCGATCCCGGAAGTAGACTTCCTTTTTCGGTCCTTGAGGCCAACAATTTGCGTTATGATCGTAAGAAATTCTTAAGTATTAATTAATTAATTATTGTACTACTCACTTCTCCCTGTCTTCTCCCCCTCATTTCCTTCCCGCCTTCATTCAGCTTCTTCTTTTTCCCGCATTTCTATGAGGAACTGGAAGTGACGCTGCTGCTAGGTAGGCTAGGCAATGCATTCTGGAAAGTGTAGTCCTCCAGGCTTCCCCTCCTTCTCTTCCCGTTGCTCTGCTGCCATGCCCCATCGCAGGGGCCTGCTTCACACACACACACACACACGCGCGCTTCTCCTCCTCTCTCTCCAGGCTTTCCCCCCCTCCTTCTCTTCCCCGTTGCTCTGCTGCCATGCCCCATCGCAGGGGCCTGCTTCACACACACGCGCGCGCGCTTCTCCTCCCCTCTCTCCAGGCTTTCCCCCCCTCCTTCTCTTCCCCGTTGCTCTGCTGCCATGCCCCATCGCAGGGGCCTGCTTCACACACACACACACACACACACAATTGCTCTGCTGCCATGCCCCATCGCAGGGGCCTGCTTCACACACACACACACACACACACGCGTCTCCTCCTCTCTCTCCAGGCTTTCCCCCCCTCCTTCTCTTCCCTGTTGCTCTGCTGCCATGCCCCATCGCAGGGGCCTGCTTCACACACACACACACACACACGCGCGCGCGCTTCTCCTCCTCTCTCTTCAGGCTTTCCCCCTCCTTCTCTTCCCCGTTGCTCTGCTGCCATGCCCCATCGCAGGGGCCTGCTTCACACACACACACACACACGTGCGCACTTCTCCTCCTCTCTCTCCAGGCTTCCCCCCTCCTTCTCTTCCCCGTTGCTCTGCTGCCATGCCCCATCGCAGGGGCCTGCTTCACACACACACACGCGCGCGCACACTTCTCCTCCTCTCTCTCCCTGCGCTCTCTCAGATGCTTCTCTACCCCATTGCTCTGCCATGCCCCATCGCAGGGGCCAGCTTCAGCCCTCCAGGTACGTGTTTTGGACTTCAACTCCCACCATTTCTCACAGCCTCAGGCCTCTTCCTTTTCCTCTCAGCCTGGGCAAACTTGGGCCCCTCGCTCCCTCAGGATCGGGGTGAGAGAGGCAGCGAGGAGCGAGGGGGCTCCTCCTCCTTTTCTTTTGCTGCTTCCAAGAATAGAATACCCCCTCCCTCCCTTCCTCCTTCCCTCCCTCCTTCCTATTTGGAGAGTCCCATCTAGAATTCAGTGTGGTTTATTCAAGTTTTGGCCTACAACTCCCAGAAATCCCAGCCAATTTACCAGCTGTTAGGATTTCTGGGAGTTGTAGGCCAAAACCATCTGGAATGCGCATGCTCTGGCATACGAATTACTAACGAATTTCGTTAGTACTTAAGTTACATTTCCGAAATTTTTGGGAATTTTTTTTGTAAGTCTTTCTTTTACTAATCAAAAAAAATCCCCCCCCCCATTTGATATAAGAATTGCCATTTTAGGATTCTAAACCATGCCTAATATATACACTATCATACTAAAAGTATAAGATATTCTGATATCAATCAAATGTTTAAAATATGTACAGTAGAGTCTCGCTTATCCAAGATAAATGGGCCAGCAAAATGTTGGATAAGCAAAAATGTTGGATAATAAGACGGGATTAAGGGAAAGCCTATTAAATGTCAAATGATGTTATGATTTTACAAATTAAGCACCAGAACATCATGTTTTACAACAAATAGACAGAAAAAGCAGTTCAATACATGGTAACATTATGTAGTATTTACTGTATTTTGAATTTAGCACCAAAACAGACAAGGATTCATTCTTTCTCCCACCCTGGTCATTATTCCACTTCTCTCACCTGTGAATCCAGGCAGGAGGCAGACTGTGTTGAATAATCCAGAATGCTGGATAAGCAAAGGTTGGATAAGTTAAATCCTACTGTATTTGAATGTGACTTCCACAATGTGACTGCTCAGCCACCTTATCATGGTTTAGAGGTGACCTTACTTTCTTGAAGGGCATGGTCAGCACTTTTAGGTTATAAAATGGTTATTTCAAATAAGACACAAGTGTCAAATCTGTATATAGAAACATTCTTCATAAGTTTCAATGTAGTTTGTATTGGGGCATTTGCTATGACTTTACTATAACATTGAATAAAATTGTTATTCGAAATCATATGTGCAATGCTTGAGGGATTCTGCCTATTTGTCTGTTTCCAAAAAATTCAAAACAAAACATATGGCTTACAATTTAATTGCATTTTTTCAGGGCCATTTCTTTGACTAAGAAGTTAATTCTCCTTCCATATGGATTGTAAGATTTAACTAAGTTTAAATTTGAGAATGTTGTGCCTCCTTTTTTATGTCACTGGATAAACAGACAGTTCTTACCTAATTTTATTTCTCTATCTTATGTCACAAAAATATATTATTTGTGAGGCAAAGATATGCCCTCTGAAATCACTTATCACTGCAAAGACAAACACCATGGCTAGTGGTGGATTTTATCCTTTCTCTGGAACTGTTTGCTGAATCAAATAAACTTTGCTTTCACATATTATTATAGATTTAATTAGCAGTCTGCAATTGATAACAAATCCTTTCTCCAAGGTCTTTATGACCTATTTATAGAGCTGCCCATACTAATATGACTCATATTTACTCTTACATTTCCAGCACAAAACAACACAAATAATTGATTGCTTTTAGGATATGGGCATAACTAGGAGAGTTTTGAAATAAATCAGCACAAGGAAGAATGTGGTTATTTAGCTATAAGTATAGATGACAGTTTGACTTTCTCTCTCTCTTTCTGCCCTCCAGTGCAAAGGGGAACTAAACAAACCCAGTGAATATAATTTTAGAAACATACTGGTGACCTGCCCAAAGACTCAAGCCATAGAATTCGTAACTTCTATAATTAACACTTACTTGTATTTGCTGTTCTCTAACTCAGTGTTTTTCAACCTTTTTTCAGCCGCAGCACATTTTTTACATTTACAAAATCCTGGGGCACACCACCAACCAAAATGACACAAAATGACACGCTAACACAGTAATACATATAGTTAAAATGTTTTAAAGTGTATTTATACACTCAGTATGAAACCTGGGCCTGTTTCGATGAACACAACATAGGTATCTTGGCAGGAATGGCAGAAAGACACACGCAAAGGTCTTGCTCAATAGCTGGGAGTTATAGTTCACCCACAATCAAAGAGCATTCTGAACTCCACCAATAATGGAATGGAATCAAACTTCCCACACAGAATTCCCATAACCAAGAAAAAATACTATAAGAGTTTGGTAGGCATTGACCTTGAGTTTTGGAGTTGTAGTTCACCTACACCCAGAAAGCACTGTGGAGGAGAGGGAGGAAGATGTCGGGCGAGTCTGCGCAGTAGCACCCGCACGGGTCATGTCTTCTTCCCTCTCCCCCCTCTCACAGAAGCAGCAGCATGAGCGAGGCTGGGAAGAAGGCAGCCCGAGTGGAGAAGAAAAAGTGTTCTGCAGGTTCCAATTTCCCATGGCACACCCGGTGATCGCTCACGGCACAGTAGTGTGCCACGGCACACTGGTTGGGAAACACTGCTCTAACTCATTGGGCCACTTTTCCATTTCACATTTCCAGGTACCTCTCAATTTCCAGCTGCCCAGCCAGGCTGCTCTTTTAGTCTATATATTATCTGGAAATATTAGCAGAATGTCTATCATTTAGTAAAGTATTTCTAGTCACAATTAGGAAGACCATGTTCAAGTGTTCATGTCACTGTCTCAAAGTGAATTTACACTGTAGAATTAATGCAGTTTGACATCACTTTAACTGACAGGGCTCAATGCTGTGGAGTCATGGGAATTAGGCTTGGACTTGAATCAATTTGAATGAAAATGATTTGTAATATTAGGTGGTCCATTTCATATAATCTCTGAAAACAGAATGGATAGGAGGGAACCGAAAAGCTCATCAAAATGGATTAAGAGAGCTATATTTTATTGGCTATTGGAGAAGATAGAGTTAAGTCTGCAATATACCTGAGGCAGGTGTCTGCTGCAGGGCTCCTGGAGAAAATGGGACTATTGCAACATCTCCCCCCCCCACCCCCAGAAGCAGCACTGTCTGTCCATTTCTTTTTGGAAAGTTTCCTAGGCTCCTCCTCTAGAGAGGGCCCTGCTGGGAACTCGCTTTCCCAGCAGCACTTGCATAGGGCGGGCATTGAAATGTCTCTGAGTTCCTATCGGAGCATGAAGGGAGTTGAAGTTTTTATATCTGATTCTCACCCGATAAAAGGCCTGGTTGTGTTCATGCCCTGATTGGCTCAGAATGGACACAACTGGCAACTACAATTCCTAGAATCCGCTCTTGCAGTTTGTCTTATTTATGAAAAATGTTATAACTAAAACTTACAATAATGCTTTAAAAATCAGTAGATTGATGAATGGTTTTGAACGTTTGGCAGGCCTTCAGTTAATGGGGTCTAAAACTGAGGTAGGCTTCATGCAGATAGGCCTTTAAATGACTGAGATTTGGGCTTTTTAAAGTTTCCCATTGTAGTCAATGGGCTAAATCTTTGCCAAATGAAAACAGCAACACGCCTCTCGATTCGAGTAACTTCCCAGTAAACAGAATGAGGGTTAGCCATAAATGGACCCCAAAATGGTATGCCTTTTGGCCAAATTGCACACCTCAAAATTTTAAATTCTTGAGCCAGCAGCACTAATTGGCACTAAATACTTTGTAAAAGTATAGCTCCCAGGATTCTATAGTATAGAGCCATTACTGTTAAAGTGGTGTCAAACTACATTAATTTGACAATGTAGATGTGCCGTTAGTCTTTGTTTCTTTCGCCTAGTACTAAGACAGCCCTGTTTGTAGCATCTCGGAAGTGTGGACTCATAGGATTGAGGGTTTCCTTTGCCTGGCATTCTTCACTGCCTTCTCACTCTGCCAGCCTACTAGGCCTTCTCCACCAACTTTCTCTGCCAATTGGGATCCTCATTGCTCATTTGTACATCTAGGTGATATCTGAGTGCAGTGAATCTAGCCTGATCTAAGGGATGCAAATTTATTTCATTCCACACAAGTATGAAAGATTTTGCAAGTGGGGTGAACTTACAAATGTTTATGGGCACTTTGGATCATTTGAAAAAAATGTGGTTTTTTTGCAATGATATTTTATTAGGGGGATAGATAAAAGGCTGTGTCCTCCATTTTTTTTACGATAATATGTGATGCACAGTGAACTGATAAAAGGGAAAAGAAAAAGAAAGGAAAAAAAGGTTGGAGAAGTATCTTGATGTGGATCTAAGCCAAGGAACAGGTATGTGGCCACCTTCTCAACCCATCCCCTGGGAGAGATACCAATTCTGGAATAGCAATCCAAGATCTTGCTTCTTTCAGCTGATCAGATTCAGGAAGGCCAGCCCAGAATTTCTCCCCACAGCCCTCAGAGCTTTGAATGAGAGAGGAACCCCCCCCCCCAACACACACACACACCCCTCCTGAGCCTGAAGAGCAGTCTCTTTCAAGGCCCAATCCACAGATCCTAGAGAGGTTATTCCAGAGGCCACAATTCACCCAGAACCAACCACCCCATTCCCTCCTACAACACTACCTACCATGAAATTTAGTTATAAACACCACCCTATGGCAATTTTGAATTCCATCAGATACAGTGTAGGATAGGCGGGGAAAATGTAGGGGGTGCTGGTGGTTCAATTCTAAAGTCAATTCCGAATTTCACAGAAAAAAATGTTCAAAGCTTTTCAAATCTTCAGAGACTTCCGAATACCTTCCTTAATGGTTTGAAAGTGTTATTTCCTTTTTCATTGGGTGGTCTTTACTTTGATAGTAGTTGTTTTACTCCAAAAAGGGGAGCAATTAGAGGACATTCATCCACTCTGTTTTAAACCCCTTCCTAGGCTCCAGACAGAAGCAAGGAGAGAGGAGAGAGGAAATTCATCCACTCTGTTTTAAAATGCTTCCCAGGCTCCAGACAGAAGTGAGGGGAGAGGAGAGGGAGGACATTCATCCACTCTACTTTAAAACGCTTCCCAGGATCCAAACAGAAATGAGGGGAGAGAAGGAAGGAAATTCATCCACCCTGCTTTAAAACGCTTCCCAGGATTCAGACAGGAGCGAGGGGAGAGGAGAGGGAGAAAATTCATCCATTCTGTTTTAAAACAGCTTCCAAGACTTGAGCTGATGTCAGGGACCAGAAGAGGGGAAACAAGGAAACATTTCCGACTCACTTACTGCTTCATAGCAAACAGTGGAAAAAGCTTCGGAAGTGCAAAGAGACTACCAGTTTCCTTAAAAACTTCAAAATCACTTCAAAAAGCAAATGTTTCCAAATGTATTCCAAATTACGAAGATTCCAACCAAACCTAAACATGCCTATTAAATAGCTGGCCTTATCCACTGTTATGTGCTGGGGTGACATGTACGCCAGGGCCCATGTGGGGAATGTAGCCCCATTCTCTGAAGCCTTCATGTTCGCTCGCCATCAACTCAGCAAACATGCCAATTATTTGGGGAGTATCATTTTGTTATCAGTTAATTTCCTTAACTTGTACAGATGTTCCCAGAATCCAAAGAATACAACTGCTTTGGATTCTGTGACATGTGATGTTATTTTCTGTGATGTGCTAAAGCAGGGAATACTGTTTGAGAGGGGAGTCTCAAATCCAGCAACTTGTTGCATATATTCAAATTTAGCTTTTAAAGGATGAAGCAATCAAAGTCCCGAGTTTAGATGTCCAATTCTAATTTTAGAATTTGTAGAGTACAAACAATATGTTAATTTTGTTCCCTCTTGCATGTGATGAAATGTGTTTTGGTTTTTTTTGTTTTTTGGAAGGATCACATTTCTTTTCTTTTAAAAAATATTTTTATTGTTTTATCATTGTCAACACAATATTATACAATGTCTATTTATAGCAGATTCATGTTATTCATTTCTAGCTATAATACTTCAATCTTTAGCATCTGTCATTATGGTGGGTTTTTTAAATACATTTTTGTATCCCTCACCACTGTGATCCCCTCCCCCCCCCCCAAGCCATTGCTTTTACATATCATTCATCCAAAATTTCATTTCTTCTTGTGGAGGTAACTTTCCTTCTTCCTTTTCTAATCCTTTTTCAATAAATTTTCTCCATACCTCATAGAAATCACTTTGTTTCCATATACCTCTTTTTACTTTTAATATACATGTTAACTTGTCATTTATTGCCAGTTTCCATACTTCCTTGTACCATTCCTCTAATTGTATATTTATTTCTTTTTCCAATTCCTTGCTATAAGCAGTGCTTGTCCAACTTCTTTCCGCCCAAGGGCCGAAGAGTGTCACTGATCACCTGGGGGCCGCAGGTGATCAGTGAGCAGGCGGGGCCGATAGCGGGGGGGGCGGGGGCGGGGCCAGCTGACTTCCTCCTCTCTTCACACCCTCTCTCCTCCCCGCGGACGCGCCGCGGTGCGGGAAGGAGGAGGGGCGAAGGAGGAGGAGCCAGCTGTCTTCCTCCTGCCTGGATCGCCCCTCCGTCCTCTCTCGGCGCCGCCGTTGCGAGGCAGTTCGCGGCGGCGGCGCCGCCGAAAGGGAGAAGGGGCGATCCAGGCAGGAGGAAGATAGCTGGCCCCTCCTCCCTGTACCGCCGCCTTGTCCCTTTCTCGGCGCCGCCGCTGCAAACTGCCTCGCAACGGCGGCGCCGAGAGAGGGAGAAGGGGCGATCCAGGCAGGGAGGAGGAGCCAGCTGTCTTCCTTCTGCCTGGATCGCCCCTCCTCTCCTCTCTCGGCGCCGCCGCGAGGCAGTTCGCAGCGGCGGCGCCGAGAAAGGGAGAAGGGGCGATCCAGGCAGGGAGGAGGAGCCAGCTGTCTTCCTTCTGCCTGGATCGCCCCTCCGTCCCCTCTCTCGGCGCCGCCGCTGCGAGGCAGTTCGCAGCGGCGGCGCCGAGAAAGGGAGAAGGGGCGATCCAGGCAGGGAGGAGGAGCCAGCTGTCTTCCTTCTGCCTGATCGCCCTCCGTCCCTCTCTCGGCGCCGCCGTTGCGAGGCCGTTCGCAGCGGCGGTGCCGAGAAAGGGAGAAGGGGCGATCCAGGCAGGGAGGAGGAGCCAGCTGTCTTCCTTCTGCCTGGATCGCCCCCTCCGTCCCTCTCTCGCCGCCGCCGTTGCGAGGCAGTTCGCAGCGGCGGTGCCGAGAAAGGGAGAAGGGGCGATCCAGGCAGGGAGGAGGAGCCAGCTGTCTTCCTTCTGCCTGGATCGCCCCTCCGTCCCTCTCGGCGCCGCCGCTGCAAACTGCCTCGCAACGGCGGTGTCGAGAGAGGGAGAAGGGGCGATCCAGGCAGGGAGGAGGAGCCAGCTGTCTTCCTTCTGCCTGGATCGCCCCCTCCGTCCTCTCTCGGCGCCGCCGTTGCGAGGCAGTTCGCAGCGGCGGCGCCGAGAAAGGGAGAAGGGGCGATCCAGGCAGGAGGAAGACAGCTGGCTCCTCCTCCCTGCCTGGATCGCTTCTCCGTCCCTCTCTCGGTGCGAAAAAGGGCAGAAGGCGGCGCCAACGGCAGCGCGTCACAGGCCTGGCGTGACGCGCTGCCCTTGGCACCACCTGCTCCTCCTTTTGGCGCCCCCCTTCCTAGGCCGGGAGCCGCCGAAAGGAGGAGTAGGCGGTGCCAAGAGCAGCGCGTCACGCCAGGCCTGTGACGCGCTGCTCTTGGCGCCGCCTTCTGCTCCGGCGGCTCCCGCCCCAGGTAGGAGGGGGCGCCGAAAAAAGGAGGAGCTCGCTCTCTTCCTCCTCCCTGCCCCCCCTCCCCCCCGGCCGCATTTTTTTTTTAAAAATCGATTTTTTTAAAAAATTTAAAAATGGCGGCTGAGGGCATAGGCGGGGCCGTGTCCAACAGGCTACGGGGCCAGATCCGGCCCCGGGGCCGCCAGTTGGACAGCCCTGCTATAAGCAGTCTTGCTATTGTTAATAGGTTTGTTATCGCATCTTTATCCTTTTTTCCAATTGTTTACTACTTTATAATGATAATAAAGCTATACTAGGACTTCTCTCTATTTTAATATTCATTATATCTTATATTTCTTTAAATACTTTCACCCAAAATTTGCTTACATATTTACATTGCCACCACATATGTATATATGTTCCTGTTTCTTGGCATCCTCTCCAACAGTTTTTCGAGTAGTTTTTATTTATATTTGCTATTCTTACTGGTGTAAGGTACCATTTCCATATTAACTTATAGTAATTTTCTTTAATCCTTATTGATAATTTTTTTAGATGTCTTTGTCTCCATAATTGTTGCCACTCTGTTTCCTTTTATTTATCCCTAAATCTTTTTCCCAAACCTCCTTAAGGGTGTTATTTTTTGGTTTTCCTTCCTTTATTTCAATTATTATCTTATATACTTTACTAGTTATTCCTTTCAAGTTTTCATGCTCTTCTACATCCCTCCCATTTTGTATTATTTGTTCAAATTGGTTAACCTTACTTCCTTTTATATTATTTTTAGCCAATTTTTAAACCATTGTTCTAATTGTATACAATGGAACCATGTCAGTTTTATTTCTCTAAATTCTTCCATAATCATTTCCTTCTTCATTCCTACCTTTATCCAATCCCCCATTTTATCTAATTTTTTTCCCTTAACTTTTTATCCATTATTTGTTTTAAATTTTTTGGAAATTTATTTTCCATTACAATTGGGGTTATTACTGATCCATCCGTTATTAACATTCTCCTATATTTATTCCATACTTCTAATATATTACTCAACATTGGATTTCTAATTTCCCTAATTTCTTTTCTCGTGAATTGTTTTTAAAAAATATATTCCATATTTCTTCTTCAACTTTTCCTGAGTAATTTCTTAGCCATTCTACTCCATTTTTCTTTCAGTTCATTATTTTGTGTAACAAATTGATATAAAATTATCAATTATACCTAGCCCCAATCTAGTGCCAACCTCTTAAATGCATAATTTAGCATTTGATATGATACAACGGTAAAATACTACTTTAATTATATAGTATCTTATCTCAATGCGCTTACAGTTGAGTAACTTTTGTAACTGTTCAGGACTTTCTACTTTCACTCTTGTACCCATCTCTATCTTTTTCTGAAGACAAGACTTGTTACCTTTACTTTCAAATATACAGTGAGCGGGTATTACTACAAAAAATCCCACTGTGGAAAGTGTACTGCTTTCTAAAATGTTAAACATTCAACTTGAATTCCTTATCACTATCATGTAGGAAGCACCTTCTCATCTCCAAAGTGTTCCAACTAACAGTTGCAGTGTCTTTTAAAAATGTATCAGACTCTGGGCTTTAAAAGCACAGATGTAAACTTCGAGCGGCGATAGCAAAATCAATATAAGTTAGCAGGGAAGAAAAGCTGAGCTTGGGCAGTGCACGCCACTGCCTTTTGTACTTTTATTGTTGCACTTTGGTTTTCATTCAAGAGTGGGGAGAAACTTTCTAACGTAGTACAACAGCATTAATGCTAGGGGATACTGAATTACAAAGTTACATCATTTGAACATGTTTACTGTCTTTGTGCAATATTTTCTACAAAATTTGGGCAACTGTTATTTGGCCATTGATAGATTAATTATCCATTGGATAACTTTTATAACTCCTGTTAGAAATCCAGGCTTTATTCCTTCCCCATTCTGGAAATACAACAGGAGGACTAGGCAACTATAGACCCTGTCTCTAAAATAGAAAGTAATGACTTTAAATAGAATTTTTTCTCCAACATATAGATCCATTATTTGGAATACTGAGGGCTATTTTCTCTTTCTTTTTTTGTAAAATAATGAAATAAAGAAATAAATCATAAAAAGGAGATGGAAATGGGAGGGGCAGAGAGGCACATTGCAGCACCTTAGACTAATTGATTTCTTACTTTAGTGTTACCTCCAATGGACATAGACCTACTACAGATACAATACCAAGTGACTTGAAGGCCTCAAGTATAAAATGTATTTAGATTTGTAAAGGAGTGGGAAACAATGCAACAGAACCCAGAAAATGCAAATTATCACCCTTGGCCTAAATTTTCAAAGGTGAGGAAATACATACCTTTCTGATCGTGACAGTGGTCTGTTAGTGCTGCTGTGTGAAAACAATAAGTCTGCTTACCAGAAATCAACTTCCTTTAGTTCAAAATTTTCATAAAAATATTTTTGTTGTATGTGCAATAGCAGTGCTCTTATAGTAACATATATAGATTGAGAGAGAGAGAGAATGGCATTAAGTCATTGTCTTTGTTCATATCTCTGCTAATGGATTAGAATTTGAGAATATAATTCAATTCAACATTTCTTTTTCTAAGTTTCCTTTGTAACTTCCATGTTTGAGTATCACAACCTAACAGGATTTCCCTCGTAGTGAAGCTAAAGAGGGAGAGGATTTTGCCCCCTCCTCCTGGGAAAGAGGAGGTTCTTTGGAACCTCTTTGAGGCAGGGGGCGTGGCCTCCCCTTGGGAAGGCCAGCCTCCTGAGAGCTCAGTCGGAGCTCTGCACTCGGAGGAGACGGTCGACCCACCACTCCCGCCCATTAGCAGTAAAGATTTTTGATCGCTCTTTAACTAAGAGGATCGGGTGAGGAATTTTCTCCCCTGCCACCTTAACTGTGGAGGGGAGTTTTTTGCCTACCCCTTTGTGTAGTAGGGGCTAGTAAGGGGAGCGGTATGTACTAAATAGGCTTAGCGGAAAATAGCTAGGGAAAGCCCATAGTCGGTGTGCACCTAAGGCACCTCCTTCAGGGGTGAGGGCCATTAAGTTAACATTCACCTCAAAGTTCAAGTTGAGGGGTTAATAAAGTGTAATGGCCCTGGAATGGAAGAGGCTGATCTCAAGATCTTGAGTACAGACCTCTCATTCATTTCCCTAAAAGGGTTGCCCTGGTTGGATAATCAGGGAATCCAGGTGTTTCGCCCGAAAATTGATATCGTTAGCCGAGGGGGCATGATACCTCGGCTGGGATACACCTTGATTCCTGACACCTTCTGAGTTAGACTTATAGAAATTTAAATAGGTAACTTTAAATAAAAGTTGCTCAATTTGAACCCAATATTCTGTGTGTCGTCTCTTTTGTTCAGGGGTTGGAGGGCAACTGCATTTCCAGGAAGGTTTAAACATTCTGCAACTGATTCTAAGATATTATCATGTCTGATGTTCATTAAGTGTTTTGTATAGAATATATTCTGTTTGCCCAGTGTAGACAAACATTCTTTTTTAACATTTGCATGAAACTACTGGTAAAGATCATTGGGGTGGGGTGCTATCAGTATGCTGTTGATATCCAAACATATTTTCCATGCCTTCAAAAAAACTTTAGCTAAATATAACATGTCTCCTCTGAATGAAGGCCTGAAGGAGATAATGGATTAGATAAAGAAAAAAAATGGGGTCCCCAGGTGGCGCAACAGGTTAAACTACTGAGTTTCTGAACTTGCTGACCAAAACGTTTTTATTTATTTATTTATTTCTATTTTTATATGCCACCCTTCTCAACCCCGAAGGGGACTCAGAGTGGCTTACAGCAAACAATAATACTGCCAGAGTGGCTTACAGTGTAGATATAACAATATTGCCGGAGCGGCTTACAACAAACTGAAAAAAAAAACAATTAACATTACAACATTACAATTATTTTAAACACAGCAAGAAGGGCCCTGAACTGATGGAATGTCAGGAGGCAAGATGGAGCTGCCTTTTCTTCCCCTTCTGGCTTCACTCTGGCCCAGAGCAGCAGTTCGTGCTGGGGGAGGGGCCCTGAGCTGATGGAATGTCAGGACGTTGGCAGCGACTTCGGGGAGTAGGGTGAGCTCTCGCTGTTAGGCCCAGCTTCTTCCAACCTAGCAGTTAGAAAACATGCACATATGAGTAGATTAATAGGTACCACTTCTGCGGAAAGGTAATGGCGCTCCATGCAGTCATGCTGGCCACATGACCTAGGAGGTATCTACAGACAATGTTGGCTCTTCGGCTTAGAAATGGAGATGAGCACCACCACCCCAGAGTTGGACACAACTAGAATTAACGTCAAGGGAAACCTTTACCTTTTAAAGAAAAAAAACAAATTCAAACTTAATCCAGATAAGACAGAGATGCTCACTATCAAGAGTCCTAAACTGAGAATGGAGGTGTATCAACCAGTTCTGTGTTGGCAGATAGAGGGTGCTTCTGGATTAATCTCTCGAAATGTCAACTCAGATAAAAGTCAGAAGTGCTTATTACCAGGTTTGGCTGGTATTCCAGCTGTGCCCCTTCCTAGAGCTAGATGACCTAAAGATGATGGTGCACATGCAGGTAACCTCAAGTTTGGAATTCTGCAATGCACTTTACATTGGGCTACCTTTGCACCAAGTTTAGAAACTTCAGTTAGTTCAAAACACAACAGTGAAACTAGTTACAGGAACATCTAGGAGTGAGCACATCACACCCATACTAAATTCGCTTCATTTAGTTTCAGAGCAAAGTACAAAGTGTTGATTTTGGCCTTTAAAACCCTACATGGTTTGTGTCCACGTTATCTACAGGATTGCCTTCTCCTGTACATTTTGACCCGGACTCTGAGGTTCTGTGGCAACCATGACCCAGAGACCCTTTTCATTGGCTGTCCCAAGAGTGTGGAATGACTTGCTGGAAGATATTCAAAAGCTAATTCAGCTGTCAGAATTTAAGATGGAACTGAAGATCCATCTCTTTTGGCAGGCGAACTCAGGACCCTGTCACATGGGCAGCAGCCAGTGGCAGTAGTGCTGTTCTTAATGGCAAAGCACGGAGGCGGTCCTTTTGTCTTTCCACATTTTGCCTTGTCTTTCTTCACCACCAGTCAGCAATCACATAGAATAAAGTGAGGTGTGTGTGCAGTGTGCATGGCTTTCTATGTTGCCAGCTCCAGACCTGGGCGGCAGAGGGAAGCTGCATGCACTGCATGTGTACCTTGTTTCCATCCATGTGATTGCTGGATGGCCGGTGAAGCAAAGTGAAATGAGGCAAGGCAAAATGACTGCCTCCATGGATCACCATTAACAACAGCACCACTGTCGCCCATGTGATGAGGTCTTCAATCAATTTTAATCTGCATTTCATCAGTGAATTTTAACTTGTATTTTAACTCTGGATATCTTGTTGTATATATTTAAATAGTATTATCTCTTGTTTTAGTGATGTTGTATCCTGCCTCAAGCCACAGGGAGAGGCAGGTAATAAATTTGTTATCACCGTTATCATTGTCATAATTGTTGTTGGCATAGAATGACATATATCAATTGGAAGAAACAATTCAATACAGCTCTGATATTGTGAGTGATGTCATTGGCTTTTTGTAACATTGCTTTCAGAATAGATTTGGGAACAGACTTGGTATCTGGGTTTGTAACAGGGATCTGACCCTGTGTTACCATCCATGTTATTCATTCTAGTGCAAGTGAATTGTTGGTTAAAATGGAAGGCTGTCTGTAGGGCAATAAATGTCCATTATTCAGAACTTGTGAGAAGACTGCTATTTTCCAGAAGGTTTTTTTCTTGTTAATAATGCATTTGAGTGTTCTCAGCCAGGGTCACCATTAGGGTGTTCCGTTATTTTGTGATTTCAAGGTATGTATCTTGCTTTGCGTAATCACCACTTCAGCCTCAGACTGACTCCAGAGTTTCCTATGTAATCATTGGCACAACAAAACTACTTTCTTCATTATCAGTTTGAAGATGGGGCCTGAGACTCAAAGTGTGAATACTCTTCAAAAACTACTGTTTTTGGAAACTTTCTAACATTGGAAAGAAAATTAATAAAACTACTCGTGTTTTCCTTCAAGAGTACATTAGTGAAGAATTGCATCATTGTAGCAAAGGGGCAGGGAACACATGTACAATCATGTTCCTGAACTGTAATCAGCACTGGGAGCAGATTCTGCATTATTCAGCTGTGCCAAACCCAGTTGGATAGCCCCCCTCCCCCTAACCATTGTTGCTATTTGTCATTGTAGTCGTAGCCATGGCGCTGCAGAGAGTTCCTATCTATTACTCATTACCTTTGTAGTCATTAGCAAAAGTGCTACACAACTTGGGTCTTCCTCTTCTTTCCCGCCTCTCCTCTCTAAGTTGTGCAACACCTTTGCCAATATCAGCAAACTGCTGCTATTGTGACAAAGCTGCTGCTATTGTGAGAAACAGCAACAGCAGTAAGTGCAATCCACTTGTTTCTTCACTATGGAGTGTAGGAAAAGCAGCATAACCACGTGAACAGTGAATTAGAACTAACCCAGTTGTTCACACATCCCCTGAAGAGTGGAGCATGTCTCAACTTTGACTAATGCAAGACACAACTGTATTAAGTGGCTGTGCACCACATTTGAAGCAAGATAGCTGTGTACGTCATGTGGAACCCACAGAGTAAACTCTTGTCCACCCCAGGGTATTTTGACTGTGTATATGTGGTCTACCTCAGACATTTAAATGAACTGACCATGGATCTTAGGCATACTGACTTGAATTCACTGGATAAAGATTATTACCACCAAATCACTAAATCTGACTAGACATGAGTTGGCATTTGCTCAACCAGATGAAAATTCAATTCACTTTAGTAGGATTCATTGTTAAATATTTTTGGATTACAGGCAAAAGAGTAGATGAGAGGGGGAGCTGTTTCCTTAGTGACTGACTGACGAGACAATGTTTATGGGAAGACATTTTATGGAGATATTTACTAGCCGTTTCCAACAAAAGTTTCACTTTATGTTACTTGTCATTACACTCATAAAACTAAATTATGAATGAGTAGAAATAAAATATTCTTCCTGGAAGAGTTCAGGTAGGTCCTTTGAGAATCATAAAAACTTTCCCTTTTCTTAAAGAGCAGAACATTACATTAGAGATTGAACAACTGGGCTATTCTGAAAGATGGGTAAAAATGAGAGTATAAAAGTAATGTCATAATGGAAAACTTGCAATCCTCTAACAATTTTCTTGTAGTAGGGAATGTCAGTTTCATTTTTGTTCACACTGAATTGTTTAAAGCTCAAGTTTTGCTGTCTATAAACATGTCATTTGCAGGGGTCCAAGAACAAGCTGAAATCTATCATATTTTGTTTGTAATTACATAATTCAACAATACAGCCGTTCTAAGCTAAAAGAGGACTGGGTTGTACCCATCTGCCACATAGGTGTCAAAATATAGAAGATTACTCAAATAAAAAACTGATACTTTAATTCAGCAATAACATGGATATATTTACAGAGATTGAAAACTAGATTTTAAACACTATATGGCCATGTCTACACAGGGCAGGTTAATTTGGTGTATTTGTGTCCTGGCCATCCTGCATGCAGTACATATCTGCTGTATCTCTAATACATATCCAGACGTTCCATCTCACTCCTTCTTGACCTGTCCCATTGCTCTTGTGTCACCAGCTCAATTTCCTGTCAACTACATGGCTATTGCTGGTCTCATCTACTAATATCATTACGGTGGAGCCCATGTGATCAGCAAGGAGCAGGGTCTCACAGTTCTGACATCAGCAGACAGGATTGTGATGCCCGGATGCTTGCAGGGAACTCTGTAGCCAACAAGGAGGAGCAGCAACAACAGAGGGACAACCATCCTCTTCCCGTGCACTGACCAGTGCAGGGAAAGAGTAATGGCTACAGTGTTCATTTGGACAGTGCATCTGGCTGAAACAGATCCAATCCAACTGTCCAGATGAGTGTAAAGCCTACAGATACACCAGAGTTTCCTGCAAACTGCGAAGTATGTTCTGAATTTGTTATAACAAGGAGAAAATTCAAATAAAAGCCAAAGGACTTTGGAAACTTCTCAAAATTTTGTGTTGTGTGTTGTGTAGACTACCAGCAGTAGTTAAGTCTCCCCCACCTCCCCATGTTAACAGTTCTAAATCTATGTCTAATGTTAGGTGGATGTCATTTGATCCCCCCCAATATTTCTGTTTCAGGCTGTTTCCCTTCCTTGAATGAAGTTTTTTGTGTGATTTTAAAAATTTCCAATTTTAAAAATGACCTTGACTAAAATACGCATCCCTTTTCTATTTATGTGTAAGAAAGTATAAAAGGAGTTATTCTGCAAATGGTTTACAAACAATGCCTCCCAAAGATGCATGAAAAACACTAAGGAAGAATTTGAAGGGCATTTGATGTGACTACAAATAAGAAGAAATTTCAGCACTTACAATTACTTTCATTTGACACATGCAGTTCTCTTTAGACCACTTCACACAGCCCATGAGGCCATGCCATTTCAGCAGCAGTTGCAGGTGAAAGGGAAAGCTTATGGGGCACTTTGTGGTGCCCCACACACATATTGTCCTGTCATCCTCTCCCCCATCACATGGGGAAAAAGAGAGGAAAGTATGGGTTGGAGCTACCCATAAAACACTTTCCTCTCTTTCTTGTGACACTTCCCCTCTACTTTGGGAGGAATGTGAGTGGGTCCAAGCCAGTGTTGTCTGATGATGCTTGGCAGGCCCCATCAACATCTGGAAAAATGGGTACCAAAAACTCAGTGAGAAGAGTCATTTCATGACTAGTCATTTTGTGACTTCATTCCAAATAGCTCTACGGCAGGCATTCTCAAACTCCCTTCCTCCAGCTGCTTGGGCTGTCAATTACCAGAATATTTGCCCATTGAACTAGGGCTTCTGGAATCTAGAGGCCAAAACAGCTGGAGGAAGGGAGTTTGAAGATACCTGCTCTATGTATTGGATTGCTTCTTGAGCTTCCCAGTTTCTTTGAACATTTTTATATGGGTCTTAGAATTCTTGGGCCTAGTGCAGCTTCTCTCCCAACATCTGCTTAGGTTAGTATTCCTACCAAAAACTGAATATTAGAAGGGATCCTAATTTTATGTCAAAGAATTATACTATAACTGGATGTGAGGCTCCTCCATATCTTGATTGATCATGCTTTCACTGAAAAAGAAGTAAATTTCAAACAGGTATGCATTTAAAATGTACTTCATTACTTACCACCTCATTACATGGAGGGGGGAGGGTTAGCCCCCTTTTCCCTTTCTGGATGGGGTCTGTTGAGCACCATTACATGACACTGGCTTGGCCTCACCCTCATTCATCCCAAAGTGAAGGGGAACATTGAAAGATACTTCCTCTGACAGAACTACCCACATTTTTGCCCTTTCCTCCATCTGATGGGGACAGGAACAGGGCACCAATGCACCTTGTCCTGTCCTCACCATGCCATGGCGAAAAGAGGGAGGATGTGCAGGGTGCTCAAGGCAACCCAAACACTTGCCATTTTGCTGGTGACTGAAGAGGTCTCTAGTTACCACACTAATTTCCCTAGTAGTTTAAGAAACATCATAATCCACATAGGTTGCAGATATTGAAAGTATATGTAACAATCTACCAAAGAAGGAGAGCAATTTTTCAATCATCAACAATCTCTGTCTGATCCTGATGAGTGGTGAGTTGTTTTTTACCCCCACTCTCATTCTTTCTCAGATTTTCTAATAATAAGACAAAAACTGGGAAGCTAGTGGAACTATTTGAAAATTGACAAGATTTTTTTTCCATTCTATACCCATCATCACTCAAACTGAAATATTTTAAACCAGTGGGAGTTTCCAAATACAGTAGTACAAATTTTAGAAACATAGAAGGCAGTTGTTAGAAACAGCCAAAGCTGCAAGAATGGAAGAATTTGCAAACTGCTTATCTTATATTCTTTTTGGCCCTTTTTAATGCTACCTGTTAATCTCTACCTAACAGGATTGACTTTCAGTGATCTTATCAGCCAATTAACAAAAAGTTTTACTGGCCTTCTTTTCAACAGTCAATTGGGCAAGACTTATAATAGTCCACATGTCCAATGTCCAACAGGAAATCAAATTTTACTTTTATTTTTACAGACCATCAACTAGATGTATGTCTTCAATTGTTATCAGCCATTTCATCATGGACGTCTCAGCATGGCTAAGTACTATTGTACCAATTAGATACGCTTTTTCATTTTCCTATTTTTCTCTCTCCCTAATAGATTTTCCTTGATTTATTTTAATATTAAAATTTGGGTAAATGATCAGAAATGATTTCATCATATGCTATTTATTCTGTGAAAAACACCAAGTACATTTCTTGGTATTATTTTTGAAAATTCTACACAAAATATGGTACCAGTCTATAAAAAAAAGTTATTTTAAATATTACAATTACAATGCAGTCTAGTGCTTCTTTACCTACAGAGTAGGGAGATGCTAGGGTAATGTCTATGGACAATACAGGTACATAATATTCAGTATATCCAAGGACCTCATCAGATGACTGGCAGTAGCCAGCAGCAGTTGGTGGCAACAATGTCCTTTATGGTGGGGCGTGGAAACTATCACCTTGCCTCGCATCACCCCATCTTGTATTGCCAGCCAGTCGGTGATCACATAGATGGAAGGTGCATGTGCAGTGCATGTGGCTTCTCCCATTTAGCTAGCAACATTGGAAACTTCCTGTGTTGCCAGCTCCAGGCATGGGTGGTGGAGGGAAGCCACATGCACTGTGCGCATACCTCCCTACCATCCATGTGATTGCTGGTCAGTTGGTGGTACAGGTTGGGGGTGACGTGAGACGAGGCAATGTCCTCCATGCCTTGCCATTAAGGACAGCACCACCACCACTGGCCATCTGATGAGGTCCAAAGTCTTTTTATACATTTAAATATTTATTGTGATTATCCTTATATAGTACACTTTTACATGCATATCAGGAACAGAATGATTAGGCTGAAAGTTGAGGCTAATTTTGCTTCCACATTTACTCAACAACCACTTCCAATCATTACCTTACATAACAAGTACATGACAAATGAGAAGTTGGTTCCTGCATCTATGTACCTTCAATTTGCCTGCAATATATTGCAAGCCTACCATACAGTTTTCTGGTAATTGTTATTCAGAAGAGGTTTGCCACTGCTTTTCTTTTAGGGTTAGATAGTGTCACTGGATAAAGGTCTACCAGTGCACTTCCATAGCTGAGTAGCAATTTGAACCCCACTTTGCAAGATATTTTTGTCTAACACTAAGGCCCCTTCTACACTGCCATATAATCCATATGATTACAACAAATAATCTATATTATCAACTTTGAACTGGATTGTGTGAGTCTATATTAACATATAATCCAATTCATAGCAGATAATCTGGATTTTGTATGGCTGTGTAGAAGGGGCCCTGGACAACTACATCACAATGGTTCTACTATATGGGGAAAAGAAGAAACTGGAAATTTAGACATACTATATGAAAAAAATGTTTGGCTGAAAAGTTATTAATTACAAAGTAACCACTAAATGAGGGTGGGCTAGCTTGTATGATATGGACCATATTTTAGGAGGAAACCCTAGGCCTCTTCTGCACTGCCATGTAAAATCTAGATTATCTGTTTTGAACTGGATTATACAGCAGTGTAGAAGGGGCCAAACATAAACTTGAGCTATGCACCTTCTTCTTGGCTGGAGAGTACAGGAATAAAAATACATCTTTGATCATTTGCTCTTATTTCTATCAGATTTCTCTGTTTCTCACTTAAACAATTATTTCCAGACAATCTACATAGAACCTAAAAATATATTTCTGTTTCTGGATGTCTGAAATTATTGGCACTTATTTTCTGTCTCCATGATCCCCCCCGGCCTTCATTTTCCAACCAATTCATTTACACCCAAGATGTGACATTATGTAGCTACAGCAAATTTATTTATAAACCAATCCATTAAAGGGTGTCTTTCTGAAGATGATGGAAAGATGCTGACTTTTGGGCCAGGTGGGAAATAAATGACTCTATAAACCATGGAGATAATAATAGTTAAAGTATTTTATACAGAAACAGGTTTCTCATTAAATAGGATATCATACTGAAATCTTAGAAAATCAAGAAAGTAATCAAACAGCCACAGAGCAGCTCAGACAACTTTTTTTACCTATATGTCAGAGTGAAATTGTAGGTAATAAAATGTGGAGGTGAAAGTTATGTCTTCAAGGAAAAAAATCCTATTAGACGTAGTTCTTCCCTGGCTGAGCTAGCAGAAGGAAAAGCATGGAATTAAATTTAAAATTCCACAATGACACACTTTTTAACTATTATATTTTTATTCCTATTGAGTGGTTAAAATGTGTAACATTTATATATTCTCATGACAATCTTCCCACATACTTTTAGATTTTGGGACTGGATTAATACACATGAAAAACAAAAGAGCAATTAAATGCATGCTAGTGATTAAAAAATCATTTTGTCATCTATTTCAAGGTAGCCCAAATTCTATGCCATGAAAGTTGATTCCTGAAACTTGCCATGTTCAATTTTTTTTCTTGACATAGGACAGAGGTTGACAGAAGGGTAGAAGCTGAATCTATAGCTTGTAAAGGATCAGTGGTATACCTAAAGAGTTCTGAGAGGCAGAGAATTGTGCCATTGCCCATTCAAATGAGGATTCACCCTCAAATGAAATCTTTCTTCAGCCTCAGATGTATACAATAACAGAATGAAATACTTAAAATCACTTGCATCTGGAAAAAATCTATTTGCTAATTTCACATTCCCTTAGTAGCTTTCTCTGTTTCCTCTTCTTAAGATCTGGTACTGTTCTATTATCTGGGTGGAGCCAAAAGGGGCCTAGAGAGAGAAGGTGTGCCAGCTGTGCCCATACCTTGAGAAGCCAGATCTGGCCATGGTAGTCCATACCTTAGTTACATCCTGTCTGGACTACTGTAATGTTCTCTATGTGCATTTGAAGATAGTTTGGAAAATTGAACTAGTGCAGAGATCAGCAGCCAGATTGCTAACTGGCGTGCCGTACAAGGAGCCGACAACTCCCATGTCACAGTAGCTCCTCTTGCTGCTGGTCTGCTTCTGGGCTAACTACAAAGTGCCTGTTATTATTTATAAAGTCCTAAAAGGTTCAGGCCCACATATTTGTATACAAACCGGCACGAGTGCTGCGATCTCTGGAGGAGGCCCTGTTCTCAGTCCCACCCCCATCTCAAGCACTGTTGGTGGGAACAAGGGAGGGGGCCTTCTCCATGATCACTCCCTGCCTCTGGAACTCTCTCCCTAAATAATGGCCCCCTCTCTCCTCACCTTCAAAAAGCTCTTAAAGACTTATTTGTGCACCTTGGCTTATGGAGAGGAGGAGGACTAATGAATGTCCAAACATATCTTAGCCTAGATAGTGGAAACTCACCTCAGCCTGTTGGAAGCTGCAAAACATTTCATATTTTAATTTTATCATGTGGTTAAATGTGTTTAAAATGTGTTTGATGTGTTATATTATGTTTATCTATGTTTTAACTTGTTACTCTTTGGCCAGTCTTATGTAGTTTTAGGTTGTCTTATTGTATTTGATTTATTTAATACTTGCTTGTTTTGGCATTGAATGTTTGCCAATTTGTTACACTACTGGAAACTGCCCTGAGTCCTCTCGGGGAGATAGGGCGAATTATAAATAATAATAATAATTATTATTATTAGCCATTTTACAGGGGGAGGGGTGTGAAGGAGTAAAACCATTTTCCCCTGTTTTCCTGCTATTCCCCTCACCCATGTCGTCATTGAAACAACCCATTTATGACATGGGAAGTGTGTGTGCGCGTGGAGGGGGGGGGATAATGAGCAAAAACTTAGAAAATGTTTTTCCTCCTTGAACCCATGTATACTCCACTTTCCTGTAAAATGGACTATTCTTCTCTATTTAGATCCTCTTTTGGAGTCCATCTGGATAATGAAACAGTACCTTGGATTTTCTTTCTTTCTTTCTTTACTTACTTATTACTTACTTAATTCATACCCCATCTTTCTCCCTATGGGGACTCAAAGTGGCTAACAATCAGTTCCTTTCAGGGCACTTTGAGCCTTTGATATCAAGGCTCTAGCTGAACCTGAACTTCAGGCCCTGTGGGTCTCTAGGCTGCAATTTGGTTGCTTTTGCCTGGCAGGAGGTTGGGCCTCATTGTCCGGGCCACCAGCTTAGGCCTGTTAGGCCTCTTCCCTGGGCATCATACATTTTGTATTCAATATTTTTGATTGCACTGCTTTTATTTATGGTCTCCAGCATCAGTGTTGTCTTGGGTAGCTTGTCAGTCCATTGGGATCTGGCTTGTTGCTTGGCCTCGACTCTGCGGCCATTGTGGCCCAATGCTCCTGTGAATTTTAAAATATTATTTAAAAATATTTTTTATTATTTTATCATGGTTCAATACATTTGTTATACATTGTTTATTTTGCAGCAGATACATATTGCTCCTGATCTTCAGGCTATTAACATGCCTACCTTACTATCCCATTTTCTTGTTGGTCATCTTGTCCTCTTACTGGCTTTGGAAGATGCACATTATTTTAAAAAAGTAATTCCTGCTCTGAAGGCACACCTAAGAAAATACAGCACTATATCCTGGAAGTGTTATACTGTCATGCCCACCTCAACTTTTTAGATTCAGTCTGGAAGCCCCCACAAACACCTGATAGCCAGACAAGTCTTCCTTGGGTTCCCAATGGACTTAATAGAAGGCACAGCTATGAAGCTCAATACTGAATAGGATCAGAACTTTGTCTGAAAATGTTGCTTATATACAGTATGAAGATTACACTAATCAGCACAAGTGTCTGAACAAACAGATTCACAATGTGGCTTTTCAAATGTCCTGTAAACTCCTCCCAATGTTTGAAAACATCTCCAATACTGAAGGATGATGGGAACTGTACTTGGGCCATATGTGTACTACATCATTCATTTCCAACTCCAGTTTCTTGGGTTGTTAGAGTGAAAACTCTTGTACCTTTGGTGATTGCATAGAAGAGGGGATTTCAGCATGAGTTGTTTGTTATGTAGTTATGTTGACAAGTAACTCTATGCTGAAATTTCCACTTGTTATGCAACCATTAGAATTACAAGAGCCTTTACTAATTTTCAGTCTGGTAATCCTACCTTCTTCAGAGTGATATGAGGAGTAGGAAAAAGAATGACAACAATTATTTCTAAGCCTCTTGCATTCACAACTTTCTGTAATAAAATGAACACTTTAGACAAGGGGTTAAGCTGAAGTTCAGGCATACCCGTGAAGAGCATCATAGCTGAAGCTGTCATTAATAGTGTGCTTTTTATGCATAAATATAAGCTTAATTGAATTGGCATTTATTTTGGCTTTGCAATCCTGTTGTTATACATGCCCGACAACTAAAGATAACACTCCATGTATCTAACAATGTGGACATGATTATCAGAAAGCTGGTGCTATAATAAAGTTATTCATTTTCAACATGCAACAGGGCTCTCAATTGTTAATTACATTGAATATTATAACTTTGAACATGGAGAAATTGTTTGTTCGAATCCATGACTTTTATTCCTATTTTCTCCATGCTCGATATGCTTCAACTAGCTCAATAGCAGAGATAAACACTTTTCCTTTTTTGTGTTAAGATATTAAAATTCTGCCCAAGTGAAAATGTGATTATTGAGTGAATCTGCAAGGTATGTATTGCCAGTGGGAGCAAACACATCTGTCAATATTTTCCATATGGCAGGAATTCAAGAGATGCCACATCTTTATTCCTTCAGAATATATGTTTGGCATCTAAAAAACGATGGTAGCAGCAACAATATTATTAAAGTTGAACTGATGTAAGCAGTGCCTTTGAAGTGGATCAAAGCTTTACAGCAACTATTTTCAGAACAATGGTAGTTGAAAATAAATATCATTAGCTGTCAGTTTCAATATCTATTTTTTAACATCTCAAGAAGTGCAAAGGCCTACTTGGCAAGTATAATGAATGAAGTTCATTTTGTTTGGTGATATCAGTTGTGATTTGATTGGCAGTAGACTTTTGAAGTCTCTCAGAAAGGTATTTCTAGCTCTGTTTCCTGAAATATGTTTAAATTAGAAGTGGGGAATCTTTAGCCTTCCATACATTTAGACTACAACTCCCACAGTTTCTTAGCACTGGCTGTGTTGGGTGGAAATTGTAGGTCAAAACATCTCGAGTGCCACAAATTCTGCACTCCAGGTTTATTTATTTATTTATTATTCATTTTTATTTACCGCTCCTTCTGGCAGGCTCGGGGCGGTTTACATAATTCACACACATATATATAATACAGTTTAAATCTTTATACAATATATTAAAAGCCTATTAAATAACTTACAAGTTACATCAAGACAGATTACAAACAGTTAAGACAGCTGAAAACAATGAAACTACGATGTGTGGAATAGTAAAACAAATCTATTAGTTCCCAAAAGTTTTAGCGAAAAGCCATGTTTTTGCCAAGTGCTGTAGTGGCAAGAACATGGGTACCCACTAGGTCCTTAAGAAAATGTTATTCTACAACTGTAACACAATAGCATAAAAGGTCAAAATCTGTATCTTCCTACAGACTTACTCTATCTGTTTGGTCAAAGAAGGAGGCCCCTCAAGTTGACCCCAAATTTTGGCAATACAGGAAGTGGTGTTATTTCCAGCAGCAAGGCCCAGACCATGTAAGACTTTGAATGCCATCTCTAGAATCTTGAATTCAGATGAGAAGCATACTGGGACTGGTTTTTAATGTTTAAATTTGTCTTACTGGTTAGTTGGAAGGCAGATCAGGGAATATGGATTCTGCTTGTGTTAGATGGGATTACACTTCCCCTGAAGACACAGGGCTGCAGTTTGAGGATACCTTTAGAGCATTGAACCTGGATCTCAAGTTTCCATGGTGGCTATGAAAGCCTTAGCACATTTAACACTTGTGTGCTAACTGTGCCCATTCTTTGAGATGTAGGATCTGGCCATGGAGATACATTCTCTTAGTTACAACCCATTTGGATTACTGTAATGCTCTCTACATGAGGCTGCCATTGAAAAGTGTTTGGAAACATTGACTGATCCAAAGATCTGTGGCCAGAAATAGCTGTGGCCAGATTGTTCACTGGAGCTCAAAACCCCCTGTTGCAACAGCTCCACTAGCTACTAGAGTTGTATAGGTTTGTTCAGAAAAGCCTGAAAGTCAGAAAAAACGTATGAATTTGGACTTCCGATGCAGTTTTGAACCATGCAAGAAAGGTGAGGGGGGAATCCAAATTTAAACCACTTACCTTTTTCTCCTGGAAATATTATATAATGTTCAGATGTCTCCTAAGGTTATTTTAATTTTCTCAACCATTAAGCAACTATGGTAAAGCCTAAAAACTTTTTAAATCTCATGCTTTTTGCCAGCAATGCAAGGTCATCTTTAATGGTAGGTTACATACCTGTGACCATCTTTCTTCGAGTGAAGCTCTGTGAATCCACACTTATGAAGTTTGCGAGCCAGCGCGGGCTTCCAACGGAAACTTTCCCAGTTTGAAAAGTTTTGGCGGTAGCTCCGCCCAGCTGGCCCGGAGGGCATAAAAGGCGCCTCCATGCGCGCCCACCCCATTCCTACGCCACGCATGCAACTAGGAAGGGATGGTTTGAGATAGAGGGGACGGCCGGGCGGGTCGTGTGGATTCACAGAGCTTCACTCGAAGAAAGATGGTCACAGGTATGTAACCTACCATTCTTCTTCGAGAGCTCTGTGAATGCATACTTATGAAGACTTATCTAGCTAAGGTAAGGGAAGGTGGGAACAAACCAGCCAATTTTAGGAAAAACCGAACAGGTTTATTGCAACCAGCAATATGAATAAATAACATATCAACAATATAATAAACTAGCTGTACCCGGCACGCGTTGCTGTGCCCTATTTAGGAGATGCGGGAAAGTCTGAGTATGTAAGGGTTTGAAATGATGGTTCTTATGGTCTTGGTGGGTGTGTGCATGTGTATATGTGTGTATGTAGTGTATATACGTGTGTGTATATGTATATCCCCGGTCCTGTCCTCTTCACCCTCTGCCATCCGGAGGGCAGTAGCGGCGAGGGCAGCGTCCCCACGCCTCGTCCTTCTTCACCCTCCGTCCTCCGGAGGGCAGGCTGCGGTCTGCATTGTTTGGGCGTCAGTTTCCGGCCGGACCCTTTTTCTGACGGATTGACTTCCTTCGGAGCCTTTTCGGGCGGACCGGAAGTGGTTCGGCGGCCATGGTTTTTTGTAGTTTTTTGGGTATTTTCAGACTTGCTTCCCCGGAGAGCCCCAGAAGCGACCGATGTGGTGTGGCGGTGAAGTTGCTGGTGTGTGGAGAGAGAGGGGACGGGATGGGCTGGGGGTTGGGGGGGGAGTCAGAGTGCGCAGTGTGTTTGCTCTCCCTCTGTCCTGCGTTGTGGTGGGGGTGGGGGGGTTGGAGTGCGCCTGCGCGATGGCTCTCCCTCTGTTCTGCGCTCGTGGCCAGCGCAGAACGGGAGCCAATGGGCGGTTTTTGGGGGCTGATTTTGGGGGGGGGGGTTGGAAGGTAGGAAGGTGGGTTTTTTTGTGTGATGGTAATACCTTGTGGTCTGTGGGAATGTGTCTCGTTGGATTGGTGTTTCTGGGGGGCGTAGTTTGGCCGTGCATAAAGTCCTTTGCACGACCACTCTCTTTTTATATATATAGATAAGAGTGGAAGGCATGCTCCCACTTGTAAACATAGTGCAACAAGCACCATTCATGTCAGGCACACAGGCCTCACAATATAAGTGCAACAAGCACCATTCATGCCAGGCACGCAGGCCTCATAGCCGTAAGTGCAACGAGCACCATTTGAGGTAGGCACACCGGCCTCACAGCAGTTAGTGCAAACAAGCACCATTCATGTCAGGCACGCAGGCCTCACAGTATAAGTGCACAACAGGTGCAACATAGAACCTAGGGATTCTAGGTAAGCGCACTTAACCGGTAGACTGTGCCCCGGGAGCCGGGGCACGGTGAACACTTAACGGTTACAATGGCAGCACGGTTCGGCCGACCTTAAACTGTCAACCGAATCGTATGGAGAGGGGAGAGACAGGGTTACCCTGGGGTTCTAGCCCTGAAGGTCCGTCGGAGTGAGGACCGCTCGACCAAAAGCTGCCTCCCTTCGAAACAGGGTGTCTACCCGGTAATGGGATGTGAAAGTGGAGGATTGGCCCAGATGGCCGCCCTACAAATCTGGTCCAAGGGGACTCCTTGGAGAAAAGCTGTCGATGTGGCCACAGCTCTGGTGGAGCGGCCTTTGACTTTAGGGGGGCATGGTTGATGCGCTACCTGATAGCACAGTTCAACCAGGGAAGCCACCCAGTTCGACAGTCTTTGGGACAACACCGGCAAGCCCAGCTTGTCGGTGGCGTAGGAGACGAAAAGTTTGGTCGACCGACGATAGTCTGCCGACCTGTTCTTGTACACCCAGAGGGCCCGTCGGACGTCGAGGGCTCTGAGTGTCGACTCAGTATCTCCTAAGTTGGAGGACTTCAAGTCCGGAGAACAATGTCCGTGTTCAGGTGGAAAGGGGATACCACCTTAGGCAGGAAGGTGATGTCCGTTCGTAGAATGGCCCTGTCCGGCAGGAATAGTAGATAGGGCTCGTCCACACGGAGCGCCGCCAGCTCGGAGGGTCGACGCGCTGAGGCAATGGCGACCAGGAACGCCACCTTCCAGGAAAGGAGCGTAGGTCGATGGATGACAACGGCTCGAACGGTGGAGCCGCTAGGCAGGCCAGGACCAGGTCAAGGCTCCAGCCCGGCGTCGGTGGAAGCACCGGGGGAAGGGTGTTGTTTACCCCTCTCAGGAACCTCTTGACCATCGGCAGCTGGAACAGCGAAGGCGCCCCTTGCTGGTTATGCCAGGTGAGGGCCGCTAGGTGAGTCTTCACCGAGGACATGGACAGCCCTCTGTTGACCAAACCGGCCAAGAAGTCAAGGACCGCCGGAATGGAGAGCGGGAAGACAGCACTGGAACGGTCAGCCTGGAACTTGGCGAATCGGGCGTGCAAGCCGAGTACGCCGCCGTTGCCGGTTTGTGGGCTGCTGCCAGGATCGCTGCTACTGCTGGTGAGGCGTCCGGTGTCGGAAGATCCTCCATGCAGTCAAGTGAAGGGACGACAGGTCCGGGTGCAGGAGCAATCCGTTCTCCCGAGTCAACACATCCGGTCGATGAAGGAGGGTCATGTAGTTGCCGTCGGCCAGGTGGAGAAGGGTCGGGAACCAGACCTGCCTCGGCCAGTAAGGAGCTACGAGGATGCAGTCGGTCCTCGATAGCTGGATCCTCTCGGCGATCCGGAGGAGAAGCGAACGGCAGGAAGAGGTAGAGGAACCCCGTCGACCAGTCGAGCAAGGATGCGTCCCGAGGCACCCTCGGTGAGCATCCGGGGCAAGCCGGGCACGAAAACCGGTAGTTGGTTGTTTACCGGCGATGCGAAGAGATCTGCGTCCGGGAAGCCCCAACGTTGGAAGACGCGGTGGAGTTCTTCCGGATGCAGCATCCATTCGTGGGACGACCAGCTGGTTCTGCTGAGAGAGTCCGCCTCCTGGTTCTCGACTCCCGGAAGATGGACGGCTCTGGGGGTCACTTGGTGACGCACACACCACTCCCAAAGGTTCTGGGCCAAGGCCAGAAGCTTCCTGGAGCCTGTTCCGCCCTGCTTGTTGATGTAGTACATGGCCACTATATTGTCTGTCCTGACCAGTACTACGTGTCCTCTGACTAGGGGGCGAAGGCCCGAAGAGTCTTGGCTATGGCCAGGAGCTCGAGGTAGTTGATGTGGTGGAGTCTCTCCACCGCTGACCATTGGCCGTTGATCGACAAGTCGTTCATGTGGCCTCCCCAAGCCAGCATCGAAGCGTCGGTCGTCAGCGTGATGGACGGGGTCAACGTGTGGAAAGGTACTCCTTTGCAGACGTTGGCTTCGAACGTCCACCACCGGAGGGAGTCCTTGACCGCCCTCGGGAGAGAGTCTCTTCGAGTGGTGTTCTCTGACCGGATCAAAGTGGTCGAAACCAACGCTGTAGGGGCCTGAGCGGAGCCTTGCCAGCGGGGTGACTGCCACCGTGGACGCCATGTGGCCCAGCGTGACCTGGATCTGCTTTGCCGTGATGCAGGGCCCGGTGCAGGTGGCCACCTCTCGTCGAGCGCCTGGAATCTGACCTCTGGCAGATAGGCGAGCTGATCGGCGGAGTCGAAAATCGTCCCGATGAATTTTATTGACTGGGGACGGGGCGAGCTGGGATTTTTCCTCGTTGAGCCGTAGGCCTAACGACGACAGTAATTGCAGTGCCGTCGAGACCTGTTGGTGCAGCAGGTCTGGAGACTGGGCCGCCAGCAGCCAGTCGTCCAGGTACGGGAAAATCCGGATTTTTTCCCTTCTCAAGTGCGCAGCCACGACCGACATGCACTTGGAGAATGTTTGGGGAGCCGTCTCGAGGCCGAAGGGAAGGACGTTGAACTGGTACGCCCTCCCTGCCACCTTGAAGCTGAGGAAGTGTCGATGGGCAGGCCTGATCGAGATGTGGAAGTATGCATCTCGAAGGTCTATCGGCGAAGTGGTCGCCTCTCCGGAGAAGCAGGAGAATGGGCGACACCGACACCATCCTGAATGTCCTCGGCGAAACGTACGCGTTTAAGTCTCTGAGGTCCAGGATGGGACCTATTTCCCTGGCGAGGTCGGTTGGACTGCTGCCTCTGCTGCTGTCTCGGCTATTGCTGTTGGGTCTGCTGTGGAGCCGAGTATGGTCTCGGGGATTGGCGGTACTGCTGTCTGGGCTGAAACTTCGCCCGCTGATAGTACTTGGGCCTGGGCTGCGCCGGTGGTCGGTCCAACTTGGCCGTCAGGACTCTGAAGTCGTGAGTGGCCTTCAACTTGTCGTCCGTGCCCACAAAGAATAGTCCTTGGGCATCGAACGGCAAGTCCTCGATGGTTTTCTTGGAGTTGGAGGACAACCCCAACGACTTCAACCATGCGTGTCTGCGGATGGCGACACCGTGGGCCAGCAGCTTCCCTGACGTATCCCCGGTATGGCGGGCCATCAGGATCTGGTGATGTGCCAGCGCCTGGGCCTCTTGTGAGATGGAGGCCAGTGCAGTCTGTTGCTCTTGGGAGAGATCCTGGAAAAGGGGTTGAGCCCTTTCCCACAGGATCTGGTGGTACGCTCCCATGCACGCCCCGTAGTTCACATTTTGGTGAGCAAGAGTCCGGCTCGGTAGATCTTTCTGCCGACCGTGTCGAACCTCTTTCCTTCCTGGTCAGAGGGGGTCGTGGACTCTCGGCCCGATGACTGGGAGGAGGTGACGATCATCGAGTTAGGTGTCGGATGATCGTGTAGCCATTCCTTCTCCCTCTCGTCCACCTTGTACCACGCCTCGATCTGAGTCGACGTGGGTGGGATGGTCGACGGGGTCTTCCAGGATGCCTTCACCACCTCTTCCAGTGGTTCCAGCATGGGAAGGTGTGGTTGAGCCGCGTCCTCAACCTGCACCCTGCTGAAGACGGGGCAGGCGCTGGACCTTCTGGGGACATACGTTTGCATGCCCAGAGACCTTGCCATCCGGCCGACTTGCTCGCCGAAGGCTTTCGCCGAGTCTGTCGGTGAGGAAGATGGCTCCATCTCACAGCCTCTGTGGGAAGGCATTCTGTCCATGTTGAGGGACAGGATGGACCCCGATCTCACCGATCGAGGGGCCTCGCCTTCCTCGACCTCATCTCCCGACCATGGACAAACCACTTCCGGTTCAACCGGAAGCTGGGACGATGGCGGCGCCCTCGATGTAGAAGGGCCCACGGTCACCACCGTCGATGGAGGGAGCGTTCGGGCTGCTGGGGCCATGGCGAGCCTCGTGGTCTGTCTGCCTTTCTCGGGCGACGTCACGAAGAGTTGTCGGACCGAGGGCTGAGCCAGGGGAATCCGGACGACCGTCTGGACCGATTCCTCTGGCGAGATGGTTTGGTGCTCTGCCCCTGTCTCCACAGCGAGAACCGGGGCAGGCGGTGACGGACACGACGTCGATGACGATGACGTCAGAGTCCTGCGTCTCTTCGGAGACGGTGGTCTCGAGGCTGCTGCCTCCAGAGACTTGCCCGGAGTCACAGGAACCAGGCCTCTGGTCTGGGCTCTACGGGCTTCCTCGCTCGACCTCCGGAATGCTATTTCCATAGCTCTGTTGGAGGGAGTCTTCGAGATGGCCGACCTCTGGGAGAGGCCTGACGCCATCGAGCTCGTCGATGAGCGGCGAGGTGGAGGCAGCTGGTCCATCTCGGAGGTCACGGTGCAGGGCCTCTTCGACACCGAAGTCTTCGAGGAGACAGACTTCGTGCCCTTCTCCTTCCGTGGACGCTTCTTCCCGGCCGGGTGAGCGGTCGACACGGATGGGGCCGGAGCAGCCGCCCCGGACCCCAAGGAGGTAGATGGGACAGCCGTCGCCATCTCTGGAGGGCAGAGAGCACGCTCCGTCAGGTAGGCCTGAAGCCTCTGGGCTCTCGCTCTTCTGGTGTGCGACGAGAAGGCCTGGCAGTGTCGGCAGGTCGGAACGACGTGTCCCTCCCCGAGACACCGAAGGCACTTCGAGTGACCGTCGCAATCCAGGATCTTGCTACCGCAGGATGAACACTTCTTGAAACTGGTTGTGGACATGCTATGCTCACACAACCAGCCGTATTTCTGATGTTGCCCAAGTGGCGGAAAACAAAGGAATGGGGTGGGCGCGCATGGAGGCGTCTTTTATGCCCTCCGGGCCGGCTGGGCGGAGCTACCGCCAAAACTTTTCAAACTGGGAAAGTTTCCGTTGGAAGCTCGCGCTGGCGCGCAAACTTCATAAGTGTGCATTCACAGAGCTCTCGAAGAAGAACTGTAGTTTGTGAAGGCCAGACCCCCTATGGTAGAGATTGCAAAAGGCCCTGCTATTAAGCTACATTTTCCACAATGCATGGCTGCTAATTAGCCAAAATGGCTGAAGAACCCATTCCCTATAGCTGTCTGTAGCAGTCTTCATCTAAATATAAAATAAATTGATTGTATCTACAAAAGTGACTAAAGAAGACCGCAAAGCAATAAGCAACTTTTGCAAAGCCAAGAGAACATAAACTGCTTAAAACAAATCCTTTTACGTTTACCTGACTACCATGAACAAGGCACTGGGATAGCCAGGCACAGCCAGCCAACCAGCCAGCCTGCCCTTACAATCAGTAAGTAATGATAAAATAAAATGATTGATTGCATCTGCAAAAAGGAATAAACTGATGTGTCCCGAGGGTCGCTTCCAACTCAGTAGAACAGGGCTGTCCAACTTCTACTGGCCCAAGGGCCCCAATTTCGGTCACTAATCACCTGGGGGGCCGCAGTGTGAAAATAAATAAAAATAAAATAAAAGAATAAAAGAAAGGAAGAGAGGAAGGAAGGAAGGAAGATGGATAGAGGGAAGAAATGAGAGAGCAATAAATGCAAGAATAAAAGGAAATAAAAATAAAATAAATAAAATAAAATATTTTTAAAAAAATAGAATAGAATAGAATAGAATAAAAAATAAAAATAAAAATAAAAGTAAAAATTAAATTTAATTAAATAATTAAAATTAAAATTAAAATTAAAATTAAAATTAAAATTAAAATTAAAATTAAAATTAAAATTAAAATTAAAATTAAAATTAAAATTAAAATTAAAATTAAAGCAAGAATAAAAGGAAGGAAGGAAGGAAGGAAGGAATGAAGGAAGGAAGGAAGGAAGGAAGCCCACCCCAGCAAAACAGCCCTCTGCTTCAACCTACCTTAGTTCGGTATCCTTCCCAAACGACCACTGCCCAAACGGAGCTCCACACAGCCTTGCTCCGGTCCGGCTTCTCTCTTCCAATGAGGATCCAGGAGCCGGAACACGAGAGAGGTGAAGACACAGAGGCAGGGGCCGAAGACATAGCAGAAGAGTACTTCCTGTACTCTTCTAGTCTCAAAGGAAATGGCGCCTCGGAGGGGAAGCTGGGACTTGTAGTCCTTTGGCTTCGCAGCGTCATTTCCTGTCCTGGCTCATTTCCTGTCTGCTGAAGTAATGGCGGACAGCTGTGCCGCCGCTACAATTTTTCAATTTTTTAAATTAAAAAAACAGCTGATTTCTTGATGGAGGGTAGGAGGGCCGGATCCAAGGGGCTGGAGGGCCGTGTGCGTCCCCTGGGCCGACTGTTGGGCAGGCCTGCAGTAGAAGCAAATGGATGTCAGGAAAGTTTTGATGGTGCCTTTCTGCCCAGAAGAAGGGGATCAGTCTAGATGTCCCTTGCTGGAGTCTGTACTATGATTTCTGTTCTCCACTAATTTAATATAGTTTGTGCCACACAAACAAAGTTTCTGGAGTATAACAACCACTTTTAAATTAAATACCTGCCAATGAAACAGGAAACAACTCTTTCAAATCAGAAACAGATTTTCTTTATAAAAGCTTTGAAAATTTGCCAAAATTCCATGGAGAAGTCAAAGGTATGAAATGTAGTGAGCTAACAGTGGTCCATGTGTTCTACCACTGTAGAGAGTTTCATCCGGATTGGTCTACTAATGAGGGAGGGAGAATCTCCTGAAGTTTTCCCAGTGCCAGTGCTGTTTTTTTCCTACTGTGCATACGTGTCCGCATTAACAAATTGATTCTGCAGTTTCGGAAAGTTTTAAATTTTTTAAAAGAAAAATTTAGAAGTGACTTTAGAATTGAACCACTAGTGCCTTCTACATCTGAAACAAGTTTTGAACCATTTTTAAAATCAACCAAGCTTACTGGCTACCCATTTGTTACTGGATACAATTCAAAAGTACTGGTTATGACTATTTCTTTATTTACCACATTTATACCCTACCCTTCTCACTCCGAATGGGGACACAAAGCAGCCTAACATACTATAAAGCTCTATATGGCTCAGGTACATGCTATTTGGCAGATTGTATCTCCTGGTATGAACCTACTCATGCCCCCAGATTCTCAGAGAAGGCCCTAGTTTCAGTCCCATCTCCATCACAATTCACTTGATGGAGACATGAGAGAGGGCCTTCTCTGTTTTCATCCCATTTTGAAACATTTCATTTTACATCCATAATTTCGAATTAGAATGCAAGAAGTTGAAGAAAGATGGAACTGGGTCAAGAATTATATTATGAATAAGTCTAGAGATCAGGCCATAAGAAATAGAATACAAATGTTATACAGTATGTAAATCTAGGATTGTCTCAAAAATGAATAATATATTGATATTAATAAAATAATCCTTGTAGCGGTGGTGGAAAGTGTAACTGTTGTGTTTGTCATAAAAAAAATTAAAAAATTAAAAAGGAGAGAGCCTTCTCAGTGGCAGACCTTCTACTCTGAAATTCTCTGCCTAGGAAAGCCAGAATGCCCCCCCCCCCCCTGCTGTCTTTCTGGCAGCAAGCTAAACTCTTTCTATTCAGGCAGGGTTCAATAGAACGACCTGTCCAACAGGCGGCCCGCCAGTCCCTTGGATGCGGCCCGCCTACCCTCCTGCAAGAAATCAGCTTTTTTAAAATCTCCAGGGGGGGGGGGACGTGAGGAGGAGCGGGGGCGACGCGAGTGAGGAGGAGGTGGAGGGAAGCCACGTCAGACGCCCTAGGGGTGGGACTTTCCCCCGCCTGTTCGTCACTCGTGCGGGGCCGCTCGCGGGCATGCGCGGCAGGGCAGGAGCGGCGAGATGCCCTCCGCCATGTCCTTGGCTGTTGCAGCGGCCACCCCGGGAGCTTACCTTTCTTTCTCTTCCTTGTGCTCTCCTGGCATAAGGAAATTGTATGGCCAAAAAAAATCCCTCCTCCCCCCTTTTCCTGGCACATCATTTTCTCATGCCATGAGAAAGCCAGGAAAAACATCATGGCAGTTGAATAAGCCATCTACATTCCTGATTTTTGTATGGAGATTTAACATTTTGTTGCAAGGAAGAGATACAATCACCTTTTGACCAATCTAAGGCATATTCAGCTGCAATTATAAGCATACAGAGCAACTGTGAGCCTCTTGATCTTATTAGACTTGAAT
The DNA here is from genome assembly GCA_030556195.1 of Anolis apletophallus. Classification (NCBI taxonomy): domain Eukaryota; kingdom Metazoa; phylum Chordata; class Lepidosauria; order Squamata; family Anolidae; genus Anolis; species Anolis apletophallus. Next base: position 33,637,130 of record JARBWK010000007.1, read on the forward strand.
TCTGATCATTTCTCATTATTGACTATACTGCCTGGGGCTGATGAAGGACAGAGTCAAACAGATATCTGAAGAACTATATGCTGTTCACCCCTGTGCTAGGGAGTAAGCACCATTAAATTAGGCCGAGACTTACTTCGGAATTAACAAGCACAGGACTGCACTGTTAAGCAATCTCTCAATTATACACTTTTTCTTGATTAAATAAAAGAGGACCATTGTGTTAAGTAGTTTCCTGTCAACCATATCATCCTAAATGTGTTGAAGCTACTGTTCTGAATATGAGCCAAGAGTTTTAAAAAATTAGAAGAGGATAAGCTCACTCTGAAACCCACTTTATTTGATGGCATCGATGTATATTATGCATGCCTAGAGGTCTTTCTTTGAAGCATGAGGCTCTTTTGAAACTTCCTCACATAAATTAGATGGCCAAGGCCATTAATGCCATCCCATAGATGTGTGCCTCAGTCACTAGAGTGGTATAAAATTTTAGCACAGACACTCTGCCCATCACTTTCTATATCCAGCCTCATTAACCTATGTCTGTCTGAGAAATTGTCTATGCAGCTACTATTCCTGAATCACTCAACCCATCCACCCAGATACATGCCGTTGGATCACTTCAGTTGATCATCTAAAACAGATTTTATTTTGGGGAAAAAAGTTTTGCTTCGCTACATTTTTTTATTTTAAAAATACCCTAATGTGCTGAAACTTATTTAAATACAAAATTGCATGCTTTTGATTTCACAAGAAAGAACAGGCACTTTTAAAGTTTCTTTTCTGCACAATGAATGTCCTGCTGTACCAAATGTCTTTCCAGCAATGTGCAATAGCTCATTAGAGACTTCGTGCGCTTAGCCTGTTTTTATTTTGTGTTTATTTCTTCATATATTGCAATCCTAATTCAGCAAACCCTTTATTTACATGGATTACAAGTAACAAATGGTATACTACAGCAAGTAGAACACAAGCTACAAAAATAGATTTTTATGGAGGGAAAATAAATATAGGAAAAGGTTTTAAAATTCAAAACATTAAGTGGGATGGATAACTTTGTCCCTTTAGCTTCATTGTACTTCTGAACTTTTAAACTCACATTGTTTTATTTATTTATTTATTGTTTTTTAAATAATAATAATAATTTTCATGTCAGGAGTGAGTTGAGAAACTGCAAGTCACTTCTGGTGTGAGAGAACTGGATGTCTGCAAGGACGTTTCCCAGGGGACATCTGGATGTTTTGATGTTTTACTATCCTTGTGGGAGGCTTCTCTCATGTTCACACATGGAGAGCTGGAGCTGACAGAGGGAGCTCATCCACACTCTCCCCTGATTCAAACCTCTGACCTGTTGGTCTTTCGTCCTGCCAGAACAAGAGTTTAGCCCACTGTGCCACTGGGGGCTCCTTGGTTTTTTTTATTAAACATATGAAAAAATATGAATTTTGATTTTCTTTTTTAAAAAACCAAAAGAATAAACTAAATATTGGCTTGCTATGAGTTTTTTGGGCTACATGGCTGTGTTCCAGTAGCATTCTCTCCTGACATTCTGCCTGCATCTGTGGCAAGTATTCTCAGAGGTTTGTTCCAAGGACTGTTGGAAATGAGGCAAGTGGAGTCTATTTATATCTGTGGAATATCCAGGGTGGAAGAACAAATCCATGTCTCTTTGAAACAAATGTGAATTGTAAGTGTGAGTTGGTACCAAGAACAAGTCACAAGAGTAAAGACAAAAATAGAGGAAAAGTGTTCTTACCATACATTAGGGGAAACATTGACTGTATAAAGTAGCTGATGAAGAAACACAACTGACCAACAATCTACAGACGCACTAAGAAATTCAGCAAAGGACAAGACGGATACTCTCATCTCTGCAGGAGTCTACCATATACCATGGAGCTGTGGACAAGTTTACATAGGGACCACCAAACACAGTGCCCAAACACAAATTAAAAAACACAGAAACGCTGGACTACTCTGGCAACTATCATGTCAGACTACACGAAAAGCCATTGAAATCCACAAACATGTGGTCAATTTCAACAGAAAGGAGGAAACTCTAGAAATGAACAATATTTGATTGCCAGATTTTTTTTTTAAAAAAAAACCAAAACAGAATCAAGACAGTAAATACAGAACAGCACTCAGAAACAGAGGAATTTCAGACAGCAAACAATCAAGTGTCAGTTAACAGCTCCCAAACAAAGGATGCCTCCAGGCAACAACAGCAAGGTTACCTCCATGCAAATACCCTCACTGATTGACTTTGCATTTGCAAGGCAACTCAATGTTAATTAAGCTCATAATTGCAACATTCACACTTGTTTCAAACAGACAAGGGTTCTTTCTGCCAATTTGTACATTCGACAGATATATACAGGCTCCACTTGCCTTACCTCCTACAGATCTCTGAACAAACACCTGAGGATCCTTGCCACAGATACAGGTCAAATGTCAGGAGAGAATGCTACAGGAGAGAAGGCCATATATCCTGAAAAATTAACAACAACCCAGTGATGCTGGCCATGAAAGCCTCTGACAACACAAATGAAATATTCTGAATATTTTGGCCATGTCCAATTAATAAAAATATTTTCTGCATGAAGATAACTGTATTGTAGCTACTTGCCATGTTACTATTAAAGAGGAGGAAGCTATAAGATGAAAATAAAAATCCTTATTCCATCCATAGTAAAGGTAAAGGATTTCAGCTGACATTAAGATCAGTCATGTCCGATTCTGCGGGTTGGTGCTCATCTCCATTTCTAAGCCGAAGAGCCAGCGTTAGACATCTCCAAGGACATGTGGCCAGCATAATCAATAGGTACCACTTGAGCAGTACCTATTGGTCTACCCACATTTGCATGTTTTTGAACTGCTAGGTTGGCAGAAGCTGGGGTTAACAGCAGGAGCTCACGGCGCTTACCGGATTTGAACCTGTGACCTTTCAGTCAGCAAGTTCAGCAGCTCAGCGCTTTAACCCACTGTGCCACCGGGGGCTCCTTATTTCAACCATAGCAATGCTAAATAATATATGAGGATTTCAGACTTTTAAGAGCCAAGTTCCATTTTCTTTCACCTTTACGTTTGAAAAGAAAACGCAGCTCACATCCTTTCCATTGAATTTATGAAAATTGATGTCAGTTTTAGAAACGTCTTATCCAAATGGAAACAGACAAAATTCTACCTAATTTCGAACATTAACATAATATTTAACGTTCACTTTCCAGTCAACCTGACATGAACACATGGCTGGCCACTCTATTTGTTAGCATCTATTATGACAGAAAGCAGTTCATGCAGGCTACTATACATTAAAATGGAACAGAGATGAACTGGGATATATAACTAAACTCAGGTATCATAAAACACATAAATAGTAAATAGGTCATTAAATATTAAAAATGGAAATAATTTCTAGTAAAGAAAAGGTCTATAATGAAGTTTCCCAAATGTTTTCCCTGTTCTGCTGGTTTTGTATATACAAGCAACCAACTCCTTCCCACACATGGACATAAACAGACAATTCCTCATATACATAACTGAAGTTTGTACTTCCCAGGAATACATTTCTTATTTCTGTCATTTAGAAGAGTCAACTCAAAGTCTCTTTCTTGGCAGCTCATTGGGATCTTAAAACCATATGAATATAACTTTAGCAAGGAATCAAAAAAATTTTTTTGGCAAGCTCTGATGCTGATCAAAATCCATATGGAATAAGTTTTTATATATGTATGTTGGTGCTGATGACAGAAATAATGAAATTACACTCTGAGGACTTTTAAAAAGGAAACTATCCTGGATACCTTTGTAGAGTTTTCCATAGCAAAGTCAATGCAGGTCATTTTTAAGCAATGAAACAAACAAGCAAACATGGTTATCTTTCAAAAATACTCTGCATTCTTTCTGAGGGAAACATGTAAAATTAAAATCAGAGAAACAGGATCTATGTTCAAGATTAACAATGTGTCGAAGACAAAGATGGCCAACAACCCTGTGAATAGTGCAAACAATTCATAGCAATTGTAATATATAATATTAAAACTGTATATACAGGAGAGTCTTGCTTATTCAACCCTCACTCATCCAATGTTCTGTATTATCCAATGCAGTCTGCCTCCCACCCGGATCCACAGCTGTACCTATTGTGATGTTTGGGTGCTAAAGTCATAAATACAGTAATTACTACATAATGTTACCTTGTACTGAACTGCTTTTTATGTCAATTTTTTGTAAAACATGGTGTTTTGGTGCTGAATTTGTAAAATCATAATATAATTTTATGTTTAATAGTTTTTCCCTTAATCTCTCATTATTCAACATTTTCACTTATCCAATGTTTTGCCGGCCCGTTTATGTTGGATATGCAAGACTCTATTGTACAACTATATATATATATATATAATATTATAATACATTTAAGACAAGTTGATGTCTCTATGGACCCTTCTACACTGCCATATAAAACAAAGGTAAATCCTGAAAGCCAAGGGTTGTCCCTTCTTGGAGGCTGATGTGGAGGTGGTGAACTGGACAACCTGGAAGACTTTTAAGCCATTCCTCATATCTGCCATAATTACTGTATTTTCTGGCATATAAGACTACTTTTTAACCCAAAAAATGTTCTCAAAAGTCAGGGGTCATCTTAAACATGGGAATCATCTTATACGCGGGAGCCAACTTAATAGAGCAGGTGCTGAAACTTCCAATCCAGGTTGGAGAATCTGAGGTTGCCGTATATGGTGGTGGGAGCTCCAAAATGGCAGTGGCTGCGTCCCTGCCGTATGCAGCGACTGTATGAAAGCATTAAAGGCGATGCTGTACAAGTACGGTAGAAGAAAATCCATTCATCAGGATTCGTGGACTTAATGCAGTCCTGATGGTGAGGTGAAGGGGTGCCTCACCAGGAAGGTTTAAGTGAAGGGCAGAGCAAGCTGCAGGCATTCGGGGCACCCGGGGTGTGGAAAAAAGAGATAGAGTGACTCTGGGCCCAGAAAAACACACCTCTTTTAACTGTCTGGCCTGCCCTTGTATCCTTGTATCCTATTACCGTACCTCCTCCTCTGCCTCTCAGATCCTGTGAAGCGGTGCAAGTGCGCATGTGCGAGATCTGAGAGGCAGAGAAGGCGTTACAGTAATAGGAAAATTACCATATTGAAATCAAATCTGATGCTTTTAAAATTGTTATTTGGTGTATGTTGGAAGAGGAGTAGTCTTATACGGCGAGTATATTCCAAATTCTATATTTTAACTGGAAAAGTTGTGGGTTGTCTTATACGCCCAGTCGTCTTATACTTGTATGTATGTTTTTATGTTTTTATAATTAAACTCGGGTATCATAAAACACATAAAATATCAGTGCCATCCTTCCATAAGGAACTAAACAGGGAAGTTCTACTTGCCAGAAACTATCGACAACATCCTAAATGTTCTAGAATTATGCCATAATAAATTATTCCAGAGTGGTAAAAGAAGAAAGTGCAAAACTTTCAAAATAGCAACAAAATATCAACTTTGGAAGTGCAAAGGCAAACAAATCAGCATGTCTGAATACCAAGAGAAAACACTGGAAGAGAAAACCTCATCTATCCTTCTATAAACTGTGTATTTGAGTGCATGCATAGAGGAGTTATAGATGAGGGGAAACCAAAACCTGGAAGAGAGAGAGTTTATTTTACTTATCTAACTTTATAATATCAACATCCCTTCTAGAAAATCCAACAGCAAAGATTTTTACGTAGTTGGTTTCATGAGGGTTTTTAAAAAAAACTTAATTGACTGTTCTTAGTGCTCCCAATTAAGTATTTTAAAATTAAAAAGCAAAGGCAGATGCTAGTAAGCATTATTAAATCTCATTTGAGAAGCCATAGTTCAACTTTCTGTTGACACTAGAGCAGTCAAATTTTCTTTGAAGTTCTAATTGGTGAGCGTGCCTAGTTTCCCTCCAAATTATTTCACACTTTATGGAGATGTCTGGAGATGTCAGAGATATTTTTATCAGACGGTGTGGGAATGGCCCCTATGAATGTTTTTCATTATTTGTAGGCAGCTGTACTGGAGTGGCCATTTTTCCAAAAGTTCTCCGCTGAACTTCAACAGTTTCAGGGAGAAAACTCTGTTTTGTTTTCTAGTGACTTGTTGAGAAATGTGAGAGATAGTATTGGATTGTGTTATTTTAAGTAATTGTTTAATTGATATGTTTTATTTATTTATTTATTCGCATTTATGCGTCGCCACTCCCAAAGCGGCTCGGGGCGACTTACAGCGAGTAACAGGGTAAAAACACGATAAAAACACAGCAAAATACAAATACAGATAAAACCCCAATAAAGTAACTCAACCGGGCTGAGCACAGAGTTAGCATATGAGTACCCAAACAATCAACGACTTTAAAACCCAAAGGCCTGTCGAAACAGGGTTTTACATGTTTTAATTATGTGATTTTAATTATTTTTATATGTATTAAAGGCATTGAATTGTGCCTTTGCTGTGTCCTGCCCTGAGTCCCCTTCTGAGTGAGGTAAAGAAATAATAAATAATAAATCTTTTCAGCAGTGTAATCAAAATTCAAAGCAAAAGATGAGTAACAGACAGTCCCAAATCCATGCACCCAGACCCCTTCTACAGAGGCCTTAAATTCTGGCAGGGAAAGTGGGACTGTGGCAGGGGGTGGCTAGATGACACATACATAAAACATATACTAGACTACAGGATGACATGAAAACACGTGATAGAAATGTTAGCTTAAAATCCACGATCGGGTAAAAAATGTGCTGCTATGAAATACTCTATATCCATGCACTTGAAAAAACCCAAGCAGTTCTTTACCCCAGGGTTTGGGAGAGGGTTGGAGGGTTTTTTTGGTCTTATGTGCCGAAATAACTTGGCTGGTTTCGGATGCATTGTTTTTTCTAATATGGATGGATTGTAGGAAATGCTCTTTGCTATTCTGCCTTAGGAAGTAAAATGTCTTGTAATATTCCTGCATAAGCGTACCAATTTTTATCTTAAGGAAATGAGACTGACTTCTGCCAGCATTAGCGCTTTATCAGAAAGGAAAGGGTGTTAAATATAAACTTGAACAGTTTCTTGAGCCTTGGGGATATTTACATGAATCCTGTACATTAAGCCGAACTTTTTCAAGTGAACCTGCTAATCCTGCAGAAATGACAACCATGCATTATGGCTAAACCTCTTATTCATGCTATAATGACTTGAGAACATTTTTAAACAAGATACAACCCATGTGCTGTGTTGTCCTATCTTTTTCTGAAAGTTAGTAGTTATTTGGATTAACTGTATAAGCACATATTGATATGTCTTTTGTGAGGTGCTTAGCTACAGACATTTTTCACCTCAGGATTTCTTCCAGGCGGGTCTCGTAGAAGAAACTGTCTGAGACAAGGCTAGCTTTATCCATTTCTACTGGGCACATCATAGAAACAGTTATATGCTCTGGGGATGCTTTTATCTAATCATAGTGTGATTGCTTATATCCAAAGTGCTTCTTGCTTAAGTTTTAATAATACTGAATTTTACTTGGTTTTTAACTATGCAAGAGCTAGTTCATATAGCATTTTATGTATAGTTTTAAGGGGGCATCTCACCATTGATGTGTGTAGCATTTTAATGATTTACATAGTATTTTAATGGTGTATCTATTATCTATATGAACATGGAATATTTTATAAACTATATGTCTGTTCAAGATAGCAGTGTTAATTTGAAACAAATCTCCCCCAAATAGAAAGTTTGATAGAAGCATCAAACAACCTTTGACATCTTACATGGTTGTAGGGCTAGCCCTACCATTATACAATGTGTGGTACTATAAAGTGTGGGCCATGAAAGGAAAAACCTGGTTTGTAGCGAATTAATTTGATATTGGGTTTATCCACACCTTCTTGGAAGGCACAGGATAAATTCACTATATCCAGGTCTGGAGTGCAGAATACTACATTCCAGACACGTAGAAATAATGCACCCACATGCCGGGAGAGCCAACTGAGGCTTCTAATGGAGACCATGTAAGTTTTTATTACTTTTCTAAGGGGTCTGGGGGCTTGGGGGAAGGGAAGTAGGGCCTCCGGATGTCCTCTCAAGCTAGTTGCGCTTTCTGGGGTGGGTATAGACAGACCTCCAGAAACATCCACATCATTTTAATGTGGATGCTTCTGAGACAAGAGCCTGTCTGGATCCGGCCCTAGTCAGTAAATTAAAGGCTTTGGTGACTTGGAAGGTTTTTAATCAATAATTTAAAATGGTCAACAGTATGGGTACAGAACAATTGGAATTAGTGGGAAATATTGTTAATGTTGAGAAGAAGGTTTAATATTTAGGTACTGTTAAAATGAGTTTTAATTTTATGTGATTCCAGAATACTTAGATCAAGACATAAAACGAAAGTAAGAATTGTTATGATTAAATAAATTTAATGACTACTATTGAGGAGAATTCCAGTGAGAAAAATATTTGACTTAGAATTATGTTTTTATCCCAGTTTGACATCTGACATACAATATCTTGTAGTTATTTGTTTATTTAGATTTATTTATTTATTTTAGTTATTGATATAGTCTATTTCTGATAATGAGGTTTATGCCACATAATATGAATTTCTTCTTTCCAATTTTGTCCTGCCAGAAACTCTTGGAGATGCCATGGCTCAATGCTATGGTATCATGGGAGGTTTTTCCAAAGAGTGCTGGTGCCTCACCAAACTACGATTCTTTAGCAGTGAATCATGAATATTAAAGTAAAAGATGGAGATCCTGTGGCTTGGTCATCCGAGCAGTCGGGATGTTCAGCTTCCGATCTTGGACGGCGCGACACTATGTCCGTCGTCATCCGTTAAGAGCCTTGGGGTGACCTTGGACCCTCTGTTGTCGATGGAGGGTCACATCTCCACCGTCAGCAGAGTGGCATTTTTCCATCTTCACCAGGCGAGGAAGCTGGCCCCCTACTTGTCCTGGCACGACTTGGCCACAGTGGTCCAAGCTACGGTCATCTCGATACTAGACTACTGTAATGCTCTGTACACTGGCCTTCCTTTGTCAGTGATCCAGAAACTTAAGCTGGTGCAGAATGCTGCAGCCCGACTCCTTGCTGGGGCCTCGGCAAGCTCTCACATCACGCCAATTCTGCGCGAACTGCACTGGCTACCTGTAGAATGCCGGATTGCCTTCAAAGTGTTAGTCTTGACTTTTAAGGCCTTACATGGTCTGAAGCCAGTGTACCTGTGGGACCACCTTGTCCCATATTATTCCACTAAATCTCTGCGCTCCGAGGAGCAAAACCTGCTTGTTCCTAGCCCTAAGCTTTACTGCCTGACGGCAACCCGTTGCCAGGCTTTTTCAATCATGGCCCCAACATTAAGAACATAAGAACATAAGAAGAGCCATGCTGAATCGGGCCTCAGCCCATCTAGTCCAGCATTCTGTGTCACACAGTGGCCCACTAGTTGTACACGGGGATCTCTAGCAGAAAGTAGGGCAGAACCCTCACCTGCTCCCGACCCCCCACAACCAGTACCCGGGGAAAAGCCTGCCTGCCTCCATCAACACAGAGGTGGCACTTGGATGTCCATTTCAGTAGCTACTGATTCCCTTGGTATCCATGAATCTGTCTAATCCTGCCTTGAAGCTGTCCAGGCTGACAGCTGTCACAAACTCCTCTGGAAGTGAGTTCCATAACCCAATGACCCTCTGGGTGAAGAAATATTTCCCTTTATTAGTCCTAACTTTCCTACCTTGGAGCTTTAGGGAGTGCCCCCTAGTCCTAGTGTTGTGTGACAGAGAAAATATTTTCTTTATTCACCTTTTCTATCCCATGCATGATTTTATACACTTCGATCAAGTCACCTCTTAAACGCCGTCTTTCAAGGCTGAAAAGACCAAGGCGTTGCAACCTGATTTCATAAGGGAGCTGCTCCATCCCTTGGATCATTTTGTCGCCCTTCTTTGTACCTTTTCCAGTTCCGTTATATCCTTCTTAAGGTGCGGAGACCAGAATTGTACACAGTTCTCCAAATGTGGCCTTACCATAGATTTGTAGAGAGGCAATACAACATTTGCTGACCTATTTTCGATTCCCTTCCTGATCATGCCAAGCATAGAATTTGCTTTTTCACTGCTGCAGCGCACTGGGTTGACATCTTCATTGAGCTGTCCACAAAACCCCAAGATCCCTTTCCTGGTTTGTCTCGGAAAGCTTTGACCCCATCAATTTGTAGGTGTAGTTGGGGTTCTTTGCCCCAATGTGCATGACTTTACACTTGTTTAGGTTAAAATGCATTTGCCACTTTGTTGCCCATTCACTCAATTTCAAGAGATCTTTCTGGAGCTCTTTACAATCAGTTTCATTTTTAACTACCCCGAACAATTTAGTGTCGTCTGCAAACTTTGCTACCTCAGAATTCACTCCTACATCCAGGTCATTAATGAATAAATTAAAAAGTAACGGACCCAAAACTGAACCTTGGGGTACGCCACTTCTCACCTCTTTCCACCCAGAGAAATGTCCGTTTATTACCACCCTTTGTTTCCTACAGTTTAGCCAGGTTCCAATCCAGGACAAGACCTGTCCCCTGATTCCATGGCTGAAGAGCTTATTTAGGAACATTATGGAACATGTCACCCACTGACGTCCATGCCATCCAGAGCCTCCTCCCGTTCAGGAAAGCCTGCAAGACTCTGTTATTTCAGCAGGCTTTCGGGGCCGGATGAACTGCAGACCCTTCTGTGTATCGCCTCTTGCACCTTTTGAATGTGCGGCGTATTGTGATATTTTAAACTGTTGTTTTAATTGTGGTTTTAAGTTTTTATTAATATTTGGCTGTTTTTATAACTTGTTGTAAGCTGCCCCGAGCCACTGGGAAGGGCGGCAAACAAGTGCGAATAAATAAATAAATAAATAGTGACAAACTACATCAAGGCTACAGAGCAAATGCACCCTAAAAAGAGTGCTATGTTCTTTGTCTTGGTGGAGATGAGGGCATATAGCTTCATGTGTTGTTAGAATCAGTAATGCAAGAACTGGATTGCATCCACTTTTCAACCATCCAAACACTACTGTAGATATATGGTGAGGAATCAATGAAAAAATTGCAAATGTATAAGTATGTGAGCACAAAGAAAATCTCATGACTGCTTGGTGATGTGAATGGGGTTACTGGTCAGGAGGCACAACGGTTTGAATAGTAGTGTAGAGGTGTGATCTTACTCTCCATTTCATACAGCTAATCAACATATGGAAGAGAGAGAGAGACTGAAGAAATGCTTACATCTTAAAAGAATCTGGATTTACTATATTAACATTTGATATCTGTATGTAGACAATAAAAAACATTTATTTTCTCCTGTCATCTGTACCAAATTTTACTCATGGTAGACAAATGATTGTTTTTACTAGACAGTGGCACATGAGCTCATTTCCTCTAGCTCCACTTCACTAATTGAGAAGGTGCACCATCTAGTGTAAAGTGAGAGAGATGCAGAACGTATATTTCCTTCCTTTCTTAATTTTGTAAAAAAAACACAAACAAACAAACAAATTAATGATGGTTTTCTCCATCTGTCCATACCTTTTCTCAGTTTTAACCAAAGTAATCATGGTCATCAAGCTTATGCAGGGACTCTTTAAACTGTTTCTGTAAAATTATGTCAGTTAAAAACTCCAGTCAGAACAAAAGCTTGTTGCAGCTCAGGCACAATTTGCAAATTCAATTCTTTTTTAGCAAATCGTTGCTGCTTCAATAGCTATGTATCTAAATTACCTTCTGGATAAATTGGAGTACTGAAAATCCATTTTTACCTTCCCTGCAGATATTCATGTTTGTATCATAATTTCTTTCTCTTTTTTTAGCATTCACTCATAAAACCAGGATTAATTCCAAGCTCTGGCAAGTTTATGAAACCTCATAAATATTAGGAAAGAATTGGAAATGCATGCGGTGTTTAAGGAGAATGATAGAAGCTGCAAGGTGAATTTACATTGTAAACAGTAACAGATTTTCCCAATGACAACAGTTTCTTATTGCTGCAAATGTTGTTTGACTTCAAATGTGTGTTGCCAGATGCTTTAGCACCATCCAGTTATGGTCAGGCAGAATGAAGAAATGATTCTTTATCTAGGATTTTGGTTTTAAGCCTTATAGTTGGGGATAATTACAGGAAATGAATTGTTTGGCATTTGCTTGCAATAGGACCAGTGACAGAAGTAACAGTCAGTGTTACTGTAGTTGACAAGATGAATCACTATGTGTCGCCAAAGACAGTGGTGGGATGGGAGCTGATGCTACTTCGCAGACCAGGGAGGCGCTGGAAGGCTCAGAAGAATTTGGGGGGCGCTGAACCCCTGTAAGGGGGTGGTGGGGGCAGTGGTGAGAGCCAGGCGACAGGCTACCATCCATCTCTGTGTGTGTGTCTCTCTCTCTTCTTCCGTCCTCCTGCTCCCTCCTCCTCCTCTCACCAAGCAAGGGGTAATAATAATAATACCTTTTGGGTTCCCTTCCAACTGGTTGAGTCTTATAACAATAATAATAATGTCCTTCAACATATTTAGTGGAACATGGATTCAGTGTGGTAACCAATTTAATAACAAAAAGGAAACCGATTGCAAAATAGTCAATCGCGATGATTTGAGATTACTGCTGATGAAAATAGAGCCGAGGATTACTAGATTGGTAGCAGCATATCAGGTTCATCCTTCTCATTAAGATGATTTTGAATGTTTTAACTTTTTTTGTATTACCTTTCTATTCAAAATTCAATAAATAGTTTCATAATTTCAAACTTCAATGTTTCTAATTTACAACTTTCTTTAATATATTTTACAAAAAAGTAGAAATATTAATACATTTATCTCTCTGTTTAATCTATATATATAAAAATCGAGTGGTCGTGGGTTGACGATTATGCACGGCCACACTATAACCCCCAGAACCACAAAACCCACAACACACACTTCACCAGACCACTAGGTACAAACGTGGCACAACCCCCACCCCTTAAACTTCCGCAGACCCCTACACGCGACCCCCCAACCTAGCCCATTCCAACCTATGGGAGGAGGCTCTGGCGGCGGCCGCGGCTTCACCCGATCCCCAGCCCGCTGCATTCACCTGCTCTCCACTGGGAGAGCGGAACCTCCTCCCCGCCTGAATGCCCTCCGGAGGTTAGGGGCCAGCCTGGAAGCAGAGGAGGAGAGGGCCAGAAGCCCAAGGAGCCCAAGGCACAATGCGGCGGAGGACTGCTGCTCTGCGATGCCTCTCCCTGCGATCTCCTCTTTCGGGAGCGCCAGGGAGCTGGGGCACCGCCTCATCACTCTTCCTCGGCACTGTCGCCTCCTTGACTTCCTCCGCCGCCTTCCTCATGTTCCTGGATCCGGGACGCCTGGGTTCAGTCCGGGAACATTTAGAAGCCTGTGAGACGGAGGAGGAGGCGGGTAAGGCCATGGAACTACACCTCCCAGAAGGCTCCGCGCCGCTCCCTGGGAAGCAGGGGCGGAGCTTTCTGGATAGTCCCATGGCTTTACCCACCTCCTCCATCTCCCAGCCTCCCAAACGTTCCCGGACCCAACCCACGCAACCCGGGTCCACGAACATGAGGAAGGCAGCGGAGGAAGCCAAGGAGGCGACAGTGGCGACGAAGAGCGATGACGCGGCGGCGCCCCAGCTCCCAGCCACTCCCGGAGGAGGACACCGCAGGGATACACACAGGACACCAGCCATCCTCCTACCGAAGGTCCCCCCCACCACCTCCACACCCCCCCGGCCAGGAAGGTGGCGAGGAAGGGCGACCATCCAACTGAAGAGACAGACATGGAACAAGCAAGCTTACAACACGCATAAAAACAAAAACACCCATAATAACAAAAAACCCCAAACAATACAACTCCTACCCCAAACCACACAAACAGACACATACACACAAACATACATATACATATACACATACACATATATACACATACATACACAAACACATACATATACAAACACATACACACATATAGATATACACATATACATACACACACACCGACACATACACATATATGCACACACATATATACACACATACACACAAATACACACATACATATAAAAACACACACAAATACATACACACAAAAATATACACACACACACATATATACACATATACATACATACATACACAACCACATAAATACACAATACTTTTATACACATATACATACACATACATACACACATAAACACATACACATATATAAACATATACATAGACAAAAACACACACAAACATATATACACACCATACATACACATATATACACATATACATAGACAAAAACACACATACACATATATACACACAATACATACACATACATACACAAACACATATACACACGCAAACACACATATATACACATACACAAACACATATAAATACACAGACACACACATATATATACACACATATACATACACATATACACACAAAAATAAACACACATACACACACATATATACACATAAACATACACATATAAACACACACAAAATGCATACTCACATCACTTCCCACTCTTACATACCCAGATTTCCTCACATCTCCTACATAGGGCACAGCAACGCGTGCCGGGTTCAGCTAGTTGCTATTAAAATTTTTAAAAAATAATTTCTAGGGGGGCGGTGAGTAAAAAAAATTCTGGAAAGGGGGCGGTAGGCCAATATTTTTTGGGAATCACTGTGTTAGATTGTCAATTGTTTTTAGATGTTTTAGATGCTAATTGTTTTAGGTGTTTTTAGATGTTAGATATTTAGATGTTTTTAGATGTTCAGGCATTTAGCTTGTGTTTTACTGTAAATCTCCCAGAGCCAGCTGGGATGGGCGATTAATAAATCCCTAAATAAAATAAATAAATAAATAAATAATGGTGAAATGTCAGGTCTTGGATGCCTTTGTGAACATGGGTCAATTCACAGCACACAATTGCAGCACTATGGTTCCACTTTAACTACTATGTTTTCCTCCTTTAGAATTTTGGCATTTTCAGAGAAAATATTTAGAATTTTCAACTACAGAAACCCAATGTGGGATGAGCAATTTCCCCCTTAATGCCATTCACACAAAAGCTCAAATACTTGAGATTTCTTCTTCAATACCTTTAAAGGCATATCTACACAGCACCTTAGAACCAACTTCAAATTGTGACAGCTACATGCAGCTAACGTGTCATACAATGTGAATCAAGGAATCCAAAACACATTGAGCAAAATCTGTCTTAAACCATTTAATGCACTTCATTGAGCCCTAATCTAAACCACATTGCACAGGAGAATCGACTCTGTGGACTACACAGTTCTTTCTAAACAATTGTGCTGCAGTGCATTTTAAAAAAATCAGATCAAGGGTGAGTGTGTTTGTTGTGAAAAACACCCTGAGGACATAACTGGGTAGCAGGGGCTATTTGACCCCCTGAGACTGGTAATTGATTACCTCAAATGCTAAGTATTATTTTCCCTTATCCCCCCCCCTCCACACACACACACACTTTTTATACCTCCATATTGCTGGTGTGCATCTAGACCAGAAATGGGGGAGCATATTCTCTGGTGGTTGTCAAGCTGTGGATACGGCAAATTCGGTGGCTGTGTATTCACTTTCCAGGACTCATACCTGTCCCATACAAATAAATCATTATCCACACAGCAAAACTGGGTTTCCCCCGAAGTGACTTCAACACCAAACTAAGAGGTCAGCTGTAGATGCTCTCTTAAACTGGTGTTAGGAATTGTCATTGTGTCATATTTAATTTTGGAGAAGCAAATTCCTAACACCAGTTTTGTGTGTGTTTAGCAATGTTGTAACCTGTCTTGAGCCACAAGGAGAGGCAGGTAAGAAACTAATAATAATAATAGTTTCTATTATTATTATTATTATTTCAGTTTTCTAATACAGCTTCAGGTCATCCATGTACAGTAGATGTAAAATTTTGTGAGATTTCTTAGCTGAGGTTTGCTTTTTGTAAGATTGTTGACAGAGGGATCATGGCAATGATGAAAAGCAGTGGGGAGAGTGAGTCTCCCTGGAAATTTCCTCTCCTGATGTTGACAAGTCCGTAGTTAAGTAACACTGACTAACTGAATCTTTAGCACCAATATCAGCATGGAGTTTGGTTTGGACAAATGTTTGACAGTGGTACTGAAGAAGGGAAAAATCATTGAAAGTGAGGGCATAAATATGCCCAATGGCCAATCAATAAAGTGTCACCAGCCAGAGGCCTATAAATATCTGGGCATACTACAGCTGTACAACATCAAACATGAACATGTGAAAACTGTGGTCAGCAAAGAATACGAGGACGGGTCAATAAGTCTGTAACTTTTTGAATGAAACACAGGTTTTTGGATAAAAAATCATTTTATTTTTCAACATAGTCTCCTTTGAGCTCTTTGTCCAAATTTTTTATCCCTTCCAAAAAAATAAGATTTGTCGAAGACATCAAAATAGGTATTTGTTTGTGAGATGATTTCATTGTTGGAGTCAAATCTCTTTCCGCAGAGCCATTTCTTCAGGTTGGGAAACAAGAAATAGTCACTCGGGGCTAAATCCGGAGAATAGGGCGGATGAGGGAGCAATTTGTATCCCAATTCATGGATTGTTGACATGGAAACTGCATGTGTGCACCCTTGCATTGTCCTGCATTGTGAGCAAACACGGCACCCATCTTTGGGAAAGCTTTCTCATTCCCAAGTGATCATTTAAAATTGGAACCACTGAACCATGTGAGATGCCTAAGGCTTCCACAATCTCTCACACTTTCAATCTCCGATTGGCCAACACCATATCGTGAATTTTTTCAATTGTTTCGGGTGTAGAGACCTCAACTGGGCGTCCAGAACATTCGGCATCTTCCCTGCTTGTACGGCCACAACAAAATTCAGTAAACCAGTTTTTTACCATTGAAATTGATGGTGCAGAGCCCCCATAGTATTTATCAAGCTTAGCCTTGATTTGAGTGATGGTTTTTTTCTGCAAAAAAATATACTTAATGAGCACACAAAATTCACTTTTTTCCATTTTCTCCTCTAATCATGCGGTAGTCTGCTATCAAAGGCTGTCAAACACAAACTAAATGACGCAGCTTGTTCAGGTTTTTACAGGAGTCAACTGACAGATGCCTGTTGACAGGAGCAGTGTTGCCCTTTCAGTTAAGAGGCGGGAAATTTAAAAAGTCACGGACGTATTGACCCACTTTTATACATTCACAGAGTCAGAAGGATTCTCAAAAGCAAGCTCAATGTAAACAATACCATCAAGGCCATACATACCTGGGCCATACCTAGCCTTAAGATATCCTGCTGGCATCATAAACTGGACACAGGCAAAACTGTTCAATTTGGACAGAAAAAAACAAGAAAACTCATGACCATTCATAATTCACTACATCCTCACAGTGATGTTGACCGGCTCTATCTGCTGAGAAGGTCTAGTGGCAGAGGACTTTTACAAGTGAAACAAGCAGTTGAAGAGGAAAAACATGCCCTGGTAGAATATGTAAAGGAAATCCAAGAATCTGCTTTAACTGAAGTCAATAATCGGAAACTTCTCAAAGCACAGCAGACAAAGAATCAGTACAAGAAAACTGCACTCCAAACCAGAACTGACAGCTGACACAACAAAACACTGCATAGGCAGTTCCTTGACAATATTGAAGGAAAAGTTGATAAGGAGAAGACCTGGTTACGGTTCACAAATGGAACACTGAAGAAGGAGACAGAAGGCCTGATTCTTGCAGCTCAGGAGCAAGCCATCAGAACAAATGCAATTGAGGCCAGGATCAAAAAATCAGTTGATGATCCAAAATGCAGAGTGTGAACGGAAGCTGATGAACCCATTGATCATATCCTCAGCTGCTGCAAGAAAATTGCACAGACAGACTAGAAACAGAGGCACAACTCTGTGGCGCAAATTTTTCATTGGAACTTATGTCACAAGTATCACCTGTCAGTAGTAAAGAATTGGTGGGATCATAAACCTGCAAAGGTAGTGGGAAATGAACATGCAAAAATACCGTGGGACTTTCGAATCCAGACTGACAAAGTTTTGGAACACAATGCACCAGACATCATGATTGTGGGAAAGAAAAAGTTTGGATTATTGATGTCACCATACCAGGTGACAGTTGCTTTGAGGAAAAACAACAGGAAAGACTCAGCTGTTATCAAGACCTCACAATCGAACTGCAGAGGCTCTTGAATTAACCACAACAGGTGGTCCCAGTGATCATCGGTCGGCATTTGGAAACAATAAACATTGACAAAATCACAATCTTTCAACTGCAAAAGGCCACTATACTTGGATCTGCAAGTGTCATTTGAAAATACATCACACAGTTCTAGACGCTTGGGAAGTGTTCAACTTGTGATTTTATGATATGAAATCCAGCATATATGTCTCATTTGCTATGACATACTTTATTTATTTATTTATTTATTATTCGGGCTTCTATGCCGCCGACTCCCTGAGGCTCGGCGGCTTACAGGAGCCGAAGGGCACAGTAAAATACAGGCAATAAGCAGTTAAAACAATTAAAAACAACAGCAGTATAGTAATTAATAACACAGTTAACACAATGAACAGCACATCATCCTCAGAAGAACGAATAGATGGCGAGGCATGGGCAGGACTTACTCACCAAAGGCCTGCTTAAACAGGTATGTTTTACAGGCCCGTCTAAACGGGAGCAAGTCCTTCATAGCCCGAGTTCCGGCCGGAGGGCGTTCCACAGCGTAGGTGCTATGACAGAGAACGCCCTCCGGCGGGTAGCAGTCAGCCTTGCGAGTTTAGCTGAAGGTATCTCCAGGAGATTGGAGTCCTCAGACCGAAGTGATCTCGGAGGGCAATATGGGGTGAGACGGTCCCTCAAATATGCTGGCCCCAGGCCGTGTAAGGCCTTAAAGGTGAGGACCAACACTTTGAAGGTGATCCGGTGCTCAATTGGCAGCCAGTGCAGATCCTGCAAAACAGGTGTTATGTGGGCGCCAGCTGGCGTGCCAGACAGGAGCCGGGCGGCAGTGTTCTGCACTAGCCTGAGCTACGTGCTCTCCGTGAGAGGAAGGCCAACGTAGAGCGCGTTGCAGTAATCCAGCCTTGAGATGACTGTGGCTTGGATCACCGTGGCCAGATCGTTCCGGGAGAGATAGGGGGCCAGCCTCCTTGCCTGTTGCAAATGAAAAAAAGCGATCTTGCTGACCGCAGAGATTTGGGCCTCCATGGTCAGCTGGGAGTCCAAATGGACCCCCAGGCTCTTTACGGAAGGCGATGGGCATAACACCGCACCGTCCAGGCTCGGAAGCTGGACATTAACATCACCCGGGCGACCCAGCCACAAGATCTCCGTCTTCGCGGATTCACCCTCAACCTACTGGCTCGCAGCCATCCAGTAACGGCTTCGAGGCAGTGTTGGAAATTATCGGGGACAGAACCCGGCCTGCCCTCCATCCTCAGAATGAGCTGGGTGTCGTCAGCGTACTGGTGACACTCCAGCCCATAACTCCGCACCACCTGTGCAAGCGGCTGCATGTAGATGTTAAATAACAGAGGGGAGAGAATGGCCCCCTGGGGGACCCCACAGAGTAGTGGGGAGCCCTCGGAGACCACCTCGCCCCTCCTCACACGCTGAGACTGCTGGTGGAGGAAGGAGGTCAGCCATTTAAGGGCTGTCCCCTCACTCCAGCCACGGCCAGGCGGTGGATCAATAGATTGTGGTCGACCGTGTCAAACGCTGCCGTGAGGTCCAATAACACGAGCAGCGCAGACCCGCCTTGGTCGAGCTGGCAGCAGAGTTGGTCTGTGATGGAGACCAGAACCATCTCCGTCCCGTGCCCCGAACGGAAGCCAGACTGGAAGGGGTCTAGCCATGTTGCATCATCTAAGAAGGACTGCAACTGCTCCGTTACTGCCCTCTCAACTACCTTCCCCAGGTACGAAAGGTTCGACACTGGTCGGTAGTTGGAGTTTTTGGGTCAGTAAAATAATAATAATTTATTTGTTTTGTATCACATACCATGTGATACATACCATGTGATGGGAGCTAGAAGAGTTTTCTCTCTTATCGAATTAGGTGGTCAAATTGAATTCTTCAGGGAAGGAAAGCTATAGACATTGGCAGTAAATTGATATTCTTAAATATGTTAATGAAGGTCAGGGTTTTTATTTAATCAAGGTTGGTGTGTAAATGTTCATTTGGAGTGTGTAAATGTTCATTTGCATCCTAATAGAGTCTGAAAACTTTCATTATTTCTGACTATCTTTTACTTATACAGAATAAAAAAAATCTGGAACATTCTCTTCAATGAACTGAAGCTTGAAACGGCATTCAAGTGAGCTTGGGACTTAATATGTTTCACTATTTTACAGAACATTTTCTGCTCAAATTAAAGCTGGAAAACTACTTCTCTCATCCATTTCCCAGGCAGGTTGAATATGAAGTAATTAGTTCCAAAAAGCAAATTACTTGACATGAGTTGCTGTTCCAAATACCAAATTACACTATGACTGTGACTAAAAGAAGTTTTCTGTCACTTTTTTTGCTGTGGGTGATAAAATGACATGCAATACAGCATATATGCAATTATGTAAGTCCTTTGATTTTTAAATTTTACATATATTTGTATTTGTTTTGGAAAGCCATTAAGCACAAATGTCAAAACATATATTAGGCATTTTCAAAATAAAAGAAAATACCCATCCACTGGGTACTTAGAGATCTCTGTGGAGACTCATAACAATATAAACAATCCATACCTGCTTTATACTTTTCTGACCATCTTGATCTTCCTTATTCTCTCACTCCTCTATAGGGTGAGATGGAAAACGAAGAAGTTTTTCTCATTTTACACAGTAAAACAGATCCGATGGTTAGAGGAAGTGGCTCTACTCCAATATAATGTTAATTGAAGGCCTTCCCAGTCATCCCAGTATTTGAGGCTAGAGTCAATCTTGTGTTGTTTCAAATGAGATTTCATCAGTCTCTGAAACAAGAATCTGATGCATTTTTTTCGGAGTTGCCTTTTCTGCATTCACGTTTTTATAATGTTACATTTTAGAGATAGAAAAGTAGGCAATTTATCCCAAGAGATAAACACATTTCTGGAAACAAATCCCAATGAAATCCACCTGCTACCCTTCATCAGTACAGTTCAATGATAAATTGTTAATGAAAGCATTTCTCATCTGCTTTATAATGATGACATGTTATGGAACCATGAGAGCAAACACTTTTAATCTCGGTGTTTGAAGAGAGGATGTAAATCAGGAAAAAATAAAATGTGTAACTTGGAGAGATTAGCTAGGATTAATATTCAGTCATGGAAGATACTAAGTGCCGACACATTTAGAAGCACATTCTTCTATAAGAAGTTTTTTTCGTGTTATGTTTACTGAACTTGCCGACTATTAAAATGTTCTGAAATGCACCACTGGATGCATTGTGTTCTTTTTTGAGAAGGGTGGAGGGAAGGATACGAAAATATTACACTTTTGGCCCATCTGTTGCGTTCTAATTTCCCGTGCTAAATACACTTATCTCACTGAAGATGAATATACTCAGCTGTTGTCCCCTTTAAGCATGAATAAATAAATAACAGTAACAGTTCAACAGATTGTTTAATTACATTGACATTTAGTATTTCAGAAATTGTTCTTGCTTATGGTAGGAGATAACTAGAACCACTGATATTACATCAAAAAATTGAAAAAGGTGTGATAATATTACAGTCAGAGTCCTCACTTTGAATTTTACTGTTCAGTGCCAGGGAGCACCAGTATTGGCAAATCCTACACTGGAACACACTATTTTTTTCGCTGTTCAGTATATCAGATACAAAGGGCATGGTTGCATTCCAGATGTACATGATTGACCTAGTACATCTCCACGAGAGAGAGAAAATGTTAAAAGAAGGGAAAAAATACCATTTTCTCTGCCTCCTCCAAACCTAAAGAGTATTTCCACTTTTATAAAGTTTTAATACTATAATATCTGTGGCATGCACTTTTTAAAATGTAGAATGGGTTGTTTGCTCTTTTGTGAAAAATCACTCCATCCTCTTTTTGCTTGCCCTATGTGTGTAGTCAACCTCGCAAAAGAAAAAGAAAAACACAATGTTGTACACTTTTGTACAACTTCTACAAAACACACTGGGGAATAATAAGAAAAGAAACATTCAGCATCTCTCTCTTCTCCTGGGATGAAGGAAATGTTGCTGAAAGAGACATGGATAGATTTTTCTATCTCTAATTTAGACTCTTCTCTGCCCCATGGGGCAGGGAAAGGGAGAGAATGCTGGGAAGCAGCAGCAGTTGTTGACATAGCTAACAGAAGCTCAAAAAAGCCACGAGAAGATACAAAAGTCTGATCAGAGCTGTCTTGAAGGAAAGTACCTGAAGGAAGGATTGAATGCACAGATCCTGCTATGGCCAACGAAGAAGTGAAGGATATGCCACTGAGGTTGTGCCTTAGCTTTTAATGAGCTAACCAAAGTGCTGAAATACTCCAAAAGCAATTCATTTTTCTTCTAAAATTAATGTTGCAATGACTTGTCAGTGCAACAAAGGACTCCAGGCAGGAGGCTGTAGAGAGGTCTGCACATTCCTGCTAACACTAGCAAATCGCTTTGTTCCTATTCACTGAACTACTATTGAATGTTAACTTGTTCATGCCCTTGTTAGTCCTCAGAAGTAACCAATTACATTTTAGTATAGAACTTCCAACAGTATACTTCCAATCCCTGGCATAGAACTTCTATCATTTTAATATATTTACCTTGCTTGAAGTAGTTCTATCAAGAAAGACAGGTTTTATTTTCATGAAGTTATGTGCTCCTTTAAGTTCAAAAACAGGACAATTTAAAATGAACAAAATACCTATGCTTTAAAGTGAAAGGTTAATGTTGAAACTATACCTCCCAACAGAAAGAAATTGAAATTGAAAGCATACATCACCCCTTATACTGTCTCAAAACATGAGCACCTTGATGGATTCTTCTTGTTCTTTAACTTCCATCCTAAGTAAATGGAAAATGCACAAAAAGTGTGTGTGTGTGCTTGGGGGAGGGCAGTGTCCCTCTGGTTAAAAGTGAAGTTTTGGGGCAAATAGAATAAATCCATACTACATGTTACCTTTCCTGCAAATTTTAAACATAAACTTATGAAATCACTTCAATACAGGGTTTGGAAAACTGCATTTTATAGCAAAGGAATGCACATCCTCAATATGTTTGGAAACAAACTCCACAATACATATGAAATTTCTACCTGAAAATTGTAACCTAAATTGCATGTAATCAAAGCAAAGAAACATAAATATTGGAAAGAAGTAAATTGGATGATAAATTTGAACTTCAGCAAATGTTATTAGTGTGGTTTAGTAATAGGGTCATTAAACTGTGTTGTAAAATGTGTTTAGAGGTAAATGCTGAACAATGCTTATCTACATGCAGATGAAATGAAAGGCAATCCTTCATTGTCTTAGGAACTATTGGAAAACTAAAAAGCTGCATCACATGAGACCAAGGGAACAGGAAAATCCACCACAAAAAGCACCACATTTATCAATATTATTCTCTCCCCCATACACACATTTTTTAATTATTATTATTAGGCCTCATCCTTTCTCAATTAGTGACAATTTTGAGGGCTTAATTATTCTGATTTGATAGATTAAGGACCTAAAGCTGTAATTGATTAGGCAGTGCCAGTCTTTATCAGCAAAAGTAAAGATTAATTTATATTTAATCTAGGTGAATTGTTTATATTGGGAGATATTCTACCTCCTGTATGTTATCAAAACAGGAGACATTAAAGAGGATGATTCATCTAATTGTGACTGGGAAGTTGCATTTATCTATTTCACTATGATATAGTTAATTTGATTGGATTAATTGATTTATTAAAATGGCAACTTTGTATTTAATCAGCCATTTTCTTACATCCCTTGGGAATTTTGATATCAAGAAAGGCAAATACCACACTTTCTAATTCCATAGCAACCAAATCTCATCCCATGCCCTTGTTAGTACATTGTTTAATTATTCTGAAAGCCAGAGGATCATGAAAAAAAACCTGCCAAAATTAGTTAAAATTTAGAAAATCAGATCTCAGTATACACCTTTTACAATATCATTTTCTTCTTCTGACAGTAGTGGAACTGTCAATAACTTCTCTATCTCATTAAGACGGTTTACGCTGTGTCATTATGCTTGTATCACCAATAAGATAATTGGTGGCCTCTGGAAAAAAATATATGAAAGAATGGATTTTCTGATGAATTGTGTGGTTGGACTTAAAGAGGGATGGGAAACTGGGACACTCATAATGTTTTTCTCCTGCAAGAAAGGATGATGATCTTCATTTATTTTATGAAGACATAAATGAATGAACAATTACACATTTTCTTCCCATTAGGAAAGATTGTGAGAGTGTTTAGCACATCTTTTTCAATTATTTTTCAGACTTCAAAATGCTTTGCTCACACACAAGCCCCCTTGTGAGCCAAGAATAACATTTATATGTATGTAAAATATGAAGATCAGTTTAGGGAGCTGAGTATGTTTAACTTGGAAAAAAGAAGAATGAGAGGTGACATGATAGCCATATTTAAATATTTGAAAAGATGCTACATTGAGAAGGGGGCATGCTTGGAGACCAGGCACAGAGCAATGGATTCAAATCACAGGAAAAGATATTCTGTCTAAGCATTAGAAAGAACTTCCTGAAGGTAAGAGCTGTTTGGCAGTGGAATATACTGCCTCGTAGAATGATAAGGTCTGATTCTCTTGAAAATTTTAAGCAGAGGCTGGATGGTCTCCTGTTGAGGATGTTGTCAAAAAATCAAAAACCCTTCCCAAAAGAATGAATTAAACACATTATTTCTATTAGTTGTTTTAATATAACTCCCACAGTTATATGCTCAGCCTTTTGCAATCACCTGGATCCACAATCACCTTGATCTGCAATCACCCAGATCCTGGAAATTCATGAAAGGATTAAATCAATCATCTACCAAGCCCAACATTCAGGACAGGTGGAAGGGAAATGTTCCTAACACAATGGGCTAAACACAAATCCACTCACCCAGAGAGTTTCACCCTAATTAAGCACTCTGAGTTTTCCCGTTATGACTATATTTATGAATATGATTTATTGGTCAAACATTAACAGAAGAGGGCTCCTGTTTTTGTGTGTGTGCATGTGTGTGCGCGCGTGCATGTTATATTAACAGGAACTAGGGTGCACAGCAACAGATATACTCCAGCACACCCATATGATGTTATGTATGTTTTAAGAAGCTGTTGGAGTTTGTAGAACTGGGAAAATGATCTGTTGTCCTACTAGATCTGACAGCAGCCTTTGACATGGTAGATCATGCGCTACTGACCCACCGTTTAGCCGTGTCAGGATTCAGGGGGACAGCCCTTAAATGGGTGGGCTCCTTTCTCCGGGACCGGGGACAATGAGTGGAGGTGGGGGGATGGTCTCTGGGAGGCGCCCACTAACTTGTGGGGTCCCCAGGGGGTCATCCTTCCCCCACTACTGTTTAACATCTATATGCGCCCTCTGGCCCAGCTGGTTCATGACTTCGGTCTGGAGTGCCATCAGTATGCAGATGACACCCAGCTTGTGCTGAGAATGGATGGCAGGCCGGAGACTGTACCCGATTGTTTCCATCAATGCCTTGAAGCCATGACTGGATGGCTGCGGGCTAACTGATTGAAGGTTAACCCGTTGAAGACAGATATCTTGTGGCTAGGTTCCCCTGGATTGAGTGGTTGCCGGCTGCCTACCCTAGATGGTGAGCCTCTAAGCCCGTCGTCCTCCGTAAAGAGCTTGGGGGTCTATTTGGACCCATTGCTATCGATGGAGACACAAATCTCCACGGTATTGTCTGGTTCCGGCGAACCAAACCGCTGCCATGTCTCTAGCAAGAAGGCAGAGAGGTCAGAAAGTAAGGCTCAGCCGTTTCCCTCAACAGGGCCCCAGCGGGCCAGAGAGAAGCGCAGCGCGGCCCATTCCCATAGAAATAACAACACCTGGAGTCGAGTCAGCTCGCAGCCTCCCTTTTCCACAGCTGTCCCAGTTAACGGGGTGGAATTCCAGAAGTCTGCAGATAGGAGGGAAGCGAAAGACTCCATTTCTGTTCCCATGGGAAGGCCCAGGAGAAGTCAGCGCATCCCGGAGCTTGGTAAAGCCAAACCTATAAAGGCCCAAGGAGGACTTCAGTCTTCATCTCATGCCAACTTTTGAAATACCTTGCCAATCTCCACTGAGGGGACCAGGGAGGTCTGCCTAGCCGTGGGGACCTTGCTACCAAGTCATCCCCTCATCATTTACTGACATTTCTCATGGTTTCACCGCTTCCTCCCCATTTTTTTCAAATGCGTGTCAGGTAGAACCCGACTCTTGAAAACTGAATATTCTTTTCATTTTCAGGAACTGGTAACACAGATTCCCATAATCAGCCATCTGATGTGGCCCTGTATTATGGGATGGCCTCTGTGGACCTCAATTTTGTCAGTGCCTGAAAACAGGGTGGAAATAGACAAAGAAGTTTGTGTGATGAGGTCCTTAGACAACCGCTTTTTTTGCTGCCTTTTATTCATCCTTAATTGAAATCAAAGCATATAATATGTTCTTAGAACAAGAGCTGGTATAATTTAGAGTAAAACTGATATTAACAATGGAACTAATTTTTCTCTTGCTGGTTTTCTGATTTCATTACACCAAATTATTGTACATACTTGTAAAAATAAATCTTGATTTTGTAGGAAAATAAAATGAAAAGTATAATCAGGGTATTTAGAAAGAACAAATCATAAATGAGCTAGGTGAATTGTCAAGTTTATTGTCAAAAATTACATTATTATGCACTTCCAAAATATATGTCCATCAACAAATCACTTGAGTTCAGATAAATGATGCATAAAGGAGCTTGCTGTTTGTTTGGGGTATAATTACAACTGATTGTGAATTTATTATCTATCTTTAATTAATATGTATCTGCCATCCTTATCCTCTAGCTCTCGTTCTACATCTAAGTGATAGGGTTTAGTTAATAAAATGGCTACCCTATGCTTTTGCACAACAAATTCCACCTTTAAAAACCTAGGAGATAATCACAGTTGTTTTTCTTCCTTTGTTTTATATGTTTATCTTGAAGCATGATTATATCAGGATTTTGTTGTTATCACTTTCACAACTCTTTAATGCTTTTGAGGTGACCCTAGTCCATTCACATTAAATGAAAAAAACTCTTATAATTTCATCACATATTTTGGCTCAAGCTAGTTTATATGAAAAATGAAATATATGTGATAAGAAAATAGCTAATAATGGTCTTAGTAAAGTGCCTATATTTTGAGAAAAGGCAGATCAAAGAAAAGAAAGAAAACCAACTGTTCTCCAACACCAACAAGATTCCCAACGGTCCCTATACTAGCCCAACAAAAGTGGAAGATGGAATTAACCATTCAGATTCCTTTACAAAATATTATCTAAAGCATCTTTTCCTTCCTTTGCCAATATAGTATTCATAGCATTTAAAAGAGACTATAATGTTAATTGTATATAAAGCACATCAACAATGTTCAGCAAATCAGTCATACATGTCTTCAACACTGCCCTCTCTCCTCCCAGGTTCTTTTTGTTTCCTGTTCATTTATTTCTCTTCTTAAAGAGTCATAGATTTGGAAGAGACCACAAGTGCCATTGAGTCCAACCCTGTACCATACAGGAATATACAATAAAAAAAACTCCTGACAGGGCATCACACTCCAAAGTAGTATATTACTCTGGTGGGAAGGACTTTGATAATTCTAACTAGAGACTTTTTTTGTCAACAACAGAAAGAACACCCACTTCACACCCCCCCCAAGAACATTTTATTTTATCTTTCACCCTCCACAAAATCCTAGGACTGCCCAACATATATCCAATAGGACTTTTGACCTGCTGGGATCGGGTGCTCTGGAGGGCTTTAAAGAAAGGGAGGGAGGAGGGGGCACGGGTGAGGGTTTTTAAGTTGTTATATTATTAACTCAAAAATTAAGAATTTAGAATGCTATAAGTCCCATGTTAATATTAAGTGTTTTTAAAAAATCTATGCAATATAAGAACCCAACCCAACATCTTACAGCTAATTTACATCATAGAAATGAAGAATTATAATGAAGGGCTAGGAAGAGTTCCAGGGGGTTGGGAGAATACCATTCCTGTGATCCATCATGGGAGATATGGGAGTAGGAAGAAGTGACCCAGAAAGCACTAGTGATTTCTCATGGCTCCTGGACCGCCTCCTCCTATCAATGGCCTGAGTAACCATAAAGGCAGGCCCCTTGGGCTGAAAGTTCTGCTGTTTAATGCCAGGTCAGTGAATAGTAAGACAGCTGTCATTCAAGATTTAATCCTGGATGAGCATGTTGACCTGGCCTGCACTAAGGAAACTCCAGATTTCAGTTTGCAGCAGCAGGCCAGACCAGATACTCCTTCCGCCTGATCAGGTACTTTGTCCCACAGTCAACCACATTCAAGAGCATCTATCTAAGGGTGAATGGCCAGGACAAAACAGGGATTATATTGGTGTACTGTCCACCCTGCTGCTCAACAATCTCCCTGCCTGAGATAGCTGGGGTGGTCTTGAGCCTAATGTTGGAGTCCCAAAGGCTAGTTGTGCTGGGGTACTTCAATGTCCATGCCAAGACTTCCCTATCAGGAGTGGCTCAGGACTTCATGGCTGCCATGGCAAACATGGACATGTCCCAAATAGAATCTGACCCCACCCATGGGCGTACACTAGACCTGGTCTTCTGTTCAGGGGTGAATGATGACAACGGTATTGTGGAGGAACTATCCATCATTCATTTGATCACTACCTGGTCAGGTTTAGACTCACTGGGGCTGTAAATGTCTGTAGGAGTGGAAGTTCACTCCAGAAGGATCCCTGATAGCTCTTGGGGATTTTCCTGCCACTTTGTTAGGTGATTCTGTCAAAGCTCTGGCAGACCTCTAGAATACAAGGTGGCCAGGGCAGTGGACACAATCACTTCCAATAATTTCCTTTCACAAAGCAGAGCCAAGTCAGCTCCCTGGTTCAACAGAGAACTGGTGATGATGAAAGACGTGAAACGGAAACAAGAGCAATGTTGTCATAAAAAGTGCAGAGAATCCAACCAAGCATAGTCTAGAGCCTATTTAAGAGCCTATTCTGTGGCTATGAAGGTTTCAGAAAAATCATTTATTGCTGCCAACATTGCATGTGCAATGGACCACCTGAGAGAGCTTGTCAATATCTTTCTTGAACTGTTTTGCCAAGATCTGGACACAACATTCCAGGTGGGGGTCTGATCAAGTGGAAGAGAGTGGAGCTATTCCTTCCCTTGATCTAGACACTTGCTCTTATTGATGCAGCCTATAATCTAGTTGGCTTTCCAAACTCCTGCATCACATTATCGACTCATGTTCAGTCTATGTCCAGCTAAGACCATTAGATCCAAGTGTCACATATCCTATATGTCTGTATTTTTAAAATATTATTTATTCTTGTTTAAGTGTAGTACCTTACACTTCTCCCTGATAAAACTCATTTTGTTAGCTTTGGCCAAGCTCTTCAATTTTTTAAGATTATTTAATTTTGATCCTGTCCTCTGGGGTATTTGTTATTACTATTATGATTGCTGCTGCTGCCACTTCCCAATATTTTTCTTAGTTTGGGACAGCCACAATTTAAAGCAATGTAAAATAGTTAAAAGCCCTGTACTAGTACAACTTGGATAAATCATGTTTTATCTTGGGAAAAGTGTTTCAGCTGTGATTTTCTTCACATTTACTTAGGCAAAAGACCCAACAAATTCATAGTGAGTTATTTTTGAGTTGAGAGGCACATGAATGTTCAGTGTATTTCTAAAATGTCAGGTTATGGTTCTAAAGTAAAGTACTGGAGGCAGTAAACAGGAAAAGAAAAGAATAGTATATAAAGAGAATTCTATGTCAATTCATTCTTGCCAAGATTTCTGCCTCTACTTCCCAATTAAGAAAGTGGGTAATATCGACACATTGCAAACTGAAACAGGGAACCTGAAAGCTAGCAAAACATTTTACCTACTTTGATCTCTGACTTTAGACTCTCTGTTATAACATGTAATCCATTTTCATCATAGAGCTCTGCCAAATAAATGTGCTAAGGTCAGAGATATTCTTCTCATTAAAAAATGAACGAATTAATTGATGATATTTACCTTGGGTCACATGGAAGAACTAGCATAAGACTCAAGAATGCTTAATCCTTAAAATGTCAACTGTATGTTGCTGGTGGTATCTCCACTTATGTTTCTGTCCTATACACGAGAGAGATCCTCTTCTTCTAGTTAACAACAAGTACTACTATACTTATGGTATAAAGGGAAAGCACTAAAACAAGCAAATCTCAATGCCAAACAGGACCAACTGGAAATGAACCTTAGGAAAAAAAACTAGCTATTTGGAGTCTCTAAATAAAAAACTTGAGGAGCAACAAGAGACACTTGACATGAAAGAGAAGGAATTTCAACTTCGCTTCAGGAATGTTGAGGAGGAGGGCCAGGAAGAACTGAGGGGGATAATGGTTGAGATTGTAGCCAAACTCCTTCAACTAACGACTGAGGAAGCTGACAAAGAGATGGACAGGACCTTCCGAATTTCTACAAGCTTCTCAAGAAAAAATAAAAGCATCCGCGATGTCCTGGTGAGATTTAACAGAAAAAAAATAAGGGACGATGTACTACGAGAAAATGCAAGGAGTCCAATCTACTACAACAAAAGGAAGATCACAATAATGAAAGAAATCCCTGCCTCTATTCTCGCGAAGAGAAAAAAGTACTACGTCCTGACAGACGAACTCAGAAAACACAATATTAAATTTCGCTGGGAAAAATTTGAAGGACTAATGCTAACAGTCAAAGGAACAAGACATTGGATGACGACCGAAGAGAAAGCAAAAGCCTTCCTTAGAGACCTAAATAAAGGCAAATATACGCAAGAAAACGGAGACTCGAGAGGCAATGGGGGAGTCAAGGATTTCAATAGCGATAAGGAAGTTGACTTACAAGAGGAAAATGAGGAGATGACAAACTCAGACCAAGAGGAGGAAGATGGAGGAGAAGAAGGCGAAATTCAACAAAAGAGAGAGAAGAAAACACCAACCAAACCAGACGGAGTGGATCATTGAGACTAGAGCACAAAAAGAAAAAGAGTTAAGAAAGTTTTATAATGGAAATTAGTATTACCTCTAACAATGTGAACGGGCTAAATAGCCCAAATAAGAGAAGGAGAGTTTTCAATCATATGTATAAGAAAAAAAGCGATGTGGTGGTAATCCAAGAAACACACATCAAAAACACTGAAGTAGGCTACTTAAAACAAGATAGATTGGGAAAAGTGTACATAGCTTCAGATGAAAAAAAGGGGGGGGGTAGTGACTTATGTGAAAGACTCGCTAGAATCTTCGCTAGCATTTAAAGACTCTGAAGGTCAAATGCTGGGGGTAAATATAATGTGGAATGGCAAAAGTTCTCCTATGTAACATTTATGCGCCTAATGGCCCAAAAGTGAAATTCTTCCGCCTCCTAAAAAAGGCTATTTTTAGAGAAGAATTTGATGGTTTAATTATTATTGGAGATTTCAATGCGGTAATTAACAAAGATATAGACAGAACAAAAAAAAAGGTAAAGGCAAAAACAAGAATTCAGGGCAACTACCAAAAGAAGCCAGGGAGGTCTTAGAGGATTTAGAAGTTAAAGATGTCTGGAGGGAACAGAACCCTAATGGGAGGGATTATACCTTCTATTCTGGGAGATTTTGTACCTGGTCAAGGATTGACTCAATCTGGGTGACTAAGAATATACTATCAAAAGTGGTTGAAGCTTCTATAAACCCGAGACTGTACTCTGACCACTGCTTTCTTGATCTCAAAATAGGAATGACAAAACAACAGAAGAAATGGAGAATGAACGAAGCGCTCTTGAAAAATGAGACTCAGGTTACAAGGTACAAAAAAATTATACAGGAATACTTCAGGTTCAATTCAAATAAAGGCGTCCCTGATACTACAGTATGGGACGCAGGAAAAGCTGTTTTTAGAGGGCACTTTATTCAGAATAATATAATAAGAAACAGAGAAAAATTTAAAAATGAAAAAGAGCTACTAAATAAGATTAAAGTAGCAGAACAAAACCTGAAGGTGAACCCAAAGGATAAAACCACAAAATCAAACCTAAATTCTTTAATAAAGCAAAAAGAAATTTTGGATCTAGAAACTATTAAAAACAACCTAATGTTCCTAAAACAACATCACTTCCTAAACGCCAATAAACCCGGTAAATGGCTGATGCCCAAAATCCGGAAAAAAAGACAGCGAAATCATATTACACAAATTATTGAAGGGAAAAAAAACTTTAATGAAGACTCACAAATAAGAGATCAATTCCAAAGATTCTACAAAAACCTCTATGAGTCAGACAATACCCAAAAAGAAGCAGTACAAAAATATATTAGTGACCAAAAACTAGATAAGATTTCTGAAGCACAACGAGAAGAGCTAAATAAACCAATTACGGTACCCGAGATCACCAAAGTAATAAGAACATTGAAAAACAACAAAGCCCCAGGCCCCGATGGCTTTACAGCCAAATTCTACAAAGTCTTCTCAGATGAGCTAACCCCCCCCATCTATTTAAAGTAATGAATGATGCAATGAATAGAAAAGTTATACCAGATACCTGGAGAGACGCTACCATTACTATAATCCCAAAACCCGGCCAACCTAGCACAGAAATGAAAAATTACCACCCAATATCTTTATTAAATATAGATTATAAGATATTTGCGAGCATCCTAGCGGAAAGACTCAAGGGCTTTTTAAACAAATGGATAAAACAAGAACAGGCAGGTTTTTTACCGGGGAGACAAGGCAAGGAAAATGTTAGAATCCTGGTTGACTCGGTCGAATACTATAGACGAAACATTAAAAAAAAGGTAGCTTTTCTCTTCGTTGACGCAGAGAAGGCCTTTGACCGAGTCAACTGGGATTTCATAACTATCTTGACTAGAGAACTGGACCTAGGGTTCCAATTCTGTAATGCGATCCAGTCAACCTACTCCCAGCAACAGGCCAGACTATTAATTAATGGCGCCGAAACAAAGACCTTTCCCATCAAAAAGGGTACCAGGCAAGGCTGTCCGCCTTCACCTCTGCTGTTTATTTTAGCCCTAGAACTACTAATAAATGACATACGGCAGGATGTAGAACTCAAGGGACTAAAGATAAATAAAGAATCAGTGAAAATTAGAGCCTTTGCGGACGACCTTGTCTGTATAATTGAAAACCCCCTAGAAAATATTAATAAATGGATAAGTAAAATGGAAATTTATGGGGAAGTAATGGGTTTTAAGTTAAACAAAAGTAAAACCAAAATAATGACAAAAAATATCCCCCAAAAGGAGAAGGAAGAAATTCAAAACAAAGCAGGCATAGAAATTACAAATAAAATAAAATATCTAGGTATCACATTGACTCCAAATAATATAAATCTGGTAAAAAACAATTATGAAACGACATGGAAAGAGATCAGGAAAAATATGGAAAAATGGAAACATCTTAACCTTTCCATGCTCGGGAGGATATCTCTAATCAAAATGAATATTCTCCCTAAGATGTTATTTTTGTTTCAAAATTTGCCCATATTATCAAGTGATAAACTCTTCTCCGTGTGGAAAAGGGATCTAACAAGGTTTATCTGGAGAGGAAGACAGCCTAGGATAAAATGGGCAAATATGATTGATGCCAAAAATAGGGGCGGACTCAGAGTACCAGATCTACAAACATACCACGAAGCATGTGCTCTGGATTGGGTATGCGACTGGGCCAACCTGGAGAATAAAACACTTCTTGCGATAGAGGGAGATGAACTTAGGGTTGGGTGGCACAGCTATTTGTGCTATGAAAGAGTAAAGATAGAAAAAAACTTTAGGAACCACCCTATACGAAGGGCATTATTGAAAACTTGGCTCAAATATAAAGTTCATCTCTGTGCCAAGACTCCCATGTGGATCTCCCCGCAAGAGGCCTTTTTCCGCAGACAGTATGGCAGGAATAACTGGCTGAAATATGGCGACTTACTCAAGGGAAGTAATAATGAACTGCAACTGAAGGACTACATAGAGCTGAAGGAACTTGATGGATCCATGAATTGGCTACACTATCTACAACTCAGGGAGATCTTTAACAAAGATAAGATTATGGGATTTGAGAAAAATCAACAATTTTGGGATTAATTAATTCTGAAAAAATCTAAAAAGATAACATTACTCTACGCAAAACTCCTAGAAATAAAAACAGAACAGGAGGTCATAAAACCCTGTATGATAAGATGGGCACAAGACCTGGGCCATGAAGTCCCTTTAGCTCTATGGGAAAGGATTTGGAAAACTCACTGGAGATACACCTACTCCTATGAATTAAAGGAAAATAATATAAAAATATTCCATAGGTGGTACCTTACTTCACAAAGAATTGCCTGTTACAATAAAAGCTACAACCCCAATTGTTGGAAATGTAAGACGGAGGCAGGCACCTCCATGCACCTATGGTGGAATTGCAAAAGAGTACAAATCTTCTGGTCTAAGTTGCATAAAGTTATGTCTAACATGTTAGAGTTAAAGTTTCAACTAAAACCGGAATATCTCCTACTGGGCCTATTGGACTTTGAGATTGATAGAAACCTAGAAAAGATTTTTGTATATTGCATTTCAGCAGCAAGACTGACCCTGGCCAAAAATTGGAAAAAAGACATCGTTCCTGACATAAAAGACTGGTCGGCAAAGCTTTTCGAAATTATGAAGATGGACATCTTGACGCAGAAGCTATCCCAAGGAAACACACCTCAAAGAACAGACTGGTCCAAAGTGGCGGCGTTCTTAAAGGAGAAAAACCACGAATCGTGGACAGAATTGATGTTAAATGATATCCTGTGAACAACTCATTTTACTGTATATTTTACAAAAAATATGAAGATGTTTAATTATTTGGACACCGGTTATTTACTTGATTGATAATGAAGGTCTATGTAGGTAACACAATATAGAGTGTTACAGAGTGGCGGGGATGCGGGCAGGAAGTACTCGTGTAATGTCTATTGTTAGCTAGTTAGAGTGTTATGTTTAGTAATGTTTTCAGTGTTGTATAGTTGCCGTATGTTGTCCTGGTCAAATTTTATGTTTCAAAATCAATAAAGATGATTTTTTTAAAAATGAACGAATTAATTGATGATATTTATCTTGGGTCACATGGAAGAACTAGCATAAGACTCAAGAATGTTTAATCCTTAAAATGTCAACTGTATGTTGCTGGTGGTATCTCCACTTATGTTTCTGTCCTGTACACAAGAGAGATCCTCTTCTTCTAGTTAACAACTACTACTACTATACTTATGGTATAAAGGGAAAGCAGTAAACTTTCAATTGTGCCTAATTCCAGATTAGAACCAATATTCTGATGATAAAGCTTGCATTTTCTCTCCTTTCTCTCCATTTCTTTTCCTGTTTTGAGGTGTCTTTCAGATTGTTAGCAAGAGCTATCTCAGTTTTTATTTTTACAAACTGCTCTGTGACCTTTTTCAGGTGAAAAATAAGAGAAAGCAAATAAATATATATTTGGGATGTGTGGACTACTTTGGTTTCTTGGATAGAAATAATTTACTGTTCTTTCTTTTCTGGTTGATACTTAGGAAACATGGTTTCAAAGAAAGCATGTGCCCTTGTGTTTTGACTCTATTTTCACACATTTTAGAGTGTTTGTAGAAAATATGTTACATAGAACACACACACACACACACACACACACACACACACAGGAGTAATAAGAGTTGTAGTGATTTGTGCTAAAAACATTATTTACGGGAAGCTCTGTATGGAGATAATTTTTCTGGGAGTGGGGTGGGGATGGATAAAAACCAGGAATTCCCATGTTGAAAAACAGGACATAATAATTTCCCAGAATCCTTTGAGAGGTGTGAGTTCTAAGCAAGTGTTTTACAAAATCAATAGATATAAATAAGTACATATTTTATTTTCCAGCAGAGAGAAAATGGTGAAAAAGTGAGAGATCAACAATCTGCAGCAACCTGTATGCTCCATTTTACTAAATGAGACTTGAGGCTTGAGATGGGTACAAATGTCTTAGAATTTGAATGTCCAGATTGGTGAAAGACTATCAGTGGGTTGCCTTTTTATTCCACTTCCAGCGTGACTTAAAGACAGTTCACCTTCAGTTTGTCACCAGATTTGCCATTTAAGGACATCTGTAATGATTTTTATCTCTCAGCCTATAGTCAAAATCATGTTACCATGCTGATAAGTGGGGTTATATTTCTTTCCCAAGACCTATAAATATTCCTTAGCATTACTTAGTGGTACTGAGTTATAGATAAAGCACTTTAATAGAGTCGCACATAACATGATCTTCTGAATCTACAATCTTTTAAATTTATTTCAAAGAAAAAATGTATGTGATGCCTGAAATTACAGGAATTGCTCTTCCATTCACTACAGTTTAAACTGCACATCTTGCTCTGCTTCTTTTTTCTCTTCTGAAAAGAAATAAATGCATTTCCATAAAAGTGTCCATGTATGTGTTTTCCATACCAAAGAGACTGCAATTATTTTAGATTGTTTCCATTTTTTAAGAGAAGGCAAGAATTGACCAGAATATTATTACTACCTCCCCCACCCAGTTGTGATATATCAAAAGGCAAAGAATATCCAGACTAATTCTCATTTGAATGCAATCCAAGTCATTATCTGTTAGAAACAGGTATCCAAACTGGTTAGAGTTGATATGATTTTTTTACAGTTTCAGACAGAATGCATTGTCTATGCATTTGACATTTCAATTTTTCTTATATAGCTGCATAGTGATTTATTTGTCAAATTTGCATCAAAATCTATGTTCCTCAGCGAGATCCAAAATTATTTCGCTTTTTACTCAGCTCATATTTGTCTCCTATAAAAAGGTCCCATCTGCTTTATTTAGAATCTGAGTTTTAATACAAAGATGTGGCCATTTTGATAATTCTCAAAAAGAAAGGCTTTCATGAAAATTAGATGCACAGAAGATCAAAAACACAGACCCGCAGCTAAGTGGACTTAAAGGATTTGCATGAGATGCACTGAAAGTAAATGAATTGGATGAATTTCAGTTCACCTTCCTTGCCCCAGGCTGCCTCTTCTGTATAACATTGCAAATTAGCTGTGATCAAGGTAATTTGTCACAGTCTGATACATACAAAACTTAGCTTGTTTTTAAACTGGCCATCTCAGCTTCTGACCAGAGATCCTAAGTCCTACAAACAGTGATCCTTTGGATGTCTCAAACATTTTGGACCTAGACAGTCCACCTCCCCTTTGATCCTTCCAATATTTTTAAATTACTGCTCCTTTTTTGTTTGTTTTTATATCTGTAACTCTCAGCCAAATGGCTCTAAGAGTAGTCTTCTCTCCCAGTCTCCAAGCCTTGCAACCAATTGGAAGGAAGTCTGGAGAAAACTACCTAGTTACTGGTAACTTATTCTTTTTTCCAACAAGAAAAATAAAAGTATAGTACATTCTAGTTGCAACTGAGGGATAGATAACTTTGCTGATTTTGTGGTGGAACTGTAACAATCTTGTTCCTTTTATAGTTAAAGGGATGTGTTCTCACTACATGTTTGTTTAAAATCACATTTCACTTGCTTGTGCTACTACCTTGGATTCTCTTGGGAAGATTGTGACAATGGTGGTGCCATATAATAATAGAATTTGACTTGGAATATTCTTTGGAAGTCATCTAGATCAAGGGATGATCTACAAGGATATATTCAGCTAAGAATTCCTGAGTATCTTACTTACTTACTTAGGCGATCCCTCATAGCCCGAGGATGATGGTTCTCCAAGAGTAGTGTCTTGCTGGTGGGTCTGTAGGTGGCTATTCTTGAGCGTGTTCTCTTGCAGTGAGGACATCGGTTTCCAGATGGAAGGTGGTTCGGGTCAGGGTTGGTTGGCTTGATGCACCTTCCTCTTGGCATGTTTCTCCCTTTCGCCTTCCATTCATTTGTGTTTCATGCAAAATAGTCCACTTTTTAAACTGAATTTTAAGGGTCCTATCCTATGTACCCTTAAAAGTCAGACAAAAAGGCAGGGAGTTTCAGAAAAATATCTATTTCTGTTTTATTGACTATTCTAAAGCCTTTGACTGTGTGGATCATAAGAAATTGTGGCAAGTTCTTGGTGATACTAAATCACCTTGTCTCTCTCCTGAGGAATATGTATAAGAACCAAGTAGCAACAGTAAGTACTGACCATGGAACAACAGAATGGTTCAAGATTTGGAAAGGCATGTGACAGGGTTGTATTCTCTCACCCAACCTATTCAACCTGTATGCAGAACGCATGATGCGATGTTTGGGTCTTGATGAATGCACGACTGGGGTTAAAATTGCTGGAAGAAACATTAACAACTTTAGATATGCAGATGATACCACTTTGATGGTTGAAAGCTAGGAGGAGCTGAGGAACCTTCTAATAAATGTGAAAGAAGAAAGTGCAAAAGCTGGGTTGCAGTTAAACATTAAAAAAAACCAAGATTATGGCAACCGTATTGATTGATAACTGGCAAATAGAGGGAGAAAACGTGGAGGCAGTAACATACTTTGTATTTCTAGGTGCAAAGATTATTGCAGATGCAGACTGCAGCCAGGAAATCAGAAGATGTTTACTTCTTGAGAGGAGAGCAATGATCAATCTCGATAAAATAGTGAAGCGTAGAGACATCACACTGGCAATGAAGATCTGCATAGTAAAAGCAATGGTATTCCCCATAGTCACCTACGGATGTGAGAGCTGGACCATAGGGAAGGCTGAGCAAAGGAAGACAGATGCTCTTGAATTGTGGTGTTGGAGGAAAATTCTGAGAGTGCCTTGGACTACGAGAAGATTCAACCAGTCCATACTTCAGGAAATAAAGCCCGACTGCTCATTGGAGGGAAGGATAGTAGAGGTAAAGATGAAGTATTTTGTCCAAGTAATGAGAATACAGGAAAACTTAGAGAAGACTATTATGCTGGGGGGAAAGGAAGGAAAAAGGAAGAGGGGCCGATCAAGGGCAAAATGGATGGATGGATGGCATCCTTGAAGTGACTGGCTTGACCTTGAAGGAGCTGGGGGAGGTGACAGCTGATAGGGAGCTCTGGCATGGGCTGTTTCATGAGGTCATGAAGAATCGGAAGCCACTGAACGAATGAACAAATCATATTCTGGAAATAGACTTCGACATGTTACACACCTTGCTTAAAATTCAGACTAAAACCCAGAGAAAATTGAAACACCAAATTCCAGGTTCAATTGACTCTGTGGCAAATTTTGCACACACCCTTAGATTCACAAAGTAGATCCTCATATAAAAAAAGTATACTCAGCATCTGAATATACATTCCCCGTCATCTAATCTTGTTGCTTTCAAGCTTATTTTATTTCCCAATAAAACACACTTCAATTATGATGCTAGACCTACAAATGATATCTTTGGTATAACATCCCCAGGGCTTCTAAAATCCTTTCAACAAGTCATTGGGCCCAGTAATTGAATACTTTTGTTGTTAACAGAAGATACTTCTTATTTGTATCACATAGGAGACCCATCAAACAGAATGTTCCAAGGTGATTGTGTGGATTTGCTGCTGTGACACAGGAATAAATTGAGCTCTGACATGCAGTAAAAAATTTTTTTTAAAAAAACTTTAATTGCAGGTGCTATTTCTAAGCTTTAAAATGAGAAGTGTGACTCTAAAATCCCAGATTGAGTGAAAATACAATTTATGCAATTATTCATAAAAGACTCTTCTGCTTACATAAAGTTTTCAGTGGTGTCTAATTTGGCTTTGCATTTCAAATGGCACATAAACTAATAGTGCATAGCAAGAAGAATGCAATGAATTGGTGTTCATTGTTGGAATGCATTTGCAATTTTATGGAGTTTACATTTGTCACATTTAAAAGCAAAACAAAAGAAAACAAAATCTTGTTTATTTGACTTGATTTTCACTATGGTGAATGTTCAGTTTCTAGTATGATATATAATTAGTGCAATTCTAATAAAGCTACTCAGTAGTAGTAGTAGTAGTAGTAGTAGTAGTAGTAAGTCCTATTCTAATCAGGAGGGGTCACTGCCAGCTAGCATAATTCCAGGTGCTAGGTAACAAACATCTCCATTTTTAACAGTGGGCACCAGAAAGCCCAGAATTACAAAACAATGTAGGTGCCATTCCCTGTCCTGGGGCTGCCTGAAAATGGGGGAAGCGGGATGGCAGTGTAAAAGACAGCTGCTGCTTCCTAAATAAGAAGCAGCACAATTGTTTACACTGACCCAAAATGCAGAGTATCATGTGATGTTTTTAATGTGATTCTATGCTTCTTTAAACAGC
The DNA here is from genome assembly GCA_030556195.1 of Anolis apletophallus. Taxonomy (NCBI): domain Eukaryota; kingdom Metazoa; phylum Chordata; class Lepidosauria; order Squamata; family Anolidae; genus Anolis; species Anolis apletophallus. The sequence goes on from JARBWK010000007.1 coordinate 33,677,661, forward strand.
CTTCTCCCACTTTACCTGTCTTGAGCAAAACACTATGTAATTATTACTTTGATATTATTGTATATGGAGCCCCCGGTGGCACAGTGGGTTAAAGCGCTGAGCTGCTGAACTTCCTGATCAAAATGTCACAGATTTGAATCTGGGGAGTGGTGTGAGCTTCCGCTGTTAACCTCAGCTTCTGCCAACCTAGTAATTCAAAACATGTAAATATGAGTAGGTACCGCTCTGACGGGAAGGTAATGGCTCTCCATGCAGTCATGCCAGACACATGACCTTGGAGGTGTCTATGAACAATGCTGGCTCTTCGGCTTAGAAATGGAGATGAGCACCAACCCCCAGAGTCAGATATGACTGAACAACGTCAGGGGAAAACCTTTACCTATTATTGTATTTGCCTATCCACCCCTGAAATAAAGAGATCAGGCACAAATATAATAATTGTGCAACATTTATTAATTGTTACCAGTTTAACTTTTCCTATAAGTAAACTATGAATGTGTTGGATTGGTGTGGCAAAGCCGAGGTAGCATCCCTCCCTGGCTGACCCCTTGGCTTGTAAGGGCGAAACATCTGGGTCCCCTGGTGACCTAAACCTGAGCAACCTCAAAGGGAAACGTATGGAGTAGCCTCCCCCAAAGTTGTTGAGACCAGACTCTTCCCATTTCTTCCCGTTTATTTCACCTCACCCTTTAATTGGATATCAAGGTGAGTGTATTAGGCAAATGCCCACACCCCAAACAGGGGTGCCATGGATGTACACCAACTCTTTCGTGTTTCCCTATCTTTCGGCCAATGAAGAAGACACACTGTCAGTCGGTGCTTGGATTGACCTTCATTGATCAAAACATCGGTTTGAGACACTGAGGTCAGTGATTGGGGACGAAGGGGGTGTGGGGCTTGATATGGATGGCCCTCCTCCTCCTTCTGCAATGTGAGTCCCGGCTGTGAAGGGATCAATAAGCCACAGGACGGGCCCTTTGGAATGGTTTGGATCCCTAGGGTGGGGAGGGAGTGTTAATTCTCTTTAAATGATTCACTTGAATTAATTTGTGTACCCCAACCCCTTCTTTTCCCCATTTCTTCAGGCAGCCTCAATGTCTCCTTACCTGGAGACATGGGGATTTCGACTGTGGAAGCAAACATAAAAGACTTTGGTGGTAAGAAAAGGGAATTTGAACAAGACTTTTATCATATTTTCAACCTCCAGCTACAGATATCACTAATTATTCAAAGAGCATAGATGAGTTGTTTGGTTTTTAAGAACAGTGGCCTGTTTTAGCAACACTGTCCTGACATTATCTCTTCTTGAATTCCACTTTCAATCCCACTGATTACACGCTTTCCTTTTATAGCCTACCATCACACTTATAGCTTAATGAATATGTTCATTAAAATAAGCTAACATTTATTTAGTGCATATTAATCTGTTTAATCTAAATTAAATGCATTGTTAAGTGTGTTTGGAACACATCATTTAGAGTGTTAACCTTTTAACAAAAAGAGCTAACAAGTTTCATGTGCAATGCAAATGTCTACAGCTAATTACCAAATGTAATTGCATAGGCTTGGGAAAGTTCTAGTGTCCTTTTCTCTATAATAACATTTTAAAGAAGTGCACTGATAGGGATCTATTTGTTGCTAATGAATTTTTGCATGTCACACTTGCACAAGAAATGAGCCAATATACAGAATTTAAAAAGCAGATAAAATGGGAAGGGAGGGAAGGGAAGAAATCAAATACAATGTGGAACCAACTAGAAGTATGCTGAAACTATGCCAATAAATAAGGAACTCATTCACAACTGCCAAAAAAACACCCCTAATTCAGCCTTCATGGTTTTAATAATATTTTAAACAGAGGCTCGATTGCCATTTGTCAGGGGTGCTTTGAAGGCAATTTTCCTGCTTCTTGGCAGGGGGTTGGACTGGATGGCCCATGAGATCTCTTCCAACTCTATGATTCTATGATTCTATCTGTGTTAATATATTTGTGTTAATATAACGTTTTTTGCAAGAATAAAGTAATTGTAGTTAGCCTTCTGTATCTCTCCATACATTTGGACATTATAAGTAGCTATAATATTTGATTGCTCAAATGATACGAAGCCAGAAACAATTGTTTCTTCCCTGACTGAAGAAATAGCAGACCAGGAAATTTCTGTGACTAACAGAAAGCCAAGAGATGTGACTGACTATGTATCTCTTGGCTTCAATCAAATACATTACTGTTGCTTGTTTTTGGTCAAAGGATATTTAACCGTGTGTGCTCCCTTTATTTTATCAATTTTAATACTTATCGATTCAATGCTTTTGACACAAAATCAATGAATTCAGGATTTGTTTTATTCAAAATTTTCACTTTTATTTTCACAGAAAACTGTGTCTGAGATCTTATTTCCATATATGTTTTTATTTATTGAATCTACATATGCCATTTATCTCTCAAAGTGGGGTCCAGGGCAGCTTGCATCATCAGATATAACTGCAATGTCATCTGATAACCCTACTCTAGAAATGATTTCTCTAGCTTTTTTGCTTGTGATGTCTATTGAGAACAGGAAGCAAGAAAGGCCCCTATGGTCCTACTGCTTATCTCAGCATACCCCACAGCACTATAGACATGTTCCATTGCTCTAGTCTGAAGAGCCTTTCAAATGCTTCAGATGGGACACTGCCAAGCTAAATAGGTATGTTTTTATGGTAATTAGGGATCAATAAAAATCCCCAACAGTAACAAGATTGCAAATCTACCTTAAGTTCTCACAACTATTAAACAGGGTGCCAGGCAATATTTCACATACAGAAAATGTAATCTATGCAAAAATGTTTTCTGAACTACAAACTTGCAAGCATATTTTGTACAGAATAAGTCTTGAACTGCATCATGTTCAGTGACTTTAAAAATATTCATTGCTTTCTTCAAGAACAGTGTTAGTCAAGAATTACATTACAATGCCATACTGGTATTGTTGGCTTACAATAGGCATAGCAATTGCTGTGAGGTTAATGGTTACAGTTTCAATAATTTCTGGAGGATCGCTTGAGGTATAAAGGATCCAGATTGCTCACACCACAGCATTCATAGGAGCCTGGATTTCTTCTGGCCTTAGCAAGAATCACAAATGCCACTGCTTTATATCATTTGCTAAAACAGACCAACCCCTGGTCAAAGTATTTTAATCAAAAAATTGCTGCAGTATCTTATGAAATATTGCCATCTGTGCAGCAGTCTGCAACAATAATTTCTTTTTTTCTGGGAAAAGAAAGCAATCCCAATTTCTTGTAAAAGTGTCAAAGAGGAAGATATATTTGATCCAGAAGAAATGTAAAAGGAAATTCTTTAAATTAAGAAAATGGGATCTCTGAAGTAGAAATTGTGAAATGTAGAGAAATGTGTGCAATCCTTTATAAGAGCAGCTGTAGTTCTGACATTCTGTAATGGCATCTCTTATGCTCATTGTTCGAAGGTCAATTTTATTGCTGTTGCTAAAAGGTAGGAAACACTCCTAGAGCAATAATTGTTAATGGTCAGTGCCTTTTACTTTCCCAGATCATATGTCAAGGTCTTTTTGTTCTGGTCCAATACATCTTCCAAGCAAGTAAGGAAGAAATATAATAGCAGCATCCCATGCTAGAGAACTTTGTTCATACTATATTTCAATAGAGGCTGTAGCAAAAATCACTTAGGAAGACAACTAGCCATATTGAGTCCAACATTTAAGGTAAAGTTCATGATTCAGGGCAACTGTTCAGGCTTTTAACCAGGTGCTAACTTCCTGTCCTAAAATTCATAAGTCACGGTTCTCCCTTCCCACCCAAGAAATATGGAAGGCTCATCCAGTATCACCTTTCTAAAGCTGAAGAGATCATACTTGACAAGACATTTCAAAAGCTGTGTTTGATTACAACAAGAGTGTGGCATGTTGTCATCATATAAAATTGGCAGAACATTATTTTCTTGAGTGATATGAGCAAACACATTTGTCCTATACATCCTAGTTGTGACAACATGAAATAAAATCTCTCCCCACTCCCTACATTTTTACTGAGAAGATAATAGGAATATAACAACTATCCCCCATGATATAGTAAGAATGTTTAATTCTTTCCCCAGAAATCAGCTGTTTTAGTCATCAATCACACATTACTGAGCTTTCTATCATACAGAAAACAATCAGTGGTTCGAGTTCTGCTGAAGTAATTGTTAGTTTAACTGTATCTCGAAGGCTCACTGATTCTTAACTATTCTATTAAAAAAATCCCTGACAACCAACAGATTTCTCCTTAAGCCATTTTGGTGGAACTGAAGAACTCCCTCTTCCTGCAAAACATCAACATTTCATTTTTATGAGGTTTGAATTCAGAAGTAATGAACTAATTCCTTCAAAACCAATAAAATGTGTTCTTCCTCTAATTGCATGTTTTCATATCAATGAGGCAAAATACTTGTGTTGAATGGAAGATGAGCACAGGAAAGGACAAGCTCAATTTTACCTCAAGGGAAGGAAAGATACTGGCTAGGTTGCACCATCCTTTACCCTCACAGCCACATGAAATTGAACTTTAACTAGCAAACTTGAGTTGACACCATAACTGTTCATCCAGGCAGCAGTATGACTGAATGATTGGAAAAAAATGCCTAATATAATTTAATTGTAAGGTAAAGCACCTGCTATCTCCTTTAAAAAGCCTGGGATGGCAATCCCAATGAGCATTATGCGTTCATGCTAAAGGGCAAATTAATGTGTATTGCATTGATTTATTTGAATATTCTCCCAAATCTGCAATTCAAGAGCTTTTCTGACTTCTTAGCCTCTGGCCAGGAAGAATGTTGTCCATGTGAGAACACTCACATCAGTTATGTATATGTAGAACTAGTTCAGGTGCAATTAGGGTAGTCCAAGATATTATGTGGCCTATTGCAAAGGTCACAAAGTAGAGAAAAGTCCTTTCTCTATTCTATGCACAGCACCTGATTAGACCTCTGATTAATTCTTACTTCATGATTGGGAAAATAATGGGAGACTATCTTGTCACAGAATCAGGTAGGTAGTAGTAGCAATGCCTAACAGTAAAATCAAAGGGGCAATATCTGGAAAGCAGCACACCAAAAGGATTGTAATCCTTCACCAATTTTATTTATTTATTTACTATATTTGTACCCTGACCTTCTCACCCCAAAGGGGACTCATGGCTGCTTACAAACTATGGCAAAATTCAATGCCACATTGTGCACATAACAATAAACACACCATGTAAAATTATACAACAGTTAGAAAACATAAACATATAAAAGAGTAATGCAGATAAAAAACATAGAAAGTGCTGAGTCATGATGTCCAAACATCTTAGTTTTTCCATAGTTGTTATTCAAACTGCTAGGTTAGAATGATATAGTAGCTAAAGCGCTCTCTCCCTAACCCTCCCTAGCAAGTAGTCACCGAATCCCCTTCCCGCTTGACACAACCTAAATTCCTGATAGAATATGCTCTTGTGGGTTGCTATCATGATGTTGGGCCTGTGGGTTCAAGGATTGTGGGATCTAGAGTGTCAGGTCATGGAAATTTGCAAAGGCAGAGTTTTGGGAACATAGTAAAAAGGGAGTTTGATTCTCATGGGAACTGGTCTGCTGAGGCAAAGCAGTGTAGATTAGACACCTGGGTTTTGAAGCCTGGGAGAGAAAGAATTTTAATTGGCAGCTCCAAGTTCCTTGCTTTTGGCTGCGGAGTGAGAATGCCAATTAGGGGGAAATGAAAGAAATCTAGTTTCTGGGTATATAGTTTAATTCAAGCTTTGGGAAATCAGATTCTTGGCAACTTCGTCAACTGAAGGTTCATGCATTTTGGCCTAGCTTTAGATTCATGTTCTTGGACTTAAGATTCTGTTTTACCTTTGGAACTTCTAGCTTGGAGTTTTGGACATTGCCTCTATTGGATTCTACTGAAGATCTTGAATCATCTGTTTTTGCCTTTGGCTCTTGGGGCATTTTTCTTATGGATTATTAATTGCATTTTTACCTTTTTACCCTTTATTCTTTTGCTGCATTTAATTGGATATTGTTTGCTTCAAATAAAAGACTATACTTTAAGTGCTGGTGTGTGAGTGCATTTAAAGGGCTCAGGTCAACTGGAGTGCTACACATGAAGTAATGTGGTATAAAGTGCTATTGTGTGAATATATAAGATTAAGGGTACAAGGTGCCAAGGTTTTTTTTAAGCAGCTAAGCATAGAGAGAAGGGGTGTCAATATTTAGCTCTTAAATGTACTGATAGTTAATGCTCAAATTCTGTTAGAAATCAAAACAGCAAAGATACAATGAATAAAATCCAATCAGAAAATCTTTCTGGAGATGTTTCAGCCTCTTCTGCAACAGCCACAGCAGCAGACTCCTCTTGTCCTGCCAGGCCTTGTGGTCTCAGTTTTTATAGCTGCACCCTCCTGGAGTTGGTTTGTCTCTCCCAGATGGAAATGTCCTGGGGTTGCAGTGTTACTTACGAGGAGCCTCAAAGCCAGGAGCAGTAGAGCTTGCTCGGGATGTTCTGGCCTCTTCTATAGCAGCCACAGCAGCAGGCTCCTCTCATCCTTGTACACAAGAATGAAGCCCTCCAGGAGATAATGTTTAGTTAAGTATACACAATTAAATAGCTGGCTGCTGTCAATGGATACTATCACCATTGTGGAAATCCAAAGATCTTCATGCCATCCCTTGGCACCATTGCTGATCTTTGTAAGAGCACCAACATGACTCACAAATGGCAGAAGGAAAGGAAAGGGCACAGCTGTTCAAATTACATTGACACTATTGCAAATATCAACAGTTGCACCCACAGAAAGCCAGGAAATCTTTGGAGCTCTGTGGCCTCTACAACAATAGCAACAATTGCTATCGCTCTGTCCCATTGGTGTGTAGTCTAAGGGAAATGAGGTGGTTATGTGAACAGTGGGGTTAATCCCAATTCAGAACTGTTTACACCACTCCAAAGTGTGGGTCTACCCCTGAGATTCAGGGAATCTCGGGAACATTCTTCAACTTGCCAACTGGGGTTAAAACTGCAGTAAACAGCCTTTTCCTTGGATTGGGAACAAGAAAGCCTTGTGAGTCATGTGGATGCCATAAGACTGATTTCCCAATTTAAACTGCCCTTGTAGGTAGGTATGCCCTTTGTAGACCTCAGGAGATGTTTTCTTAATTGTATAACTCATCCTGGTAGCTTTTGTCTGATCCCATTTCTTCTCTTGGTATTACTCATGTGAATTGGAAAGCCGTGACTCCTTCATTTAGGTGTGCTGTACCCTGGATGTACAGGGACTACCCGCTCCATCATCTTCAGGCTCAATAATTCAAATTTCTCCTAACTGGATAATTTCCCCAGCAAAGTCCCCATATGTGAGGGCAAATCAGTTTATAGGCAGCTGCCTCATGTTACCTAATGGTAGACCCAAATTCACCAGCACATGGATATCTTTGGATGCTGTGTGCTTCAGTGTAAACTGTTTCCTCTGCAAAACAAAAAACATATATTTCATTAGTTGATTTGGATGCTCAGGGTTTGTCATCTGTTATGTAAATGAACCTACCACACTTGTAAACCATCACTTGGTGTTTCTTCAAATGATGATGATGAATGCGTAAATTTACCCTAGGACTAAATATGTGGAAGTTAAGGCCAAATATTCATTCATCTAATAATATGAAGATCAAACACCAACTTCCACTGAGACTGTACTTCTATTTATGGTAGTACCAGGAGTCTTTTAGCTAGATATTTGAAATCAATATTTAGTACTTAGAATTTACAGAGAATAAAAATTTAGGAGTTGTATAAATGACTCGGTGTATTCATAAAATTAGAATTTTTAAGAGGTCAAATTTAACTTGGGGCAAAAAGAGGGAAAGTAAGCTTTTTGAAAGATATTTGCACTTAAACAACCACAGTAAAGAGAGGAAATGACTATGAAAAGAAGCCAATCTTTCCTTTGAAATATTTCCATTGGTTCTGCTAATCATACCAAACTAACAAAGGAGAACACATTCACACGTTTGATCAGTGTGTATCAGAATATTAGTTGTTTGGCTGCCCATGTGTTTCAATAACAACAAAACAAATTTATAGTCCTGTTTTCTGTATGTTTACTCAGAACAGGTATTCCTGTGTATAGAGGTGATTATTTTCAGACAAACATGATAGGATCATTATTATTGATTGCATTTCTATATACATTTATCTGGGAGAAAACCCAGCTGGACTCAGTGGGACCTCCTTATATACACACACATAAATGCTCTTAAAAGCATTTTTACGGGAGGCTGTGAAAAAGAACATACTGCAAAACTTGAAATATTTGGCATTATCTTTCAAGCACAGGGTCTATGGGGTCATGAATTGGAATGTGTTTGTTGGAGTTTAGAGAAAAGATCCACACTTGAATAGTCTGACCTGAATATAAGGTGAAAGCTTGCAAATGAGAAAGTGGATCACAAAATGTCATGCACTCCCTATTTGGTATATCATGCTATTGTGAGAGGTTTTGACCTTGACCTTTCTTTGTAGTACTGCAGGCCTCTATTATCTTACAGCCTTGGTAGTATTTCACAGTGAACCGGAGTGTATTCAAAGCACAATTATGGAGTTTAGGATCAGAAATGAATTGGGTTATTCTTTGGATACAAAGGAACCTTTGCATTTTTATTGCTTTACAAGAGAGTTGAAGTTTGCCCTTTCAGACTGCATTTTCATTTACGCTGTCCTTCTGACAGCATTGCCATTGGGTATAATTGATATTAGATTTTCCTAAGAGGGTTTGGGGATGGCAGCAATTGTTCTGAGTCTTTGAAAGTAATGGACTCACCTTAGAAATATAATACAATCATTTTCTCTGTCTACAATGCATATTTCTTTTTTTATTATCTTATATCAGGTTTCAATACATACTATTTTCTTCCCACACTAAACTTCACACATTGTTTAACATATGTTTCATCACTTCTGCATTTATTTTCACAGTTTACCTGTTTTATGGACTGTTATCCATTGAGATAGTAGGTATGATCTTAGGGCAGAAAATTCTAAAAGGCATAACTATGCCTCCCAAAAGAAACACAAAGATAGCACTGAATGCACTGGAAAAGCACCAGGGTAAAGTGCAAATGGCGTCAAGTGGCGTGACAATGCAGTGAATCACTCTATACACAACCAAATAAATCAATGGATAAGGATAGAGCAGTAATAATGGAACAGCAGGCATGTGCCAGCGATGGCGAGTGCAATGTGCCAGAGACAGTTCCGCGTGCGATGGCGACGCTCTGTGACGCGCGGGTCAGTGAGACAGTTCCCAGTACCCCAAGGGCCTCAGAGACCCCTGGGAATTGTAGGCCCGCACGACTACACAGGAAGCCAAACACAGCGGTAAGACCGACACGTCACTTCCGCCATCGCGTTGGATACTGGGAACTGTAGTCTCGCCGCACATCGCCGCATATCGGCTTGTTACACCGGATTCCTGGCACATTGTACCTTGCCTGCTGTGTACCCCATCCATTATTACTTGCTCCTATGTTACGTTGTTCAATTTGTGTACTGAATATTTGGCTGTGTATAGAGTGATTCACTGCATATCCTTATCCATTGATTTAGGCTGGTTCACGCCATTGTGCGCCCCTTTGACATACTGCACTTTACCCTGGTGCTTTTCCAGTGCATTCAGTGCTATCTTTGTGTTTCTTTTGATATACTCCCAGGAGTTACCTGTGTTTATTTGGTTTACACTACAGGCTGTGTCCTGTTGTTGGTAGTATGGAGACTGCCTCCACTGACAATGTCACCCAACAGGAAATTGATGATCTAATTCAGGATCTAGGACTATTTGATGCTAGTGAAGGGGCATCAGCCAGCACTGACCCACAACCACACCTAGGGGCTGAGGAGTTAGCAAGCAAGGAATTTTCACGCATTAAATTACAATTAAATGCAGCCACTCTGGCAGAGTATCTTAGAAACTCTCTCATCCCTAGGGGGTTAAGGGTCCAGCTACCCCCAGGTTTATTTGAAACAGATGATGAATTTGTTAAGGAATGGCATCTGATACTTGACCGTTGCTCCCGTGACCTTCTGATGTTGTTAGTCAGGACATCCAAAACTGAGGCTGAAAAACTAAAGAGTGAGATTGAGGCCATCAGAAATGATACTAATAACCCAATCCCCCCTAGTGACCTGGAAAAAATTAAAAAAGACTGTGACAAATTGTACCAAGATGTAAAACAGTACAAGATTAACAAATTTAGGAGAGACCAGAAAGACTACAGGGATAAGAGAGTATACAAATTCTTTTATCAGAGTAACTCCAGACCAGGGAGCAGAACAGTTTCTTTTGAGTCTCTCAATTCCAACAACTCAGGTGACACAGGGAGGAATGAGGGCACCTCAGGTGGGTCAGAATCTAGAAATGAGTACTCACTCCGCAGCCGCAATCGGAACCAGCAAAATTATCGCCCCCAAAATTTTCGCAGGGGACGGGGGAAACGGCACAACACCTAGTCATGAATTTATCCAGCCACCACCTGTCCACACGGGAATTGAATTTGGTTAATAAAGGTGCATCCTATGTGCTCACACCAGGATGTTCTGATTTGAAAATCAGACAGGAGCTGGCTCATTTATTTCGTAAGATACGCCTTAGGGAATTTTTTAAGGAAGACAACTCCAATGAGATCCAACCTGACTCCATGTATATACCCACCCAGAGTACATTTACCCCGAACATGGTGTCCCAAGAGGTCAAGGTCTTCGAGAATATGGTCACCAAGGAAATTGCCAACATTGACCACCATAGAGATAAATACAGCCGTAATTTCTCTGATGAAGATATCACCATACTGGAACATTTGGGCAATCACCCTGACATAATATGGAAACGGGCAGATAAAGGAGGAGCGTTGGTATGCCTTAATAGGAGCGATTACATCAACGAGGCCCTGAGACAGCTCAACAATGCCCACTGCTATAAAAAATTGACTCAGGATCCCACCACCAGATACTCTAAAGTTATATTCGATATCATATACTACGGTGAAACCATGGGATTCATTAACCCAAAAATGGCAGTCTTCCTCAATAATAAATTTCCACGCATACCTCTCTTCTATACCCTCCCGAAGGTACATAAACCACAACGACCTCCAGTTGGTAGACCCATCGTCTCGGGCTCCAATAGCATCACCGAACCATTGGCCAAATTCCTGGATTTTCAACTCCAACCATTTGTGAAGACCATACCAAGTTATATAAAAGACACTGGTGACTTTATCAAAAAAATTGAAGGTACACCTATAGGACCACATGACATCCTGGTGGTAGCTGACATTGCTTCACTGTATACTAATATCCCGTTAGAAGAAGCTAGGACGGTAGTGGCGGACACACTAGACAAAAGACCTACTCATGACCCCCCAACTAACTATTTACTGGAACTCCTGGACTGTGTACTCGAGTACAATTATTTCAAATTTGATGGTACCTTCTACCTACAAATCCAAGGTGTGGCAATGGGGTCCCCAGTAGCCCCCTCGATTGCGAACCTATTCATGGGACACTTGGAAGCAACTCACTTATATACCCATGATCAGAAATACAAATTCCGGGGTTTAAAAACATACTGGCGCTACATAGATGACATCTTCCTCGTAGCCCACCCAGGTACCCACCTACCTGATCTACTACGCTGGTTGAATTCCTGGCACCCGAACATCTCGTTCACGATGGAATCAGGCCGCTCCAAAATTGATTTTCTAGACGTCTCAGTTTTCAAGACCCACCATCAGAAATTAGGAGTCAGAACCTATCACAAATCCACTGAAAGGAACTCCTACTTACACTTTAAGAGCTATCATGCCCACGCATTAAAGCACAATCTACCATTCTCACAGTTCCTGCGGGCTAAACGAAATTCCACCTTTGACCATGACTACCGAATAGAAGCGGACAGAATGTCTAAAAATTTCACCGAGAGAGGATACCCCACTCATGTCATCAATAACGCCAGAAGAAAGGTAGACCACACCCCGAGGATCGGACCCTCCAGCCGAGTACTCGGAGATCCACGGCCACCAGACTTGTGCGGCCACTGACGCTAACTCCACATAGCCGGGAGATTAACAATGCTGTTAGAAAAACTGGCACTTATTAGAATCTATTCCCGGACTGGAACAGCCCCCAATGATCGCATATCGCCGCACTAAGAACATCGGCGAAATACTTACACACACGGATCACGCTCTCCAGACCACGAGGAGTTCCCTCTCTCCAGGCTGCAGGCCATGTGGACACTGTAGCATATGTAGGTTCATTGACACCAATAGAACTATAACTCACACCTTTAAGAACAAATCTTTCAATGTCAAGAGCTTCTCCACATGTACCACCTCAGGGGTGGTCTACGCCATCTTCTGCCCGTGCAACTTGGCCTATATTGGACAATCAAGTAGAACCTTGAGAACCAGGATTACTGAACATCGTTCTAAAATCAGGACTGGTGCTACAGATAGCATATTATACTCCCATTACAACAGCATGAGACACACAGAAAACTCCTTAAGAGTAATGACCTTACAGAAAGTCAATTGTGCTCCTCATGCTGATCACAGGAAAGCCCTTCTAAGGGCAGAAGCTTCCTGGATCCAATTAATAGGCTCAGAGTCTCCTAATGGTCTTAACGAGCAACTAAGTATCCCTGCCCTGATCATTTAATTAAACCAAGATGTGAACATTATATAACACTTACCTGTGTCTCATTCAATTACCTCCCATTGGGAAGGGGTGACTTGGCTGTACAGCTACTAGATGTACCCTTCACAATTTCCATGTTGGTATGTATATTTATTTACTTGAATGGCATTTATCCCATTACTGTCTGAATGTATTTAATATGTACTCCTTTGTACTTAGACTGCGCAATTTGCTTATTATGATCCCGTTTTGTTTCATTGTAGATGTGATTGATATCTATGAGAGCCCTGATGAAGCATCTGGCACATAATTGTGACCTTGGCGAAACGGGCTGGTGCCATAGATAACCTTAAAGGACCCATGTATAGGCTGTATCCCGTTGGCTCCTATCATGTGTATTGATCCACATCTGAAATTTGTAAAATGAAAAAGAATACCAGATGATCTGATGTTGATACCACAATATATTTCTTTTACGGAGAACTACTACGTTTGGTGATTGATTTACTCATTATACTGGATACACCATCGTTCGTCCGACCCAGGAGGTGCACCCCCGCATTTGAGATATTGGGGTTGATTCATTAACCACTACGCTGGGATACCCTCATTTCCGGGCCCCGGCACAGCCTTGCAGCAGCATCCCAGCCGGCCGGGATTCAGCGACTGGAGCATCGCCCGGTCACACACCCTCCGGATACTACTGGGGTTACACATGAGCCACAGGCTTGGATATTATATCATAGATATCTTTATTTAGGCTCACATTGCTTCTATTTACTTTTGGGAATCAGCAGCGATCTCTCGCGAGACCACGCCACCTTGGCCTCGCCCCGCGAGAGTTCGCCCGCCGGTGCCGTCGCGAGACTACCTGGGTCTCCGAATTGTTTACTATTCCCTTCCCACGAGATTTGGAAGGTTCCATCTACTCACTGCAGAGACCCTTGGGAATTGTAGGCCCGCACGACCACACAGGAAGCCACACTAAGCGGTAAGACCGATACGTCACTTCCGCCATCGCGTTGGATACTGGGAACTGTAGTCTCGCCGCAACACGCCGCACATCGGCTTGCCACACCGGATTCCTGGCACATTGTACCTTGCCTGCTGTGTACCCCATCCATTATTACTTGCTCCTATGTTACGTTGTTCAATTTGTGTACTGAATATTTGGCTGTGTATAGAGTGATTCACTGCATATCCTTATCCATTGATTTAGGCTGGTTCACGCCATTGTGCGCCCCTTTGACATATTGCACTTTACCCTGGTGCTTTTCCAGTGCATTCAGTGCTATCTTTGTGTTTCTTTTGATATACTCCCAGGAGTTACCTGTGTTTATTTGATAACTATGCCTCCCACCATCTTTATTTCTCCATATAATTTCTTAAATTGAAAACTAGCTTGGGTACCTGGTAATGCCCAGGTTATTTGAGAAATGCACTGGTTGCTTTTTATTTTACTTTATGAATGGACACATTAGAAATTGATGCATATCCATGGCTGATGCGGTTTGCAGTAGCATCTAGATGTTGATGAAGTTACTGAAAATCCCATAAAGTGGGTCGTGAGGGTCTGTATCCCAAGTATGGGCATGGTCTATCACTCATGGTGGTTGCAGTGGTCTGTAAAATTGGGAGCCAAGGTGTGTGAAGGTTCTGCAAATCCCATCATCCATGGTTCATCCTCCCCCAAACCTCGCCATGGCATAAAGTGCATCATGGGGTATCTGTGTACCATGTTTAGTGCATGGTGTTTTTAGTTGTCTGTGGAAGTGGGTAAAGATACAGCAAATCCCATCATTTGTGGTTCATCCTCCCCTAAACCACACCAGAACATAAAGTGGGTCATTTGGGGGGGGGGGGGGTGTTGGTGTGCCAAGTTTGGTCCAGTTCCCTCATTTGTGAGTGCCACAGTGCTTGTGGAGGTTGGAGCCTGGGCCAGAGAAATACATTGTCATTCACATACATACACTACCACATCCATACAAACTGATTTTTATTACTTTATAAATATACGTAGATAGTCTCCAGTCCCCACACACATACATTCCCAGATATAAACTTCACACAGAGAGACTGTAAAACAAACTATTTATTAATACAGAGAAGGAACAGAGCACTTCTAGCAATATACCAAAAATGCAGAAGTAGAATTATTTCAAACTCTATCCAGTAGAATCAAAGTAACCTGTCAATGTATCAGAAGGGGCAATGGACTGTGTCATTACAGTTCTCTTGAGGGTTCAAGGCATATCTCACAATGCCTCTGATTCAGAAGGAAGACAAGGAAGCCAGAAGGCCTACCAGAAAATACACGCTTCTTATTTGGAGTCTTGCAATGCTGTATTATTAAGGAACTGAGATCAGCAGTTAGCAAAGAAGAACAACAAAGGTGATAGTCCAGAGGGAGAGATCTAAGAGAGGAAAAGTAATTTTATATTGGCTGGAAGAGAAAATAATGTATGGACTCAAGCTGCAGAAATTAGAATGCTTTTTGAGCTGAAATTACTTGATAAATATTGAATTGTTAGCCTGCAAATATATGCAACATATAGTACAATGTTGGCTCTATCATTTGGCAGAGTGAGGCACCCATCTTAAGCAGTAGGTGTGAGATATCAAATCATTAGATGTTTAATATATTATTTTTAAAAAGATTTTTACTGGCAGAGTATGGATTTTCTATCTCATCCAAATGCATCTTGGCAGACTTTGAAATTATGTATTTTGATCTAGGTTAAGAGAGGTGTATTTTCTGTTCTACCTTAGACACCAAAACATCTTGATTCAAACCCTGGTATTATGCAGGAAGGAAAATGATATTACAAGAATTTAAATATGAGATGACTAACTACTCAGGATTAGCAAAATTAATCTTCAGGTGAAATTAACAAATGTTGCCAAGTTTCTATTTGAGGTAGTCAGGATAACACAACTTCCTGTATTAGACTCAGGCTGAAACTTGTCCTGTATCAGCTCCGTCCTCACCTCCTATAATCATTTAAGGGAGTTGTTTTGAAACTCTATAGTGTAGTTTAGAAAGGATGCCCCGAGGTTGCTTGGATAGTATAACTTCTTTTAGCAGGAGGGTTCAAAAATCAATATAGGTGGAATAATCCGGCACATGTCTATTGAAATATGTCTAGTTTGAACATATTCATGCACACCTTTTATTTTAATACATTATGTTATGGCCCACAAAGTTATTGAGAACACTGGAGAAAATAAAAAGATCAGCTTATGTTTTTTAAAAAAAGCTTATGAAAAACAAAAGAAGAATAAAAACCTTCTCCCCTGAAATAACCAGCTTTTAAGCCTCAATATAATACAATATTGTGCAGAACCAGCTTTTCTCAGGGGAAAAATACACACCATTCCAAAGTAATCGGCATAGACTGTTGTAATTTGCTTTAATGATGTGGCACTTTTTGAGGGCAGGGTGAGGAGAAAAGTCCACTATATATGTAAATTTGTTGACAATTCACAAAAATGGGAACAAGTCATGTAAGCTTCAGTGAAAATCATTGCATAGCACAAGCACAGAAAAGGAACAAAATTATGCCAGAATGGTTCATCTTGATGATATCTATCCATTTGTGGAAACCCATAAAAATTCTTATAAACATACTTGGAGCTGCTTGGTGATGATTTTTCTTGACAAGCAAGCATTATGGGCTGTGAGCAGAAATTGAGTAATATGGCTGAAAACATAAGAAGTGACTCCTATCCTTTTATGCAAGGTAAATCTCAAGATAAACGACCCACTTTGGCAATGCCCAACAGTTAAGATATCCCCTTGGGAGCCACAAGTAAAAATATATGTGATTCACTTACATTTTCTGCTTTATCGAGACATATGCTGATTGTCTTTGCTTTTATATTACAGAGGTTGCCATTTGTGCATCTACAGTGAATATTGCAACAGTAATTCTATTGATAATATATTTTTCAAGGGATTTTTTTTAAAGCCAAGAAATATTGATTGAGCATGGAAACTTGTCAAGCTAAAGTTTAGATTATAACCTCTCTCATGGCATTCTTTGCTTGAAAAGAAAGTATATTTCCAAGGTCTGCCCAAGAAATGGATCCAGGGTATATTGTTTGGAAAAGAGAGATTATGAATCCAGCAGAAAGTTAGACCTCTCTGGTGTCAGAAGAAAAGAGACATCAACTCATATATAAATGGATTAACGTGATGGATCTCTAGATAGGTTGCCTGCTCTTTGTCTAGGAAGGGAACATCCATGAAGCTTCCACCTCAGGGTGGGCTTCCATCCATGCATGAGAGCAGATTTTAGAAACTCACTACCGAAATCCAAGTAATCTTTGCTTGCCTGTCTCCTTTCCCATCCAAAACAGATTTCTTGAAACAAAAAGTTTTCCTTTTTTATGTTTCAAGGGTATTTCTTTGTGGCTTCTACTACTCTGCTTGATAGAAATACCTACCTACAAATGATGGTTTGCTAGTCAATTGAAAGTCATGCAAAGTTTTTGGCTTTGAAGCTTTACCTTGTTTAAATTATAACTTGCAAGTGCATCTGAATTGGGAACTGTGGCTGGCTCCTGGCTTCCTTCTTTTCATGACAGAGAAAGGAGGAAGCAGCTAAAAATGGGAAAAGGCACACTATGGTTTGTCTGATCATTTGTTGTACAATCTGTTCCTAAAGCAGCAAACTATGGTTTAGCACAATTTTAGACTCTGCCCAATATCTAGTTTTTCTATGTTTCATATTCTGATTTAGCATTTTTAGAGAGTGGAGTGAAACAAGAAAAGCCCATTATATATAATTTTTTTAAAAATCTCACAAACTGTAATATTTTCATGTAAGTTTCAGTGAGAGTCATTAAACAGCAAAATCGCAAAAAAGGAGAAAATTATGTCAGAATTGTTTGAAAAATGAAAGTCATTTTATTACAGTGGTATATTGAAATTGCACATGTTTTCACAATGGGTACTGAATAACAATAATTAGCAAATAACATGTATGTATTTGAGCAAGAATAGACTAAACTTGGCACATGGATAAGTATTAGAAGATATTCCTTGACTATGATAACAGTCAAGTGAATGGTAGATAATATACCAGACTTAGAAATGTTAACAGCTTATTTCTAATCTTATGAGGAAGTGTGAAGGATAGCCCTTGGCATACTAAAAGTGCAATTCAGATAAAGTAATAGCAACAGATTTGGAATGGTCAGGGGAACTCATCCCTTTTGATAGCAGAAAATTATCAGTCTAATAACATCTATGTCTCCTTGAAGGAAAAATCTCAACTCTCATGACAAATAATTGTTCATTAATTGTATTTTCATCATAAGAATAATAGATTTATTTCTATACTATTTCAAAATACAAAGGATAATAATTAATGTTGCCATAAGAAAACAATGACATGAAGATAGTGTTGCCATCTGTGTGTGTGTGTGTGTGTGTGTGTGTGTGTGTGTGTATGAGATTTATTATTTGTTAGGGTGAGAAATGAAAGCAAATACACGACAATTGGCTTGTGGTTTAAAAAAAGAGATGCCTTGTAGCTAGAGAAAGCTACATTGGGCTTCCTATCCAATGATGCATGGCTTTTAAACAGTCAGATTATTGAGATATACGGCCCAGTATGAATATAGTCAAAACATGTATGTAATTAAAACCATGTTTTTTAATTCCTAAGGGGAGAAGTCCAGTATTCAGTGGGTGTACAAGCAAGAGGCGGTATGCTTCAGTGAATGTGCTGCTCAACTAGTGGTTAAAGAGGTTTGTAAAAAGCATAACACCAACACCACTAGAGGTTCCCCAGTATGCCTGTGAACAGCTCCACCAAGAAAATCCATGTTGTTACAGGACAACATGGAATGTTCTTATACATTTAAAAGGTGATCAGTAATCCAATCTTATCACATTGATGAATGTCATTTTAAAAAGTGATTTACTCTTATTGATTACTGTATTGCTCCTACAACTTACTACAGTTTCAGGTATGGCTAATTGAAATGGTTCAGGCCCTGCCTATATTCGTGATCACATCTCCATCTATGGACTGGCACGAACTCAAAGATCCTCTAGGGAGGCCCTCCTCTCGCTTCCACCACCATCACAAGCACAGTTGGTGGGGATGAGAGAAAGGACCTTCTCGGTGGTGGCTCCCTGCCTTTGGAACACCTTTCCAAGGGAAATAGGTAAGACAGGCCCCATCCCTCCTCTCTTTTTGTAAGAGTTTGAAGACTTGGTGGTTTCGACAAATCTTCAAGAGTGACCAGTGCTAGCTCAGCCCAGACACTGTCCAGACACGACCTTGCCCCCCCCATATATTACCCTGGTCATTCTCCTAACAGGCCACTGGAAATAGCCCGTCCCTGCTTTTGATGTTTACCTATTACAGTACAGTACCTAAATGCCAGTCCCATCTTATATCAATTTGTATCAGTCTTGACCCAGCATTTTTAATTGTCTTGACCCATTCCTTTTCCATGCCCTAACAAATAGACATGAAGAGCAGGCATGATTTTTGCTTTTAATATTTATGCGTTGTTGGGTAATTCTATGCTTATGTTGCTGTTGCTGTTATTTTTTGTTCATGTTGTGACTCTGTTTTGATGTCGTGGCTTGGAAACTGCCCTGAGTCTCCCCGGGGAGATAGAATATTATCTAAATAAAGTTTTTTATTGTTGTTGTTGTTCTTGTTGTTAGCAGTATTCCCACTGTTTTATGGCATCAAATAAATTTTATACATACAAACAGAATGGTACTCAAAGGCTGTGATCTACAGACATACCAGACTGAGAAATTTGCAATGGCCATGCTGGATGGGGAAATATGCAAGCTGAAACATCAAAACCCAGATCTGAATGATCAAAAATTGGATCTGGTGCTCATTTTTTGGACTACTGCATAGATCAACTTTTTAGTTGGTTTTGAAATCAAAATACCCTTAAACGAGTGTTTGGATATGCACATTTAAATAAAATTGCACTGTGTACTGTGTATTGTCATTTGTATGTCTTCTGACAGGGACTGTCTGTCATATGTGTAATGTAATCCACACTGAGTCCCCTTCGGGGTGAGAAGAGCGGAATATAAATAAACAGTTATTATTATTATTATATTTATAAACAAAAAATAGCTATTTATATATTATACACAAAGCTTCATTTCACTTGGTTGAACACTGCCATTCATTTTGTAAAATAGTGCAAGATAAGTTCTTTTCTCAATGAGTGTACAGATGGATGAAAATTTGAATGACTTTCTTAAGAAATCAGTGTTATGTGTGGCTATTACATACACATATAGAGTAAAAATGTCAGAAATTGATTGGTTCTAATGCCTTAGGCTTGTCTTCA
This sequence comes from Anolis apletophallus, assembly GCA_030556195.1. Taxonomy (NCBI): domain Eukaryota; kingdom Metazoa; phylum Chordata; class Lepidosauria; order Squamata; family Anolidae; genus Anolis; species Anolis apletophallus. The sequence continues at coordinate 33,697,724 of JARBWK010000007.1, forward strand.
CTTGTGGGGAAAAAATCAGCCCCATGTTTCCTCAGTCTGCATTGGTCTTGCAGGCCATGACAAACATCATAGTGAGATGTGTCATGAGGGGCGAATAATGGGAAATTTAAATTGTGTGTTTTAAGCAAGCAATGTAAAAGTGAAGCCAATTAAGTTTTACAAGAAGTCAAAAAACAAAGTCAGTGAGATGACTGAAACTGTCCATGTTCACATGTCAGGGCCCTTCAAGAAAAGTGAAGGAGGATCAATTTATGCTTTGCTTATTGCTGAAAGGATGACCGGATTTGGGTACATTTATTTTCAGAGAAATGTAAATGAAGCAGTAACAAAGATTACTGACTGGTTGAATATGGTAGAAACTGTGTATGAGAAACAAGTTGGCATACTGATTTTTGATAAGGGTACAGACATTTGTAACACAGAGGTGAAGAAATTATTAGCTGAGAAAGACATAAAGTACAAAAACATTGAATCATTCAAGCCATGTGAGGAGGGCAAAGCTTAAAAGAGAATGGAAGTTTTTCAACAAATGAAAAACTGCATGATCATGGATAGTCAGTGTTCAAAGAAGTTTTGGTCTGAAGCATTACATACAAGTAATTTTGTTGTAAATCGATTGTGAGATGAAGGTATCAGTGACATACCGTTTAAAAAGATGTACAACAGAGTTCCCAATTGCAGATATCTAAAGATTTCTGGTCAATATGCAGACGTGTTAATCCCCACAAACCAGAGGGCCAAAGGTGAGTCAAAGTGGCAGAAATTACGGTTTCTAGGCTACCAAAAAGATAACATGAAATTTTTTAACTCTCCAAAAACAGTGAAGCTCTCAAAGATAGCTTATTTTGAGAGGGATGCTGGCTGGGATAGACTGCACCTAAAAAGGAGGTTCTCGGTGGTGACTGCAAGCCAACAGAGAGTTCTGTGAATGGAGGGAAAATTCCTTATGTTGCAAACAGTGAGCAACAGACAGTTAAAGAGGGGAAAAACCCAGATAGAAAAAAGTCAGATACCAAAGGGAAAGCAGCCAGCCATGCCACAGAAAGTTATAGTAAAGGAAGAACAGGTGTCAAAGATTGTGGAATGTGCACAATAGGTTAAGAGTCCACCTAAGAGTTTTGTTATTCCAAGGCAGTCAAAAAGAACTGGAAACCACCACATGCATTAGTCAGTCAAAGGTATTAGATAGTGAGTTGTGTGTGAAAGAGAAAATGATCCAGAGATCAAAGTTGTGAAGTAGTGAATGCAATTGCAAATTGTCCAAACAGAGACTGTGAAAGTTCACATGTTCAGGTTGCATCATTGTGAGAAAATGACCAAAATTTTGATAACAGAAGTACATGAGTAAATGATTGATTCTGCAGTGACAGAAAAACACAGGAGTGATTGAATTGGTTATGAAAGTTTGCATTGTCTGTGATGAAAGAAATACAGAACCAAGATTCAATAGAAAGACAAACTTAGGCACATTTAGAAGAAGGATTCACAGGAATCAGGGATTCAACAGGGGTGAATTAGCTGAAGTATGATATGCAAAAGTGAGGTTCATAGGTTGTGAAACAAGATGTTATAATAAAGATGTCTTAAAGTATTATGTAACTCAAATGAATGTACATGAAGTTGAATAAAGGTATTATGTGTATGTGCTGCTAATGTGTATATAGTGTATATGCTTTTACAACTGCAATAAAGCTGCTTATTGCTTATTTGGCTGCTGAGCTGGACTGCCGTGATTGATGGGGGTTAGCATGGGGGCTGCAGGCTGCAGAATCCTCACCAGAATGACAGTGACAGATGGTAATTCACATCCAAATCTCAATACCCAAGTCTCAACAACAACTGGCTACATGTTTTCTCCAGCAAACTCTCTTTGCTGTTAAAAGAAAGGCATTTCCAAATCTTTGCACTATTTTTGGCCATACGGCCATGGGCATTCTACTTTTGTTGAGTCCCCGTCCCGTCCCCTGCATCATTCACAGGAATAAATATATTTTCTACTAAGCAGAGTTGTGCTAATACTAATATACTTCTATGTGAGTATCTGTACACACAGATTGTCTTTAAAGTAACATTCAACTCAGGAAAGAGCTGCTTCCCAGCAGAAATGCTCATCTTTCACCAATCACACCCACCATTAATTCCTCCCCCAAATTACTCAGCAAAGTTATGATGCTTGGATGGCTGGTTGCATGACTCAAAGTCCTGATTTGTTTTACAATTTCGAGGTAAAAGACAGAATGTGTTCATATAAAGAGGTCCTTTGTCAAAATAAAGTGCTTTATTGAATTCCTTCTGTGAAATAAAGATGCCAGGCACAAGGAAATGGATCTAAAGGGCCATTTGTTTATTTATTTATTTACTAGAATATCTGGTGGAAAAACATAAGAAGAAAAAACCTCTAAGGAAATGAATCTATAAGGAAATAATTAATTGAGTTATAAGCCACCCAGTGAGAAATGTCCCCGGGGCAGGTGTCACCCCATTTGACTACCTTCAAGCACCATCCTTGGGTGAGCACCATAAATCCTAAGGGCCACCCAAAATTTTAGACTGCACATCTTAAATTGAAGTGTATGCTGTGGGCTCTTCCTCCCAAACCTCAGAATTTTTAGAGAGAGAGAAACCCTCATTCTAGTTCCATGAGAAGCCTCCTTTTACAGACCCCTGAGCCACAAAAACTAGAGAGATTATTATGGAAGGCCACCCTTCAACCACCAGAGGTGGGGGGGGGGGGGTAGAGATGCCACTGTGCCTACCAGAACTATTCAAACCTTTATCATGCCATGACAACCTATTTAAATGACACCACTCTAATCCAACTACCACACCCAGTCAAAACGGGAGGGGGGAGATGAAACCTCCTTTCCCCAGGCCCCTGAGCGGAGGGAATTCTTACCTGGTCCTAATACAAACAGTTTAAATTCACACAATACATAGGGTGGGAGGGTTGGACACTTGAAAGGAGGGTGAGGAGGGGGTGACTTCTTCTTAAAGAGGCTTTCTTTTCATCCTTCACCGTGTGACTGTGACCAGTGAAACCAGTCAGTGCCAGTCATCAGTCACTCCTCCACTGGGATCTTATGGCTTTGCCTGGTGCAGCAACCATTTATTAGCACTAATAGAAGATTTAAACAAAAGTCTCATTCACTGAAATAAAAGAGTTTAACTATCCTTTAGTCTTGCTGAATTAGGACCTGTTTTATAATCAATAAACTATTCTTTCTTTTGTTTGAAAACTCATTGCCACTTTTTAAATTTGAAAACTGATTGCCACTTTAAATATCATGTTTCTCAATAAAATGGTGCATTGAGGCTTTATCACCTTAAAAATACACACAAATAAATCTGGAGAATATTTCAACAATATTTTCTTGCTTTTCTTATAACAATAATTAACATAACATCGGTTTTTTCCTAATTGGATTTTTTTCTGAATAGGTAGTGAAATGTTTGAGATAATCTAGCTATTATCTCCAAATAACAATCGAATACATTATTAGCATGCAATTAAAATATAACACATTTTGAGGATTCAGTAATAGTTCATAAGCAAATGACATGACAAGTATATAAAATGGAATAGAATGTTTCAACATGGAAATTTTGGACTAATTAACTCTCCTTGTTCGTACATTGCATGGACTGGAAGTTTCGAGGCTAATCTAGCCTTAATCTATTTCACCCTACAAGTAATTGGGCTAAATTTGCTTACCTGGCCATTTCATACATGTCTTCTCAGAAATGAGCCTCTTTTTTGTAAATAAATATTATTGGATAAAGGTGGTATATACAACGTAAAAGAAGAAAAAAAATGCATACGCATAATATAAATACATCTGTCTACCAAACCCACCACCTTCCTCCACCCATGAACCATCACCCATGACTTCCGACACTACTCAATTAAAAACTAATATCTCATAAAAATAACGTACCCTTATCTTTATATTATTAACATCCCCTTGCAGCAATTTTGAAGTCTACCTTTGTGTTCCCTTCTAAATATTCAAATGCAAGTGAGCCTCATTGAGCTAGAAAGGTCATTCTCAGGCAGGAAATAAACAGGATGACGACGTTAAGGTGTTATATATTATATTACATTATTTATTTACTTCATTTCTTCCCCCCTTTTCTTGACCCCGGAGGAGACTCAAGGTGGCTTACAAATCCAGCAAGAATTTAATGCCACACAGATAAAAAACAAAACACATCTCATCAAAATATAAAACAATCTAAGCATATAAGCAATTAAAATATATATCAATCAAACAAACATATTAAAACCATCCAAAATGCCAAGTCATGATCTCATATCTATAATCGTTTTCCAAAATCCATAGACCATATTGTGCTCCATGAAAGTGTGAGACCTATTTATCATCTTATCTAATCTATATATTGTCTTTCGTGAAATTCCTTAGCATGGTCATAGTTGTTAGAGAAATCTGATGAATAGGCAGATATACACCTTTTAAAGGGCATGAAAAGAATCTTAAAAAGAAGTTCCATTGTGCCTCTAAAAAGTTTTTGAATATCTTTTGTTTGAGCCTATATCTGTCTTAAGTCTGAAAAGCTAATTTCTTTGAAGTAATTAATAAGTCTCCTAGCTGTGCAACTGAAAAATCTTCCAGTCACAGGGTTAACTTCATCATGCTTTTACAGAGGCTACTTTAATAACCATTAAAATGAAGAAAAGCTTAATAGAGATAATTAAATAAAACTGTGAAGTTTAAGGAAGGATGCTAATCAGAATTAACCTAAAATGTCCAGGGAAGTGAGTATGTCTCAAAACCTTTGTAATTTGCTAACCAATTGAGGAGGAAATTGGAATTGTGAAAAGATGGGAAGTTGAACTCAAGCAAAACATTGTCCCTGCTCTGAACTCCAAGCAGAAAATCTAGCAAGGAAAAATCCCATTAGTGACATAAAGTTTTGAAGCGGATTATAGGAGAACTTTCTAGAATGGATGAAATAAGGACTGGGGCTAATGCACTGGATCAAATTCACAAATGTCATGTGCTGACATGCTTACCAGGAACATCTGCATTCATTCTCAAATTATTTTTCCAGGCAAATTTAGTTGGATAATGATTACTGTTTTAAGACCTCATCACAGACAGCACTGCTAAAATAAGTCAAAACATAACGGTTGTATAACATACTTAAACCCATGTTCTAAGTCAGATTTTCGTTCAGGCAGACCTTCTTACATTTTAAAAAAACAAAATACTGAAGTCTGCTCTGTCTTTCCATCCCCTGCAATATTCATATACAGTATGGTGAGGTCTTGTTAGTAGAAGAGGAGGCAAAGAAAGCAACAGGGGTCTAACTGCTTTTTCTTTTTCTTTTAAAAATAGACTGTTGCCTCCATGAATGGTACAGCTTGGCACTGCTCTTAACATTCTTCTACATCAGGGGTCTTCTAACTAAGGCCCAGGGGCCAGATACAGCTCTCCAAGGTAATTTACCTGTCCCTCGCTCAGGGTCAACCTAGGTCTGAAACGACTTGAACGCACACAATAACAACAATCCTATCTTATCAGCCAAAAGCAGGCCCACACTTCCCATTGACATACTAATAAGTTTATATTTATTAAAGATGTTCTTCAGTTTAATTATTGTATTATTTTAAGTGCTTTTTCCACTACAAATAAGATATGTGCAGTGTGCACAGTAATTCATTCATGTTTTTTTCAATCCTGCCCTCCAACTGTTTGAAGAACTGTGACTTTGCCCTCTGCTTAAAAAAGTTTGAGGAGCCCTGTTCTACACAATAGAAGCAGAGTTACAATGTGATGCACCATAATTTACAGAATATTTTTTCCAGAGAAAAATGCAGACATTTCCACACAAAGAAGGCTAGTGGTTTTCAGTACTAGGCATGGTTTCGAATCCAAAAATGGCGATTCTAAAATCAAATGGGGGATTTTTTTATTAGTAAAAGAAAGACTTACAAAAAAAATTCCAAAAATTTCTAAAATGTAACTTAAGTACTAACGAAATTCGTTAGTAATTCGTATGCCAGAGCATGCACATTCCAGATGGTTTTGGCCTACAACTCCCAGAAATCCTAACAGCTGGTAAATTGGCTGGGATTTCTGGGAGTTGTAGGCCAAAACTTGAATAAACCGCACTGAATTCTAGATGGGACTCTCCAAATAGGAAGGAGGGAGGGAAGGAGGGAGGGAGGGGGTATTCTATTCTTGGAAGCAGCAAAAAAAGGAGGAGGAGGGCCCCCTCGCTCCTCGCTGCCTCTCTCTCACCCGAACCTGAGGGAGCGAGGGCCCAAGTTTGCCCAGGCTGAGAGGAAAAGGAAGAGGCCTGAGGCTGTGAGGAATGGTGGGAGTTGAAGTCCAAAACACGTACCTGGAGGGCTGAAGTTGGCCCCTGCGATGGGGCATGGCAGCAGAGCAACGGGGAAGAGAAGCATCTGAGAGAGCGCGGGGAGGGAGAGAGAGAGGAGGAGAAGCGCGCACGCATGTGTGTGTGTGAAGCTGGCCCCTGCGATGGGGCATGGCAGCAGAGCAACGGGGAAGAGAAGGAGGAAGAAAGCGTGGAGGACTACACTTTCGAAAAAGAAGAAGCTGAATGAAGGCGGGAAGGAAATGAGGGGGAGAAGACAGGGAGAAGTGAGTACGTAGTACAATAATTAATTAATTAATAATTAAGAATTTATTACGATCATAACGCAAATTGTTGGCCTCAAGGACCGTAAAAGGAAGTCTACTTCCGGGTTCGCGGCAGTGATCCGTAAAAGCTCAAAAGTGCCATTACATACGAATCTCTTACGAATCCTTTTAATTTCCGTTTCATTTTTCTCATGCCTATTCAGTACCAGCTTCCAAATTTGATCAGTGTCTTGGATAGCTAGCTACTTTAAAACTGAGGTGAAAGCAAATAATGGATTTACTGTGCCTCAAGTAAAGAATCTATTGTTGCCTTTGTCTTCCATTCCCTTTCCCAAAATTCTCATGGGAATAGTTGTCCTTCTCCTCTTAGGGCGCTTGTGCCCGCTTTGTGCTGGTCTGTGACCGTAATAAAGTTTTGATTGATAGAATTATGTTACTAAACAGAAACTAACCTAGAACTATGTCTTCTATTTCCATTATGAAAGACAAGTTCCCCTACTACCCCACAATACTTAGTTCCTGTCTTTATCTTAACATTCTGGCAAAACTTATCCTTGGGTCCCATGGAACTCTGATAAGCCTGCAAGAAGTGCAGGAGATTTTTGGCTCATCACTGCATGATTCCAGAAATTCTGTTTAGAATTCCTCTTTACAGGGAAGTTTCAGCATTGTTCTCAGCGAGGAGGAGAAATTTTTGTGTCTTGAATGTGAAATCCTGATGCATGCATAGATATTTTCTTTCAAAAATGTAATCTCAGGGACTGAAAATTGGGATGTTATGGCTGGGAAACTGTAGAGGCAATATGCTAGAATTGTTCTACATAGCAGTGGGAGTTGTACTTTTTGAGTGCAATGCAAGCAACTCCCTATTTGTCAACAGCATAATGGGCCACCTTAGATACATATTAGGCCTGTTTCCGATAATTGGATACTTGGGGTTTTTTTTGCACTTCCGATAATTGAAGCAATATTGAGAACAGCGTCCCAAACAGGATGTGGATTCGCCATTCCAAGATCTCCGTCGCCATTCTCGGAAAGGGCTCGGATATCATTTTAATTTTATGTCCCATTTTAAAAATTGTTTCTTAATGTGTTAACAGTGCTTAATATTTTGTACCAGTGGATAGTTTTGTCATTACTAGCAGTCAAAAACGGATGGAAATGGGATTCCCCATAGATTATAGACTCTTCCTTCGGCTGATTTCCGTGCATTGCGCAATCGCAGACACTATTTCCGAATACTTCCGAATATCAGAATACATTTGAATCCATTTCGATAAAATCACTTAAAAAATTGGAAGAGATTCTCATCCAAAGCCAGAGCAAAACCAATATCCGATTCGACTTCCAAAACACATTTTTTCCGTTCGAAAACAGGCCTAATACATATGTATAATGTAGGCTTAGCTTTGACCTCAGCATCCTCCAAGACCTTTTTTTTTTCATGTCAGGAGTGACTTGAGAGAATTGGCCATCTGCAAGGATGTTACCCAGATGATGCCTGGTTGTTTTTTGATGTTTTGCCATCCTTGTGAGAGGCTTCTCTTATGTTCCCACATGGGAAGTTGGAGCTGGCAGAAGGAGTTCATCTGCACTCTCCCTGGATTCAAACCTTTGAACCTCAGAACTTTCAGTCCTGCCAGCACAACCAGGGGCTCCTTCCAAGACCTAGTATAATAGTTGAGAATGACCACTAGAACACCACCACAAATATTGCTGTTCTGAAAGTATAAGGTGTTTTGCTCAATTGGTGCTGAACAATATCTTGCAGTATCATTGATGTGTAATGCATATTTATATTGATTTGCTCTTTGTACAAAGAACAAGATCCAGTTTTAACATAGTGCTATGTTAGAGATCATTCAAGGTAAATAAAAGGAGGACAGAGAAGGGAGAAATGTGAATCTCAATACTGCTATGAATCATGAGGTGCAATTCTATTCCAAATTAAGGAAAAAATGTTACCGAAGAGTCCTACATTTGGATAGTTTCACTGGTGCTATTTCTTCATTTCCTTCCTTTCTGTTAATGCCGTCTTTGTGGAATATGCTGTTGCTGCACTTTGAACATTTTACATAATAATAATGTTAGGTATGAGCAAATGCATGTGCCAAATGTTACTAGTATTTTCAAAGCTTTCTTTCCAATTCATGAATTTTTCTTGAACTAAAGTATCTGAATTTGTTTTGTATTTAAGAACTTTATCATATGATTAAAACTTGTGCACCAGCTGCGCCCATACCTTGGGAAGTCTGATCTGGCCACGGTGATCCATTCTCTGGTTACATCCCGAATAGATTACTGCAACGCACTCTATGTGGGGCTGCCTCTGAAGACTGTTCGGAAACTTGAACTAGTCCAGCGGGCGGCAGCCAGGTTACTAACTGGAGCGACATGCAGGGAGCATACCACTCCCCTGTTGTGTCAGCTCCACTGGCTGCCGATCCAATTCTGAGCACAATTCAAAGTGCTGGTTTTGACCTTTAAAGCCCTTTTATGGTTCTGGCCCAGCTTACTTGTCCGAACGTATCTCCCCTTATGTCCCACCTCAAAATTTACAATCTTCCGGAGAGGGCCTACTCTCAATCCCACCTTCGTTGCAAATATGTTTGGTGGGGACGAGGGACAGTGCCTTCTCGGTGGTGGCCCCTTGCCTGTGGAACTCAATCCCCAGGGAAATAAGATCAATTTCTTCCCTCCTTTCCTTTAGAAAAAAATTAAAAATGTGGCTTTGGGACCAGGTGTTTGGTTGATGTGGAGCAGTGGATGGACAATTGAGTAATGACAATGTTGTAGAGGCAGACTGCAGATTGACTTGGACAGCCTATGAATGTGGAATGGGGGTTATGTAGTTGTTTTTGATACTTAACTGTTTTTAATGTGCTGTTGTAATTGATATGTTGTTGTTTTGTACTTGTATATATCACATCAAATTGTTGCCTTTTGTTAGCTTTTTGTTAGAAGGGCGGATTATAAATGAAATAAATAATAAAATAATAATGATGGGCTGTAAGTATCCTAGGCTCACTTCTGGTGGGGCTCCATAGATTAACTGGGTGCAGGCAGCCTATGACACTGTGTACAGAACAAGGGAGGCTTCCCATGTTCCATTGGAAACCTTGGGGCCAGTGTGGGGGGAAACTCCATGGTAACGCTTCCCCATCTGTAATGGGGAAATTCCACTGTCGACGAGGCAGGGTGCAGGGCACTGGGATGGCCACACTGCCTCACTGATTCACCATGGAGACTGGCCTATCACCCCATGGGACTTCATCAATGTGACAAGGTCCTTTATCTTTAAGATTTAATGATTCTCCAGGAATTCATATTTATATAGCAGCATACTCTTGCAGCAAGAGGACTAGTTTCATTTATCCACCTTTGATAAAATATATCCCCTCTAGGCATTTTCTGCACACAAAATCTAGGGACATATATCTAGTAGGGTCCCTACTAAAAACAGACACGAGCATTAAAAAGAACAAAGAACTATTAAAAGAATATTTTCAAATAAATGACCAGCCAGAAATGGACAATCTAACTGTATGGGAGGCAAGTAAAGCTGTTATGCGAGGGAACTTTATAGCCCAGGCAAGCTATATAAAGAAAACAAAGAGAAAGGAGTTGGAAAATCTACAGGAGGAGCTAAACAGCTTAGAAAAGAAACTAAAAGACAAACCCAACAACAGAGAGATAGAGACCAAAATAAAATATATTAAAAGCCAAATTAATTTGATTACGATGGAGGAAATAGAAAAAAACTCAAGTATTTGAAGCAAAAGAATTTTGAGAATGCAAATAAAACAGGTAGGTGGCTTTCATACCAATTAAAAAAGAAAAGTCAGAAAAATATCATTATAAAAATCACAAAAGATGGGAAATCATTTATAAAAGATGACCAGATAACATCTCAATTCGTAGAATACTACCAGAAGCTCTATACGGATGATAACATAAATAAAGAAAAAATCCAAGAATATTTAAATAAACAAAAACTACCAAAAATATCAGACCTAGAAAGAGAAGTGTTAAATGCTGAAGTTACAGACGAAGAAATTATGTTAGCCATTAGCAACTTAAAAACAGGAAAAGCACCTGGTCCGGACGGCCTTACCGATATCTATTACAAAATTTTAAGGGACGAATTAACTCCCCAGTTAAAAAAAGTAATCAACTATGTTATTAACAAAGAAAAAATACCAGACTCATGGAAGGAAGCAGAAATTATAGTAATTCATAAGGAGGGCAAAGATCCAGAGAAGGTCCAAAGCTATAGACCTACATCACTACTTAATCTTGACTATACGATTTTCACTAATATTCTTGCCACAAGATTCAAGACCTTTTTAAATAATTGGATATCGGATAATCAAACGGGGTTTTTACCCAAAAGGAAGATGAAAAGAAACATCAGAATAATTTTAGACCTAATAGAACATCTAGACAAAAACATTGGAACTAAGGTCGCCTTCACATTTCTAGACGCCGAAAAGGCATTTGATCAGGTGAGTTGGAGCCTAATAGAGAGACTCCTAGTTGAGCTAGACCTGGGCCACAACTTCACCTCGGCTGTCCGAGCAATATATAAGTCCCAAGAGGCCTATATTATGGTAAACGGACAAAGGTCGAAAAGAATTAATATTCATAAGGGAACGAGACAGGGGTGCCCCCCTCTCGCCCCTGATATTTAATTTTGTCCTCGAACCTTTAATAAGACACATTATGGCTGATGATGAAGTAAAGGGCTTAAAAATTAAAAATGTGAACTACAAATTATTCGCCTTTGCGGACGATATGGTCTGCGTTACAGAAAACCCCAGTGTAAATTTAGACAAATGGATCAGGAAAATAGAAGAATATGGCCAAATTTCGGGCTTCAAACTAAATAAAACAAAATCACAAATTCTAGTGAAAAATATTGATAAAAAAGAAAGTGAAGAAATAGAAAAAAGATACAATATTCCCATATCAAAAAAGGTGAGATATTTAGGAATCCATATAACACCCAAAAATTGTCAATTGATAAAAAACAATTACGAAAAAGTATGGAACTCAATCAAAGAGGACTTAAAAGTTTGGAATAACCTAAACCTCTCCTTATTAGGGAGGATTTCAACAATAAAAATGAAAGTGTTCCCAAAAATAAACTTTCTATTTCAATCCCTCCCTATACTAAAGAACCAGACCATTTTAAAAAGGTGGCAAGCGGAACTTAGTAAGTTCATATGGAATGGAAAAAAGGCTAGGATTAAACAAAAATTCATGCAGGACGTTCCAGCGAATGGGGGTCTGGGCCTTCCGGACTTAGTGACCTATTGTGAAGCGAATTGTCTGGATAATTTGAGTGATTGGCTTGACCTAAAGGATAGAAAATTGCTAAATATAGAGAGTTGGGGTTTGAGATATGGCTGGCATGGCTATCTATTTTACAACAAATACGACCAGGATAAGAACTTTAAAAACCATATTATAAGAGCCCCTCTGCTGAAAGTCTGGGAAAAGTATAAGACTAAAATCTCCCAGAAGATTCCGCTATGGCTCTCCCAGCAGAGGCGATACAGATAACAAAGACAGAGAAAGAGGGATGGCTAACATACAAACATATATTAAAGAAGGAGCATAATAATTGGATTATAAAAACAGGGAAGAAATAGGTGAAGGGAAGCTAAACTGGTTTCAATATACCCAATTGAGGAAGATATACCAGACAGATAGCAAAGTGGGCTGGACAGAAGTACTAGCGCCAGGGGAAAAGATTCTGTTACACTCAGAGAAAAAAAGAGTAAGCAAGCTATATAAATATATTTTAGCTGATAGATTTGAAAAGGCCCCCATAAGAGAATATATGGAAAAATGGCATGAAAATATAGGACACAATATACCCCTTGAAAATTGGGGAAAGATGTGGAAAACAATACCAAAATATATGTATGCCTACACAATGAGGGATAACCAGCTGAAACTCATGTACAGATGGTACATAACCCCAGCACAATTATCGAAAATTTATAAAAACACTAATGATAGATGCTGGAAATGCCAAAAGAATAGGGGCACCTTCTACCATCAATGGTGGTCATGTGACAAGGTAAAGCAATACTGGGCCAAAGTACATAAACTGGCGCAAGAAATACTGAGAGAGGACATTGTACAACTACCTGAGTTATTTCTTTTAAACATTATAGAACACCAAAAAATGGACAGTCATATGGAAAAACTACTCTGTTTCATCCTCACGGCGGCCAGAATCGTCCTAGCGAGATACTGGAAGAAGACCGAAATACCAGAAGAAAATGAACTATTATTTAAAATTTTGGAATCTGCAGAATTAGATAAATTAACGAACCTGGTGAGAGGAAATTTAAGTTTAGAATTTGAAGAAACTTGGAAACCCTTTTTATGTTATATCAAGAATAAGGAAAAAATAGAGTTGCATGGTTTTTGGTTGTAAGAGAAAAATATATACATATTATTTAGACCCAAAGAAATATGCAAACCCTCCTCTGGTTCCGGGTGAAGTCAACCTGTTTTTATATGTTTATATGTCTATGTCTCATCCCCATGTATCCCTACCCATCCCCCCGATCCCTCTCCCTACCCACCACTATGTAGCTGTGTCTACGTCTGTGTAAATGGAACACAGACGAGTTTGTGTTTATATGTAAAGGTCATTTTAAACAATAAAAGCTATTTTAATAAAAATATATATATCTAGTGAATCTAGCAGTAGTTTCCAAACTTTTTTGGCCTATCGTCCCCTTTCCAGAAAATTTTTTTACTCACCGCCCCCCTAGAAATTATTTTTTTAAATTTTTGAAATAGCAATCAAACAGAAAGATATATGTATTTATATTTCTACCTTTTTCGTAAAATATAATAAAGAAAGTTGTATATTAGAAACATTGAAGTTTGAAATTATGAAACTATTTATTGAATTTAGAATAGAAAAGTAATGCAAAAAAGCTAAAAAATTCAAAATCATCTTAATGAGAAGGATGAACCTGGTATGCTGCTACCAATCCAGTAATCCTCAGCTCTATTTTCACCAGCAGTAATCTCAAATCTTCGCGATTGACTATTTTGCAATCAGTTTCTCTTTTTTTGTTATTGAATTGGTTACCGCACTGAATCCATGTTTCACTAAATATGTTGAAGGACATTGTTATTATTGTTATAAGACACAACCAGTTAGAAGGGAACCCCAAAGGTATTATTATTATTCCTTGCTTGACAAGAGGAGGAGGAGGGAGCAAGAAGAGGGAAGAAGAAGAGAGAGAGACACACGTACAGACATGGATGGTAGCCTGTCACCTGGCTCACACCACCACCACCACCGTCCTCTTACAGGGGTTGAGCCCCCCCCCAATTATCCTGGGCCTTCCAGTGCCCCCCTAGGTTGCCCCACCAGGGGGTGGTACCGCCCACTTTGGGAACCACTGATCTAGAGGGTCATACTGCATTTTTACAACCGCTGTGTAAGAACTTTATGAATTTTATATTTGCAAAAAAGTGAATCGAACTGAAATTCTCTATTTTACCAACAAAATTGAATAGGTACCATGTTTTGACTGCATGGTGAAAAAGCATGACATTCTTGTCTGCTGCAGTTAAGGACAAAAACCCCTTCAAATAAAAGAGATGGCAACCTCAAATCAATGCTAACATAACTGAACACTTTAGAATTGAAACACAGACTTCAATTCAAAGCCTTCTGCCTAAATGCACAAATCAAACAGTCTCCACTTTCAAATTCTTTAACCCTGAGGGGTTTTTTCCATCTCATATCTGAATGAATTGGTGATTTTTGTTAATCCTTATAAAAAATAAACTAAAGTAAAAAAAATCTTATCTAATACTATCCTACATGCCATGGTTGAAGTGTCATGAGGACAAATACTCAGCATGAATCCTATTAGTCCAACAAGAGTAGGCCCATTGGATCAATGGCTGAATAGTGAGTCAACACATAGATGAATTAATTCAATATAGTTGGGATTATTTTCAATATTTTACGTTGCTCCTGGGGGTTCTGTGTGGGAAGTATGGCCCAATTCTATCATTGGTGGGGTTAAGATTGCTCTTTGATTCTAGGTAAACTATAAATCCCAGCAACTACAACTTCCAAATGTCAAGGTCAGTTTCCCCCAAAATCTACCTGTGTTCACATTTGGGCATATTGAGTATATATGCCAGGTTTGGTCCAGATCTATCATTCTTTGAGTCCACAGTACTCTCTGGATGCAGGTGGACTACAAATACAAAACCATCCAGCATTTTCTGTTGGTCATGGGAATGTGCCAAGACTGGTTCAATTTCATCATTGGTGGACTTCAGAATGCTCTTTGATTGTAGGTTAACTATAAATGCCAGCAACTACAATTCTCAAATGCCAAAATCAACCCCCCTTCGAACCCCACCAGTATTCAAATTGATCGGATTGGGTATTTTGGTCAAATTTGGTCAAGTGAATGAAATACATATCAGATATTTACATTACAATTCATAACAGTAGCAAAATTGAAGTAGCAACAAAAGTAAATTTATGGTTGGGAGTCACCAAACATGAGGAACTGTATTAAGGGGTTGCAGCATTAGGAAGGTTGAGAATCACTGGCTTAGACAGAGTATTGTAAGGTTGATCCAGAAGGCATTACTTAGTTATGTATTTATTACAGATGAAATCAGATTTGGTGAGGACGAAGGAGAAAAAAATATTTTGACTTGTTCTCATTATAATATGAAGGGAGGGAGGGAGGATATTTCAGTAGCTTGCATTTAGTCATTTTAAATATTGTATAGAGATTCTACTTAGTTTCATAAAGGAATAAATATAGTCATCTTAGGGTTGGTTTTATATCTGTATTTTTATTTATTTATTTATTTATTTATTTATTTATTTATTTATTATTCGGGCTTCTATGCCGCCGACTCCCTGAGGCTCGCGGCGGCTTACAGGAGCCGAAGAGCACAGTAAAATACAGGCAATAAGCAGTTAAAAACCATTAAAAACAACAGCAGTACAGTAATTAATAACACAGTTAAAACAATGAACAGCACATCATCCTCAGAAGAACGAATAGATGGCGGGGCATGGGCAGGACTTACTCACCAAAGGCCTGCTTAAACAGGTATGTTTTACAGGCCCGTCTAAACGGGAGCAAGTCCTTCATAGCCCGAGTTCCAGCCGGGAGGGCGTTCCACAGCGTAGGTGCTATGACAGAGAACGCCCTCCGGCGGGTAGCAGTCAGCCTTGCGAGTTTAGCTGAAGGTATCTCCAGGAGATTGGAGTCCTCAGACCGAAGTGATCTCGGAGGGCAATATGGGGTGAGACGGTCCCTCAAATACGCTGGCCCCAGGCCGTGTAAGGCCTTAAAGGTGAGGACCAACACTTTGAAGGTGATCCGGTGCTCAATTGGCAGCCAGTGCAGATCCTGCAAAACAGGTGTTATGTGGGCGCCAGCTGGCGTATTTGGTTTGGCGTATTTTGTATTTGGTTGCCCTTCACCTGCATGGGCCTTTGTTCTATTGTCCAGCCATGTGGGCACTTAGGGGTGGATTTGTGTCTTGGCTCCAAACCTGATGTCACCGCCCTTGATTCCTCCTCTTCCAGAGGTCACCTGAGAGGCTGGACTTCCTCTCTGGCCTCATTCCAGAGACCACATGGGCATAGCAAGGTGGAATCTCAGCCATCTTGGACAAAGCATCTTAGTTCACTGCTATTAAGCCTAACCTTCACTCTCAACCAAGCCTGCAGTGCAAAGGAGGACCTGTCCTCAACATAGATTGCAGATTTTGGGGTTTTTACAGAACTTCATGGGCCTACAAAAGCCAGAGAGCAACAGGATACCTGGGATCCAAGAGAGGAACCATCACTCTGCAAACAAAGAGGCAAGTGATTGTAATCCTTTTTCAAGGACTTCCTTTTGCAACCAACTAAGCATTTTGGGCCACCAGCATTTTTACTGGTTGTTATTCAATAAATCTTGTTTGGTTACCTATTTTTGAGTCTAGCACTCATTCTTATTGATATCCTGGGTCTCCTTGCATGTGGGATGGCTTGTCTCTACCTTCAGGGCCCATAGCTTGCAATGTCCATCCTTTTAAAGCCCATTTTTAAGCCCTGAAGGCAGAAGAGTTTCATCTAGTACAGGTGTTCCTGTATTCAGAATGTACTTGCAATCACAACTATACCATTAAATTCACAAAGGATACATTCAGATTATTGTTAGAATCATTTTCCAACCATAAACAGAGGCATTTGAAATGAAAATTCTCCTTTGTATTTAACAGAAATATTTACATAAGAAAACACACACAATTGAGATTATGATCACAGGAAACCAAATCTCACATTCAGCAGGGATTGTTTTCATAAAACACAAAACAAATCACAATTTTCGTTTACTTAGCATGCAGTTATAATAGAGAGGTCGTGTTTATACTGATGCTGGTATCAAAGGAACTCTGAAAAGCTAATCATGATTAATCAGAGAACCAGCATGAAAATGCAGTTTACAAAGCCCTGACTGCAGAAGCAGAGAGCAGAAATTACTGTATTGATCTGAAGTGTGATCTTCACAACTTCTTTACTCTGATCAAATAAGCTTTGGTCAGCTCAATGGGCAACATGATTGAAGCACTGCAAGCAGGAGTATGACAAAAGGAGTCAAAGAGATAAAGGTTAGTTCATAATTAGTCCCCTTTAAAGAAGTCGATTCCTGCTGAAAGTTTATTATGGCATCTTATCCTTGGCAACCATCTGGTATTTTATTAGGAATGGGATAGATAGAGAGATATCTCTCTCAATGAACAAGGAGAATCCAATCAACATACCACATTTTTCTGGACTCAAGCAGAGCTAACTGGATCTCTTAGTTACTGTTGACATTGTTTGGCTGAATGGACCTATAGTTACTGGTGATGCACTAGTACATCAGTGCCCCGACTTCTCTAGAAACATCTTAGCGGGGCTTGCAAAATCTTTTCCCACCAAACATAGAAATTGAATAAACCACTCTGAGTCCCCTCAGGGAGATAAGGTGGGTTATAACTAAAGTATTATTATTATTATTATTGAATATTAATTGGGACAAATACACATTCCAACAACAAAGACATCTAAATCCTAGATACAATACCTATCCTCCCCTTTATCCATGAATGGATGATTAAAACAAATGATCATAGATGTTGATATTTTTAATGTCTTGATTAGTGATTGATGAGTGAGCATATTCATTTTGATAAGAATTTTTCCTAATTTATTTGGAAAAGTAATAATTCCAGAACGTGAAGCAATATTTTATAGAAATCGGACTATTGAACCTTCCACCTCTTCACATAGCATCTGGGGCCATGTTGTTTCATCAGCGGTTGCCAGCAAAAGGGAAAGCACTTGGTGTGTCTTATGGTGCTCAGTGTGCTCTCCCTCCTTCCTCCATCATATGGTGGAGATGGGACAGGACACATTGATGTCCTGTCCCCCCATCAAATGGAAGAAAGGGCACCAAGTGTGTTTCCCCTTCACCCTTTTCCCCATTTTACAGATCTGTATATAATCGAGGGATATGCACCTCCTTTGCAGTTAATATGGGGTAGGGTATCAGTATTGGTTTTTGCTTATACGTTGTAGTGATATCAGGATAATATACATGATTTCAACATTTGCAGCAGTGGATGGGTGCAAACCATGGTCACCTGAGGTCAAGGGGTTGGAATATACTTGGTTGGGCATATGAGTCACCAATTATGGGGCTATTTAGTTTCATGCAGCAACTCTTTTGATGCATTGAATGTTTATGGTATGGTCATGTTGGCTAAAAGGAATACATTGAATAGAGCATTGGACTCTTACAAGGAAACAAACTGTACCTTGAACAGAGATCAGAAGGATGTAGGGTGAAAGTAATATTGGGTCCTTGTCACATTCAGGCCTTATTCCCAGTTTGTGTGCTGCATAATCCAGGTGTGTGGATGCCTACCCCAGATACTCTATTTTTCATGGGGGCTATAGGCTAATAGGTTTTTAAGGGTTGCTTCTCTAAGGGCCTCAGTGATGAATTCTTAGCATTCAAGAATTTGGTATATTCAACATTGAGCTATATTATGCTGTTTACTAGTGGTTCTAGAGCAGTGTCAGGTACAGATTTGTGAGTGTAAAATGTATTACTCAATGAACCACCAGTCCTAGAATGGCAATTTTGGAGCTCAACTCAGAAAGTAGGATTAAGAACATAAGAACATAAGAAGAGCCATGCTGAATTGGACCTCAGCCAATAACAACAGTACCCACGAGGGGTTCAATGTAATAAATCACCAGACACATTAGCACATACAGAGCAGTGGGAGCATGGTATGTGCTAATGTGTCCCAGGATAAAGAAATTTATAGCATGGCTAAAAACAGAACATTCAAGATCAGGGATTATGGGACCTGTGCTTCTAAATCCGTCATTTACGGGATCTCTTGTGGCTGCTCATTAGTTTATGTGGGGATGACTTCGAGGGAGGTACGGACCCGTTTTATTGAACATAGAAGCAAGATCCATAGAGCTTCTGAGGATTCAGCATTTTATAAACACTGCAAGGACAAGAAACATGATGCTTCCTCTTTAAAACTCATGATCTTACAGCAAATAAAACCATGTCCTCACCAACATACTAATGATTTGTTAAGATCAGCTGAAATTAAATGGACACTCCTCCTTGACACTGAATGGCCCAACGGGTTGAATGACGTAATCCCCTCAGTTCATTGGCTTAACCCCCTGATCTTCAATATATACCCCTCCTAGCACTTTTACTGTTTACCTTTGGGTCACCCGTGATCGGCTATTGTGCCTGGGTTATATTACATTTGTCTATTGGATTTGGTATGTATCCCTGTTATTCTGCCTTTGGTTATATGATGATATATTGGGGTATTGTACCTGAGGTTTATGTTTATAATTATCTCGCAGATACTGGACGCTTATTGATTAGCCTTGACAAAACTGGATTACCGGTGAAACGGACTTCTGGGCCTCTCAATACGCATGGCGACTCCGTCGGCCTGATTGATCCACCAAGAGGGGACTAATTTACTCCTCTGCGTCCTGACCGTCCCCACGGGGATGAGTATACCTTAAAGACTTATAATTTCATGTGAATGCTATATACAAACTATTGATATATGTTGATTTTGCATTAACCCCTACGTGGGATATACTTTGAACCATTGAAAGCATTAACCCCTGCGTGGGACTTTTGATTTGTGTGTTATACACACTCTTTATTGAATTGTACCATCCATCTGTGATGAACAATAATCTGATATTGAATACAGAATCTTTGATATACATTTAATCTGGTGATTTATTACATTGAACCCCTCGTGGGTACTGTTGTTATTGGCTTTGTTAGCCCCTGAGCTCTGTCATTGACTGAATTGGACCTCAGCCCATCTAGTCCAGCATTCTGTATCACACAGTGGCCCCCAGTTGTACACGGGGATCTTGAGCAGAAGGGAGGGCAAAACCCTAACCTGCTCCCGACCCCCCACAACCAGTACCCAGGGAAATCCTGCCTACCTCAACCAACTCCGAGGTGGCACTTGAATGTCCTTTTCAGTAACTACGATACACTTGGTATCCATGAATCTGTCTAATCCTGCCTTGAAGTTGTTCAGGCTGACAGCTGTCACAACCTCTTCTGGAAGTAAATTCCATAACCCAATGACCCTCTGGGTGAAGAAATATTTCCCTTTATTAGTCCTAACTTTCCTACCTTGGAGCTTCAGGGAGTGCCCTCTAGTCCTAGTGTTTTGTGACAAAGAAAATAATTTTCTTTATTCACCTTTCTATCCCATGCATGATTTTATACACTTCGATCAAGTCACCTCTTAAACGCCGTCTTTCAAGGCTGAAAAGACCAAGGCGTTGCAACCTGATTTCATAAGGGAGCCGCTCCATCCCTTGGATCATTCTTGTTGCCCTTTTCTGTACCTTTTCCAGTTCCGTTATATCCTTCTTAAGGTGCGGAGACCAGAATTGTACACAGTACTCCAAATGTGGCCTTACCATAGATTTGTAGAGAGATAATACAACATTTGCTGACCAATTTTAGATTCCCTTTCTGATCATGCCTAGCATAGAATTTGCTTTTTTCACTGCTGCTGCGCACTGGGTTGACATCTTCATTGAGCTGTCCACCAAAACCCCAAGATCCCTTTCCTGGTTTGTCTCGGAAAGCTTTGACCCCCATCAATTTGTAGGTGTAGTTGGGGTTCTTTCCCCCGATGTGCATGACTTTACACTTGTTTAGGTTAAAATGCATTTGCCACTTTGTTGCCCATTCACACAATTTTGAGAGATCTTTCTGGAGCTCTTTACAATCAGTTTCATTTTTAACTACCCTGAACAATTTAGTGTCGTCTGCAAACTTTGCTACCTCAGAATTCACTCCTACATCCAGATCATTAATGAATAAATTAAAAAGTAATGGACCCAAAAAACTGAACCTTCCACCCAGGGGTGCCACGCCACTTCTCACCTCTTTCCACCCAGAGAAATGTCAGTTTATTACCACCCTTTGTTTCCTACAGTTTAGCCAGGTTCCAATCCAGGAAAAGACCTGTCCTCTGATTCCATGGCTGAAGAGCTTATTTAGGAGCCTTTGGTGAGGGACTTTGTCAAAAGCCTTTTGAAAGTCAAGGTAAACAATATCAATTGGGTCCCCTTTATCTATGTGTTTATTTACACCCTCAAAGAATTCTAACAAGGATTTGTTGCCATGATTTGTTGCCTCTGTTTTTAGGGAGCGCAAATGGCTCCCCTGCATGTTCTGGATGGAAATGACCAAGATTTGTTGATGGACAAGGCCCTTATTTTAAAGACTCCTAAATAATTTCAGGATCATTTAAACCAAATGCCTTGGTGTGCTCCATCATTTTGATGTGCTCCATCATTTTGCCTCACCAGCTTTTGTAGAATGAGAGTGACCCATGGTGCATTGACAGGAGATGCAAAAGGGTTTCATCAGACCCAATACGGATTGTCTAATTATACTTTCAATGTTTGCAAATAACTTTCCTTTTCAGTACTCATATTGTTTTGTGATATTATAGATTAAAGGTCAATTCCAACAGAAGTAAATAATTCAGTTGAAATATCAAAGAGATTCTTTGATGGTCAGCATTCTGTATTCAGCGTCCACAGTGAAAACTATTGACATTTGTTCTAAGACAGTTGCCATAAAGCATGAAGGAGGCCATTTATATCAACTACGTTTTCAAACAGCCTAACTAATATTCTTTATGTGGCATTTTCAGTTTGCATTGAATTCAGAATTACAGAAAACACTGATGCAGTCCCACCAAGAAAATAAGTTGTTTCTGATACAAATCAATGGGAGCTTCCCCATGAGTAATAGTTCCCTCAGAAATCACATCGTGGCTTCATGTTTATTTATAATAAACTTCCTTCCCATGCAGGCACAAGGATTTTATTACAAAAATAAAACAGCATGGCAATAAAGCATGACAATAAAAAGTATACACTGTAGTAAATGGGCAGGTTATGAAACAAAACAGAGAAAAATATCGCAGTCCTATTACAGCCTTGTGTATTGTAACAGGGATTCAGATTACCTAACCACTTTTTAATGTAGTTAACATCATCATACCTGAACTGGATGGTAAAACATCAAAACATCTGGGCGTCCCCTCGGCAACATCCTTGCACACTGCCAATTCTCTCACACCAGAAGCGACTTGCACTTTTTCAAATTGCTCCGGACACTAAAAACATAACAAAACAAAACCTGCACTGGCTGAGCATTTTGATGGTTGAATAATGAGGCTAAATATGCATTTCGCAGAAAACTGTTTGTAAACCATCATCACTCCTTGATGTGAAATTATTCATGGTATCAAATTGAACCACCTTCTCCTAGTACAGTGAATCTCATCCTGCGGGTCCCCAGGTGTTTTGCCCTACAACTGCCATAAATCCCAGCCACTTACCAGCTGTTGGGATTTCTGGGAGCTGAAGGCCAAAACATCTGGGAACACAGGTTGAGAATCTCTGCCCTAGTGGGCCAATTAATAAAAGTTTAATCATGTTTCAATTAACCCATAATGAGGAAGAACAGAGAGAAAGAGAGTTCTGAGTTGCTCCATAAATGCTATTTCTTACAATGGAAAAATCACAAGGAAGTCAGGTAGTGTAATCATCCAACATCTGGGTTGTGTGTTCCAGCAAAATTGAGTCCTGAAATATTTTGGACATATTCATCTGTGTATACATAATGTGACAAATTATATTTTAACCATAAAAGTATACTCAATATGGTACAGTTCTTTGCTTTTCTTCATGAACGAAGATTCAGGAAGGACTCATCCCACGCTTTCTACAAGTGTGTTGATGATTCAGAGGTTGGATGTGTCCTTCGAGCCTGTGAAATAGGTTTTTCTGGTGGAGCGCAGCGTGCACAGAACTGGTCTCACCCTTTAAACCAAAGGTTAGTCTGCTGGGGCCTAGCAAGCTTGGACGATGGCAGCGAGGTCCTCAGGTCGTAGGTTTGGTTCGAGTTTCCTTCTCTTCGATGGTTGACCTTACAGGGTTAAATGAGCACCATCTGCCCGGGTTTGAAATCAGAGTTTTCCTTCTCCTAGGGTGGTTGCCAAAAGGCTAGAGAGCCCATCCTGCCCTTTGACGTTCTTTGTCAGACCCTTCGATTGTGACCTGTCTGGCATGGGAGGCCCTACCGGTGGCTATTATTCCACCACCAACATAGCTCACAACTTCATTAGGGTACGCAAGCCTCTCCCGCAAAACGAGGGGTGCCAACGGAGAGGCTTGCGTTGTTCTATACTGTACCACAGTGTTTCCCAACCTTTTTTGAGCCGCGGCACACTTTTAACATTTAAAAATCCGGGGGCACACCACCAACCAACATGACCCAAACTGACACTCGAACACAGTAAAGAACGGCTGGGGGTTAGTGGCCTGCTGGGATCAGCTGCTGGGAGTGCCAAAGCTGGGGAGCGGGGCCGAGCCAGGCTGTGCCATGCCCCGCCCCCTACCCCCGGCTTCACCTTTCCCAGCAGCTGCTCCAGCCTTGAGGGGGCAGTGCCAAGCCAGCGGTGCCAGAGCCAGCACAATGCTGGCTTGGCACTGTCCCCTCAAGGCTGGAGCAGCTGCTGGGAGTGCCAAAGCCGGAGGAGGGGGCAGAGCCAGGCTGCGTCATGCCCCGCCCCCTCCCCCCAGCTTCAGCTCTCCTACAGAGGAGGAGCATGAGCGGTGGACGGGCTTCAGTGGGCGGGGCTCCATGCGGCTTCAGCGAGCGAGGGGCGTGAGTCCTGGTGGGAGTCATGGCGGATTGGAGGCTGGCTGGGGAAATGGCCGAAGGAGGTGGCGCCCCGGTCCCTTCTTCTTTTTCTTCGCCACTGCCCGGCCCTTCCTCCTCCCCCAAGCAGCAGGAGTTCGGAAGGAGGGGGGAGGGAGGGGGGCAGAGAGCTTTTCTCGCGGCACAGCAGGAGGTCCGTCATGGCACACTAGTGTGCCACGGCACACTGGTTGAGAAAGACTGCTGTACCATACTGTATATGGTACAGTATAGAACAAGCAAACTCTAACTTGAAGAATATACATTGAAAATAATGAGAACCTACTAGTATCCATTTTTTCCAGTTCACCATAGCACTCCTGCACTGGATAAGTTAGTAATGTATCAGCAACTCATTTTATTCTCTTTGACAGCTATTGAAAATACCTACTCACTCTCATCTGGTTCAAAATGGTCAAGTTAGGATCTGGGCTTTCGTTGGATGGGGACTGCCACTGGCTTCAGAGATGGAAGGAGTTTTCCCCATGGAAATCATTATGGTTTGAGGTAATGCAAAAAGTATGTGATGAGATTATATGAATCGCAAAAGTAGTCACCCTCTGAAATAATGAAGGTGCTCATGTAAATACTCGTGGTCACTGGAAAACAGGCAGAATACAGACTTCAGCAAGGCACAGTTTGTGTCTGATATTTACAAACACTTGGATACCCTCAGAAGCCCGAACCTTATTGTGTATTTAAATGGAGTCTTTTCCTGTTTGTTTTGGCTAACTGAGGGATTTCCAATCAGCATGACATAACACCAGTTTCACAGACACCAACAGCTTTACAAGCCCCAAGGATTCCACAAGCATTAACATAATAACATATTTTAAGATTTTTCTGGGTGTGCTGGATCATAGCTGCCCATGTCCCTACTAGCCTACTCAAATCCCATTTAATATAACACATATGTAAGGGTCCCTCCTGGTTCATGTTCCACATAAACATCGTAACTATGAAAAGGAGAAAATTCAGTGCTCAGTTAGGGTGAAACTATTTGAGTGAAGGGAATTGGGATTAGCCTATTGTCTAGGATAGTATTTCTCAAACTCTACTCCTCCAGGTGTTTTGGACTTCAGCTTCCAATCCCAGCCACCTTACTAGCTATTAAGGAATTGTGGGAGCTAAAGTCCAAAACATCTGGAGGAGCACAATTTGAGAAACTTTGGTCTAGGATCACTTCCCATCCACTTCCCCAGGGCTTTGGGGTTTGGTGGATGATTGATTTAATCCTTTCAGGAATGTCTGGGATGAACCCTTTGAAAGACCAAACTCTAGAACTTGTGTGTGTGTGTGTGTGTGTATATACACACACACACACACACACACACATATACATATATACTTTTACATATACATATATACTTTTTTGTTCATTTGTGGGATTAACATAACTCAAAAACCACTGGGCAAATTGCTGCCAAATGGGGCCACAAAACATACTAATACTAACCCAAGGAGGTTAGTTGATTTTGTCATTTGGGAGTTGTAGTTGCTGGGAGTTATAGTTCACCTGCAATCAAAAAGCATTCTGAACTCCACCAATGATGGAATGGAATGAAACTTCACACACAGAACTCCCATAACCAAGAGAAAATACTATAAGAGTTTGGTGGGCATTGACCTTGAGTTTTGGAGTTGTAGTTCACCTATATCCAGAGAGCACTGTGGACTCAAACAATGTTGGATCTGGACCACACTTGGCATGAATACTTACTTTACCCAACTATGAACCCACCTGGAGTTTGGTGGAAATATAGCTTGATGTTTGGGAGTTGTAGTTCTCCTACATCCAGAGAGCACTGTGGACTCAAATAATGATGGGTGGCCCTCTTTCTCATGGGGAGGGGGACACTCCACCCCTTTCTGACCCTCCCTCCTCTCACCTCAGCCTCTCTGCTGGCCTTTCCTCCTCCTCAAATGGTTACCACTGGGAAGGGGGTGGGGCCCAAGTGACGTCACCCTTCCCTCCTCCCTCCCTCAATTGGAGGCTGGCTGGCGTGCATGGAAGAGAAACGGCCAAAGGGGGCGGCGCCCCGGCCCCTTCTTCTTCTTCGCCACTACCCGGCCCGGCCTCCTCCCCCCCCCCCACAAGCAGCAGTAGCAGGATTTCGGCAGGAGGGGGAAGAAAGTGTATATTGTAGGTTTTCCCACGGCACACCTGATTGCTGCTCACGGCACACTAGTGTGACGCGGCACACCGGTTGAGAAACACTGATCTAGCTGACCCATGACCCCCCCTGCTATCTACTTCTAATGGCTACATTCCATTCCCACAGAACATGCAACATTTCCCAGCCCCCCCCCCCCCTCCAGATGGCTCTGGCATGGAGTGGAAGAAACAGCTTGTTGGTTTAGCTATTATGGACACATGCTGACAGAGGGGATCAGGTGAGACTGCTTGGTAGGAAGGTTGAGGGAGGGAGGGCTTTAGCTACTCATTCTAACCTAACAGTCTGAATAAAAACTATGGAACAACTAAGAAGTTTGGAAATCATGACTCAGCAAATCTGTATTACTGTTTGATATGTTTTAACTGTTTATATGTTTTTAACAGTTTTATAATTTTGTATAGTATGTTTATCGTTATGCATACAATGTGTCATTGATTTTTTTGCCATAGCTTGTAAGGTGCCCTGAGTCTCCTTTGGGGTGAGAAGGGTGGGGTATAAATATAGTAAATAAATAAATACTACGCTTCACAGTGTTTTATTGAATACAAAAATAGGTGGGATGAACCAGGTACAGCACCATGAGCTAGGAGCAGAATACACATCTCGTGAAGAGAACCAGATAAAACGGATTAGGTGAGACTACTTTATGAAAGAAACCCTTGTCACTTTACATAGTTTAAATCAACTATGAGCTGGATGTTCATATACCATAAATGGAACTTACCAAAGGACATCTTTTTACGCAAAATGCAGTCAGAATCATCCATGCTCTATCTTGTGGCAAATGTAGAACCATCATGTTTAACCTAGACCAACGACTGCACCAAAGTTCTCTTTCCTCTGATAACTGCTTCACTAAGAATTATTGACCTGTAGCTCTATTACAAGATAATCCTGCAATGAGTGAGACTAATTTCATGTTGAAAATCTCTCATGCAGATGTAATTGCCTTTTTGGGGAATTTTGTAAAGGAGCCTTGGTGAAAAGTATACGGTAATATGGTCATATTTCAGTGAAACTGATTAAGCCACCCTGAGGGGGTGTGTGTGAGAAGAGCGGGGTAAAAATACTGTAAATAATAATAATAATAAATTACACATCTAAGAGAACTGGATTATGATTGTGGATAGCGTGGTTTTATAATGATTTTAATGTTTTAAAAATGTTTTAATGTATTTTAATCTTGATCTTAATTTTAATTGAAATGTTTGTTTTAATTGTATATTGTTATTAAGGCATTGAATTATTGCCGATCTGTAAGCCACCTTGAGTCCCCTACGGGGTAGAGAAAGTCAGGATATAAATATAGAAAATCAATCAATAAATAATTTTAACTTACACCAAGGTGGGTGTGAGATGCACTTTGTCCAGCCTTGAAGCTTTGCTCTCATTTGGGTTAGGCAGTGATTCGTGACTAACTCCCTATCAAACTTGGACCCCTTCTACACTGCAATGTAAAATCCAGATTATCTGCTTTGAACTGGATTATATGGCAGTGTAGAAGAGGCCTCAATTTGCAATCCAACTCCCTTGCTAAAATCTCTGCTGCCTAAATGTAAGAAAGCACACAGTTTTCTCATTGGGAAATAACTGAGGGAAATCAGGTAGTTTTGCCTTTTCATGGTGCTCTGTTAGCATTATATCACTTTATTGAACATTGGTCTCATTATTGTTGTCTTCCCACAAATGTATCTGAACCCCACTCCTTTTGTTGTTTCTTGCTTGCTTCAGCTCAGCTAATTTTGAGCTTTATATATTCTTATTATACCACTGCTGCAGGCTTAGGCTATACATCTATATACTTCCATGGTGAATTGTCTGTGCAAACAAATATGTGAGAAATATTTGCAGAACAAATCCCAAATTGCAAATTGTCTTCAAAAACTGGACAATTTTCAAGGACATTACAGCAGGACAATTAATCACCAATTGCTTTGTTCAAAAACAGAAACAAAACAATGAAAAGTTACATCCGTAGAGTGAGTGTGTGCACAATGCAATATTGTGTGACTTGGGATATGCTTCAAGGTTACTGTTGTGCATTTGAACCCCTACCATGAAATATTAAGAACAGACAATATTTATGATATAACGGGGGCATTATTTGATCTGCGTGATTATTTAATTATTGCACTGTTGAATCCTGCAGGTAAAAGAGGGAGTTAAATCCATCTAATGGGTATGGTTGAGGGCTCGGTGTCAATTCTCAGACTACCTCCACAGACCACTGTGAATCTGCAACACACCTCCGAGGGCAATCCAAATGATCATGGTTGCTTGGCCTGGCTGTTTTTATTGGAAGAGTGTCTTTGGGGCACTCCCTCCCAAACCACTGAGTTTTTATAGAGTGTGAAACTCCCATTCTAGCCACAAGGGTAGCCCCCTTCCCAGCGACACAACCCACAAACTGCAGAGAAGCAGTTCCGGAAGCCCACCTTTCACCCACATTGGGAGTGTCGTGTTGCTCACTGTATCTACTGTAAAATAATTGTCCCAATTACAATTTATTTAAGTGGCAGCACCTTAAGTCAATAATGTGCACCAAACAGTAACAATGGGGCAGGTGAAAACTTCCCCATGGAAAAAGTGTGTGTGTGTGTGTGTGTGTGTGCTGGGGGTGGATCCTACCCAGACCTTACACAATCAGCACTAATTTACACTGTCCTAAGGGTAGGAGGGTGGGGCACAGTCTGGAAAACAAGATAGGCTGTTATGAGTGGCAGCAACCTTTGTATATAGACCATAAAGCTCCTTGTCACATGCAGAGGGAGACCTTGAAATCAGGCGATCTCTATCAAGTTCCTATCTGGCCTGATTCTGTGAGGGTCCATATCCCCTCCTCTCTACACTTCAGGCTTTGCCTTGTGGCTTTAAGTTGGGGGCTAACGTTTAGCAATTTCACAGAAATTTACTTGCACAACATCCCCTATAAATTCAATTTTTCAGTCTTCTTTAACCTTTGAGCAGTGATGGCAAAAAAAGTTTTTCAAGGTATCTAAATTCTAATATATACATATAAATTTAGCTGTATTGTGCAAATATAAGAAAACTGAGGGATGTAATTCTGCTGCATTTTGAAGATATGAAAAGTGTCGCTCTGGAATTTACCACAAAAATGTGTTGCGATGTGAAAATTTGTGGAAATATCAAAATAGTTTAGAACTGGATCTGTCCCCATTTTTTCTTTTCCTTGCTTATTTTATCATTGGTTTCCCTTGCCACACCTAATTCTAGAATGCGATGATTACCAAACTGTGATTCACCCTTTAGGCTGCTTTCTTCCACCTCAACCCTGTTATAGATTTGTGTTCTCTGGGTTCCAAGCTATGCCTTCTGGTATGAAATTCTAAAAGCATGCATACCTTTCCAAAGTCATCCAATTACTCAAAAAATTGGCTGTCTCAAATAATCAAACTTTGTACTTAATATGTATGCTCTCATTATGTCTCAGATTCTACACTGATTCTAATTTCAGTGTGTCATCTTTAAATACATATGTCCCAGATTTTGCCAAAGATTTTGCCAATGAAATATCCACTATTTTCAGAATACCCTTTTGCTTTTAGATGTGTTAGATTTTTTCCCCAAGAGCACAAACTCAACTGAGAGCATAAAAGCTTGGCTTAGTACAAAAGTGACCTTGAGCTTTTTTATTGTTAACTGTCTGGGCATACTTATTTAGTCATGAAGGTTTTACTAGCATGCCTTAAACTACTGTATATTCCAGGAAGACAATTTGCTTGAAGCTTAAATTAGGTTTCAATTTGGGTTCCACATGTCATATTTTCTTGCCGTAATTCTAGATGGCATATTATTTTGCAATAAACTAGGAGAAAGCAGTTGATAAATTTAAGCAAGTTATTGCACTCTGCAGCCTTTCCTGTATACTTCAGTTTTCATTTCCCTTTTTGTAATCTTTTATTCTTCCCTGCAAGCTGTGGGATTACTGAACATTGTACCGTTCTATCTGAATGCTAACATGGCAGGTGCTGAAATGTGGCAAGAACTTAGCATTTAACTTCCCAGTTATAATAGCTAAAGGTGATATCACAGGTGTCAGCATAAATTATATAGGCTGTTCTCTCTGGAAGAACTGATGTAATTGTGTTATTTTCACATGGAGGAGGAAAAAATCTACAGGGAATGCAGTTCAGCTGCCTTCAGGGACCATTGTACATAGTTACTGCTATATCATGATGATCAGAGTGAGCACAGAGAAGAGATGTCCTAAAACATGGCAAATCTGGAATGACTCTAAAATGATCTTAAAAGCATTTTTATTTGTGTAGTCTTGAAGTTAATTTCACTTGTATTTTTAAAGGCTATTTTATTATGCTTATTCTAAGCCCATCCTCCAAGGCCATCCCAATCTGCTGTCATAGGCAGAAAACAAGGTGGCATTATTTCTGTATTCCATAAAATAAGATGACTTAGGGTGCATCCCCACTATAAAATTAATGCTGTTACAACACTTCCATGTTTCAATGCTATGAAATCCTGGGATTTGTAGTTAAGTCAAGCATCAACACTCTTTGTCAGGTAAGGGTAAAAACCTGGGGAAATGGCAATTCCTGTGAACTCTACAGTGTAAATGCACCCTGAGTTTTCAGCAGATTCTTACTTCTATAATGGGATGTGAACAGGGCTCTCCAGCAGTGAGAGAAATGAAGAGAAGTTTTCAGGGTCACAGGGAGAGGCGAAAAGGGGGGGGGGGGAGAGAAAGCAAGTACAGTGAAGAAAGATCAGTAAGTTTAGCCAGTTACATGGCCAGAAAAGGTTGTATGAGAGGAAAGAAGGATGAAATGATTGGAATAAGTACTTGGATACAGCAGCATCAGCAACATTCAAATCTTTACTTGGTTGCTAGGCTCTTTCAACCACATTCAGATGGTTTGTTTTCTTTCATCTAATCTTAATAGGAGACCCTGGTGGTGCAGTGGGATAAACCCCTTTGCCATCAGGATTGAAGACCAACAGGTTGCAGGTTCTAATCTGAGGAGAGTGTGGATGAGCTCCCTCTATCAGCTCCAGTTCCTCATGCGGGGACATGAGAGAAGTCTCCCACAAGGATGGTAACATATCAAAACATCCGGGCATCCCCTGGGCAACGTCCTTGTAGTTGGCCAATTCTCTCACACCAGAAGCTACTTGCAGCTTCTCAAGTTGCTCCTGACACGACCAAAAATATATATACTTAATAGGACTGTTGTCATATAAAAACCAAAATATGCAGGGCCCTGCTCACTTTTAAGTAACAATATGATGTAACAGAATAAATATAACTAAAATCAAGATCACAAACTCTGCAGGGAAGCTGTACATTAGTATCTACATTAGTTCCATTTTTCTCCTTTGTTCATGTCAATGGTTGTATCTGTTCCAAGTTTTATTATATCCCTCACCAGTGTTGTACATTGCACAGTAGCATTTACTATCATGCAGAGGTTCTTTTCTATATGTGGAAGTTGTTTCCATAAGCTAACAAATAAAAAAAGGAAAAAAAGAAGGTATGAATTCTAGATGATAGCACATTGTTGGTTAGGAGTAGAATATTGTGTACTGTCGCCCTCCAGACACTTGGAAACCTCCCTTGATAAACCACAGAGTTCAGCTGAGGTACAAAAGATTTATTTAGAATGACTGGTTAAAGAGGCTAAAAGTCAATCTAAGATGCCTTAAATAGCACCAGCAAAATAGCAGCAGTGTCTCAGGAAGGTAACAATGGATTATAGTCCCGGATCAATCAGGATTCAAAGCGGAATTTAAGCAGGATTCAAAGCAGGCAAGTCTCTCACTGGCAGCAAGGAGCCAAGCTCCTTCAGCAATCCGCAACAAGGCAAACGAGGCAAAGGCTGAGGCCCAAGCGGGCTAGATTCCGAGCAGGACAGCCAGCAAGCTGGTCAGGCAGAGTTCTTAGCAGGAGGCCAAAAGGCCTGTTCAGAAATCCATGATCTTGAGATGCAAAAGTTGGCTCGAGATGGGAAGCCCTTCCAAGACCAAACGGTTATAGTGTTCTAACCCTTTGATCTTCCGACGTGGTTGCGTCGAGTGTCATGGTTCACACGATGGACTGCAGCTGCTGTTTGGTAAACCTCAGCGACAAGGTATGTGAGCCCAATTAGTGCCCATCTGTGGAAAGGAGTCAGTGGAGCTCCTGTTCCCAAGCGCCTCTACTTATCGCTAGGAATAACAGTCGTGGCCTTGAATGTTTGAACCTGCCTGCCTTGCATTGGATTCACATGAGAAAGGCAGACAGGCTTGGAGGATTTCATGAAGCCAACAAGGCTGAAGTGTGGTTCTGGGGAAACCGGGGAAACCGAGGCCTGGGGCCTGATATGTACAGACCAAAACTATCAAAATACATTGTATTGCTTCAGTAAAGGGTATGGAAAATTGCATTTTAAAGCAGGACAATGCATATATTTAGTAGGAGCAAAGAAACATGGATGGGGTGAGCGAGGGCCTCCTCCTCCTCTCTCGCCGGCCTGTCATTGGCGAGAGAGGAGGAGGCCCTCGCGCCCCTCTCTGCCTCTCTCTAGCCTCGATCCATGCATCGGGGCTAGAGAGAGGCAGAGAGGCGCGCGGGGGGCCCCTTTCCCGCTAAGATATAAGCCGACCCAGGCTTGGGTCGGCTTATATCTTAGCGGGGAAAGGGCTGCCGTGCGGGCGGCCCCTTCCCGCTAAGATATAAGCCGACCCAGGTATATCCCATACCTTGCATTTGGGTAATGTATCCCTTACTTTGGATGGTGAGAACTCATTGAGGTTGTGTACTTTCCAATGTGGTAAAGGTTTCCCCTTGACATTAAGTCTAGTCGTGTCTGACTCTGGGACTTTGGTGCTCATCTCCATTTCTAAGGCGAAGAGCCTCCGATTGGGAACTCTCAGGGGTTAAGGGAGGCAGATTCTCTCCTTAACCCCTGCGAGTTCCCAATCGGAGGAATTTCCTCCTGTTCTCCAGGCTCTCCCTCCGCTTCTGAGGGACAGCCTGGGAAACAGGAGGAAATTACTCTGAATCAAGGCCTCGAGCTGCTTCCAAGCGCTTTGGAAGCAGCCCGGGCCGAGCTTCCTACTGTTTCCTAGGCCTGGGTCGGGTTATTTCTTAGTGGGAAGGGGCCTCCCGCACGGCAGCCCTTTCCCCGCTAAGATATAAGCCGACCCAAGCCTGGGTCGGGTTATTTCTTAGCGGGGAAGGGGCCTCCCGCACGGCAGCCCTTTCCCCGCTAAGATATAAGCCGACCCAAGCCTGGGTCGGGTTATTTCTTAGCGGGGAAGGGGCCTCCCGCACGGCAGCCCTTTCCCCGCTAAGATATAAGCCGACCCAAGCCTGGGTCGGCTTATATCTTAGCGGGGAAGGGGCCGCCCGCACGGCAGCCCTTTCCCCGCTAAGATATAAGCCGACCCAAGCCTAGGTCAGCTTATATCTTAGCGGGAAGGGGCCTCCCGCACGGCAGCCCTTTCCCCGCTAAGATATAAGCCGACCCAAGCCTGGGTCGGCTTATTTCTTAGCGGGGAAGGGGCCTCCCGCACGGCAGCCCCTTCCCCGCTAAGATATAAGCCGACCCAAGCCTGCGTCGGCTTATGCCTTAGCGGGGAAGGGGCCGCCCGCACGGCAGCCCTTTCCCCGCTAAGATATAAGCCGACCCAAGCCTGGGTCGGCTTATATCTTAGCGGGGAAGGGGCCTCCCGCACGGCAGCCCTTTCCCCGCTAAGATATAAGCCGACCCAAGCCTGGGTCGGGTTATTTCTTAGCGGGGAAGGGGCCGCCCGCACGGCAGCCCTTCCCCGCAAAGATATAAGCCCGACCCAAGCCTGGGTCGGGTTATTTCTTAGCGGGGAAGGGGCCGCCTGCACGGCAGCCCTTTCCCTGCTAAGATATAAGCCGACCCAGGCCAGTTGGACAGCCCTGTTCTAGTTTACCAAGAGCACGTTCCTCATACCCTCCAGGTCACTATCACCCTTACTACATTCTTACTATTAGAATTTATTATTTAATTCTAATAAATACTCTGGAGAAGCAAGCCTTGACTATTTTATTTAATAATAATAATAATACTACTAATAATAATAATATATTAATGCTTTATATCTCCCTGCAAGGAAACCAAGGGAAATGTTGCCCTCGATTTGCCTGTGCTTAAAACAGTGTCAGTCCTGTTTCCCTGCTTTCCAGACTTTAGAACCAATTTAGAATTTCGTTAGTACTTAAGTTACATTTTAGCACTTTTTGCAAAATTTTTGTAAGTCTTTAATATACTAATCAAACCCCCCATTTGATTTTAGAAATGCGATTTTAGGATTCTAAAACAAGCCTACTATTTAGTATCTTTTTTATTCCTGTAACATTGGTTCAGATGGGTTTGGTACCTTTAGAAAACAGACTTCACATATGGATTTGTGCAAATGGCCCCTCAAAATTCTCCATCCTATTTGGAGAGTGGCAGGTACTTTTGACCTAATTTCTCCTGAGAGTGTAAAAATTTTCCCAGAGTTTCTTAGTGCTAATGTTCCCTATTAGCTGCAGTTACACGGTAGCTTATTTCTTTATTTCTATGGGTTAAAAAAATACCGCCACAGATAATGGCAAACTTTATCGAAATGAATTACTCCTGGTGAAAGAATACTGCTGAATCACACTGGAGGACCTAGAAAATTTATATTTAGAACTTTTTTGGACATGAGTAAATGAAACACTCCCATGAATATGGGTTCATACTTCATTTAGGAGATTCAGATGGCCCCAGCTTCATTTTGTAAATATTTGGAGCAGTACTGTGCCAATTAGTAAACTGAATGTCCAAAGCTTCGTAATTGTTTCAATAAGATTTGTTCCATTTTGAGGTTCATTATTCCATATTTTTTATGGCTATTAGGATGAAACTTGGCACACTCATAGGCAACATGTACAACTTTAGGCCTGTCAAGTTTCAAAATGTTTTGGTCATCCACTGGGGTTTTTTGGATTTCTTTTTTTAAAAATTGAAAATAACATTTCTTTTTTTAAAAAAAAAAACCCAAAACTACAAGAGGTATTTATTTATTTAATTTATAACCTGCCCTTCTCTACCCCCAAAGGGGGACTCAGGGTGGCTGACAAAAGGCAGCAATTCGATGCCATATACATAAGTACAAAACTACAACACATCAAAATACAACAGATTAAAATCAGTTAAATATCAAAACAACTACATAATCCCTGTTTCACATTCATAGGCTATCCAAGCCAATCTGCAGTCCACCTCCACAACATTGTCATTACTTAATTGTCCGTCCGCTGCTCCACATCAACCAAGTGCCCAGTCCCAAAGCCACATCTTTAGTTTTTTTCTAAAGGAAAGGAGGAAAGAATTTGATCTTGTTTTGCTGGGGAGCAAGTTCCACAGGTGAGGTGCCATTACCGAGAAGGCCCTGTCCCTCGTCCCCACCAAACATATTTGCGACAAAGGCGGGATCAAGAGCAGGGCCTCCCCAGAAGATTATAAATTTTGAGGTGGGACAAAAGGGGAGATATGTTCAGACAAGTAAGCTGGGCCAGAATTGTTAAGGGCTTTAAAGGTCAAAAACAGCACTTTGAATTTTGCTCGGAATTGGATCAGCAGGAGTGGTATGCTCCCTGGCGGCCACCTGCTGGACTAATTGAAGTTTCTGAACAGTCTTCAGAGGCAGCCCCACATAGAGTGCATTGGAGTAATCTATTCGGGTATCTCCCTGAATTTCTGCACAATCAGACAACATACAAAAGATGTAAATTCTGCAGTTTTAGAAAAAAATATTCATCTACTAATGTTTAGGATTTATTTTGTAAAATTTAATTTAAATTATTTTTAAAAAAACTAGAAGACATATACTCTCAAATTATGGTGCAGTGAGACAACATGAGCAGCGCAGCAAACTTAACAATCAGTCTAGCCACTGATTTTAAAGAATTTTTTCAAGCACATGTGATTAATCCAATTCACTTTTATGCCAATGAAATCTACCCTCTTATCACACTGGGGTTTTAATGTGGGCAGGCCTGTTCTTCTGTGGTGAGCAGAATTCTGGAAATGTAGTTTAGGGTGGGACCTTTTGAATACTCTGCTATAAAGGTCCTCACCTTTTAAAACTTCACTTCCCAGAAATCTATTCATGTATTATATCCCCAGTGTGCTAAGTCTAAGCAGTAAGTGCACATGGTAAACTGATTTTAAAAAGGATTGAAGAACTGCAGGGAACAAAAGATTGTAAAGTTTGGGGTGGGAGTATGGGAATTTGGAATATATAAGTTTTGAGTAAGATAATTTCAACAGAGGAAGGTTATTGACCAGATATGAAGGGACAGAAAGAAACAAAATTTTCAAAACCTACTAGTTTAAGTTTTAGCAAACACAGAGAATTAGCAATACATGTCTTTCTCTCTTTCAGTCTCCTATAACCTTCTTCTCTCTTGGCTTTTCTTCGTAAACGAAGATTCAGGAAGGACTCATCCCAAGCTTTCTACAAGCGTGTTGATGATTCAGAGGTTGGATGTGTCCTTCGAGCCTGTGCAATGGGTTTTTCTGGTGGTTGCGCAGAGTGCACAGAACTGGCATCACCCTTTGAACCAAAGGTTTGTCTGCCAGGGCCTAGCAAGCTGGGATGGTGGCAGCAGGGTCCTCAGATCGTAGGTTTAGTTTGAGTTTCCTTCTATTCGATGGTTGACCTTACGAGCACCATCTGCCCGGGTTTGAAATCAGAGTTTTCCTTCTCCTAGGATGGTTGCCAAAAGGCTAGAAAGCCCATCCTGCCCTTTGACGCTCTTTGTCAGACCCTTCGGTTGTGACCTATCTGGCATGGGAGGCCCTACCGGTGGCTATTATGCTACCACCAGCATAGCTCACAACTTCATTAGGGTATGCAAGCCTCTCCCCCACAACAAAGGGGCGACATTGGAAAGGTGTCTCCTATTCACTCCACAAAGAAACATGGAGACCATGAGGGGTAGAGGAGACCAGCTTTGCAGAAAGCCATGTGATTGGCTTTCTTCTTGGCTCTTCTCCTGATTGGCTAATAAAGGGGGGGGGGGGGACCAGGCAGCTGCCATTGCCAGTCTCATCAGGCTCTTCACCCCCCTTCACCCCAGACAAATACAGAGTATGTTACATTGGGGGGGGGGACGACCACATCTTGGAACTCTCTAAAACAACAAATCTTTGCTAATCCCTCCAAAACATCTTGGAAGCTTCTATTTTGATTCTTAATGCTTCATAAGGGTCCTGATTTGATTAGCAAATCAGAGATTTGTTTTAATGAATCATACAAATCTCTGAATTACGAAATTGAGCTCTGTATCTTTGCACTGTATAACTTGGGGAGATTGTGTTTTGGGTAATTTCTTGCTAAAATTTTATTTGAATAAAAATCACACTTTCTTGCACATAATAACTGCTTTGCATGAAACTCATTATGCTACAGCAAAATCCTTTTTACACAAACTATTTTTAAAGAAATGTTCACAAAAATTGTATTACTTTGCTTTGGATTTTGCAGCATTCTGCATATCATTCCCTTGTAAAATATTTTCCACATCAGAGGAAAAGCATTAGGCATCGTTTATCTAGTTGTATGGATGAAGTTTGAGCTCTTTTACCTGTTTGCCTTACATTCATGTTATTAAAATGCATTACTTACTGGAATTTTATTGAGTGTCATTCAACAGATTAAACAGAATTGTGATACTTACATCAGGCAAAATGAAATCTGTCATCTTGTCAAAGTAGGATTCGTAGTTAATGACTTTTATCAGAAACTAGAAGATATATTTGTTAGGACATGGCAGCACAAAAATGTAGAATATAGTTGGTCTCAGACAAGTACCACATAGTCACTGATTTCCTTTTTAAAATGGTTATTTAAATTGCCTTCCATGACCAGGTTTCTGACACCAAAATGCTTTAGGAGCAAAAATATAGAGATATGGACAGCTTTGGGGGCACAAAACATATAAATATGGGCAGAGATATAATGTTATGTTGATTTATTGTGTGTCCATAGTAAGATTTGACAAATAAATTAAACTTTTAATGTTATACATAATATAAATAATATTATAATCCTTGTAAAAGGTTCTTGCAATGTGTGTTCCACAAAATCAATCCACAAAAGTCTGGTAGCCCTCCATATCATAAGAACATACCATGATAATCATTGTTGAAGGGAGGGCTATGAAGCAAATTACTGAAAAACAGAATACAAATTTTACAAACATTGAAAACCTGATGAACCACTGCTTGCAAGTTATCTTAAAGTTAATGTAGAACATAGGATGAACAGAATCTCTGTAAATCTTCCTTAAGGGCTAATAAATAATTCTTATTCTGATTCAAAATATTTGTTCAAATTCTTCCATAACAGAGCGGATTGCTACTTTCTTCCTATCTACAGTATGTACAATGCATTTAGAAAGCTGAGGCCAAGTAAACTTTATCAGATGAGGCACGCTTATTCTTTGCATGGTTGTCATTTCACAAATACAAAAGAATATAAGGTTCTAGACTTCTATGGTTTGTAAAGAATAGTTTTGAGGATTAATGAGAACTTCCTTCCCTCTTCCAGTCTTGCCTCTTTGCACATCATAATTTCAGACAGTTTTATTATTCCAGATTTGCTTTACTAATAGAGAAATGGCCCTGGGAACTGAATCTTACTTTCAGAGTTGTTTCTTCATGGAGTGTTCATAATAATTGTAGAAGTCGCCTGTCTATTGAAGTGGACCCAAGCTTTTCCCATAGCTTGATACGGGAAATGGAATCAAAAGCAGTTAGAGCAACATGTTACAGCTGAAATGCGACTAGATTCGCAGTGTGCCCCTCCCTTCCACTTTAGTGCCCCCCACCAGTGTTTTCTACCTCATCAACCACTCCCCTCCCCCTTTGGTTCCATGCCCGTTACAATATCCTGTCTTTTAAAATATATTTTATACTGATTTCTAATCTAATTTTAAATAACTGTTTACTGGTAGTTGTTCTTCCCCTCTTAGGGCGCTTGTGCCCGCTTTGTGCTGGTCAGTGACTGTAATAAAGTTTTGATTTGATTTGATTTGAATAGAGAAATGAGCAAGGAAGAAAAATGATTTGCTCAGGCTGAGTTCTCTTTGTCCATATCCACAAAAATAAAAAGAGATGGGAGGAAGGAAAGAAAGGAAGTATTACATAAGCAGACTTGGGAAAAAATTAATAATGTCTGAGCAGACCTCATATAGTTTTGCTTCAAGTTGATAGCTGAAATTTCAGAGTATTGTTATTTTTTCCAGACATAAAAACATATCTTTAATTATATTCATGCTGTTTTCTAGTGCTAGTACTCAAAGACTAGGCGTGAAGGTATTTTGACTGACCACTTCATTGCATTCACTAAATACTACTGAGCCACTTTCTCAAGAAATGACAAGCTTTTGTGTTCATCACATGATGTAGGCTTCAAGTGTAGGGTAGAGATATCTTGGCAGTAAAAATGGTTGCAAAGGGTTATCTTTTCAGATGCTTTCTAAGTTGGTTGACAAGTGACTTTTTTTGTAAATTATGCAGATAGAGATGGGCAAAATGGCCAGTTCTGTCATGTAATGGTATTAGTCTTTCTCAGCTTTAAAATGACATGTTTATGCAATTTGTGGGAGGAGCCAAAATGCCCCTTTAAGAAAAAGCTCCATCATTACCATTTGCTCATGAAGGAGGGAAGATTAGCAGAATGTTGTGTTCCTTTCTGTCTCATGCACTTTCTGAAGGCTTTATTTTCTTCCTTCCTACCTGCCTGCCTGCCTGTCTTTCTTCCTTCCGGCCTCGCAAACGCATCTGGTAGGGATGAGGGACAGGGCCTTCTCGGTGGTGACCCCCCCCCCCCCCGCTTGTGGAATTCACTCCCCAGCGAGATTAGATCAGCATCCTCCCTCCTATCCTTTAGGAAAAAACTAAAATCGTGGTTTTGGAACCAGGCTTTTGGCTAGTGAGCACAGAAGCATGCTGGGCATTGAACTGGGCCATACAACTGTTATGGGAATTGGAAACAGCTATGTGATTATATAATCAATGTTACTGTTTATAATTCATTATGCATTTATGGTTTTATATTGTTGTTTATTGATATCATGGCATCAAATTGTTGCCTGTGTTAGCTGCTCTGCGGCCCCCCCGGGGGGGGGGGATTGAGATGAACAGGGTAGAAATGTTGTAATAAATAATAAATAAGATCATTAGTCTCCTTTGCTAATTGGACTTTGGGGTGTTGGGGGGGGAGAAGCAGATAGACAAACAGCAGGACTAAAATTTAACTTGTGGGGTCCCCCAGGGTGCCATCCTTTCTCCACTATTGTTTAATATCTACATGCGCCCACTGGCTCAGCTGGTTCGTGAGTTTGGTCTGGAGTGTCATCAGTACGCTGATGACACCCAGCTGGTGCTGAGAATGGATGGCAGGCCGGAGACCGTACCCGATTGTTTCCATCAATGCCTTGAAGCAATGACTGGATGGCTGCGGGCTAGCCGGTTGAAGGTGAACCTGTCGAAGATGGAGATCCTTTGGCTGGGTCGTCCTGGATTGAGTGGATGCTGGCTGCCTACCCTGGATGGCGAGCCTCTAAGCCCGTCGTCCTCTGTAAAGAGCCTGGGGGTCCATTTGGACTTGTTGCTATCGATGGAGCTGCAAATCTCCACGGTATGCAAGACCGTATTTTTCCACCTGCGACAGGCTAGGCGGCTGGCTCCTTACTTGTCCAGAGGCGACCTGGCTACGGTGATCCAGGCGACAGTCATCTCAAAACTGGACTACTGTAATGCCCTCTACATTGGCCTTCCCTTGTCAGCAATCTGGAAACTTAAGCTGGTGCAGAATGCTGCTGCTCGACTACTGGTGGGAGCACCAGTACGAGAGCATATCACACCTATTTTACAGCAACTGCACTGGCTACGAATAGAGTACCAGATTGTTTTCAAGGTGCTGGTATTGACCTTTAAGGCCTTGTATGGTCTAGGGCCGGTGTACCTGAGGGACCGTCTCACCCCATATGTTCCCCTGAGATCACTGCGTTCGGAAGAACAGAACCTTCTACTAGTCCCTTCGATCCACTCCTGCCGGCTATCTACAATGAGATCGAGAGCCTTCTATGTGGTAGCACCATCCCTATGGAATTCCATGCCGGACGAGGTCCGTGCCATAAAGGAACTGGCCCCGTTTCAGAGAGCTTGTAAGACATCCCTGTTTAGGCAAGCCCTCAATCTTACTGGTCCTTGAGGATAAATGCTAAGCTTAGAATTTAATTGTAGATGCTCAATAGAAGCTGTTTTATGTGTAGTTGTTGTATTTTATGCTTTTAGTATTGCTGTATTAAATTGAATTGTGGATGTTTTATATGTTTTATGTAAACCGCCCCGAGCCTGCTGGACGGAGCGGTATATAAGAGTGAACAATAAATAAATAAATAAATAAAATAATATGTGCCATTGGCACAGCATAAACATCTGCCCTCTGTTGCAGCAGAAATCTCTATCAGGATATTTATGACAAAGATCTGTGGGACAAAGACTATCCTTCCCCTCATCCCCATTTGTACAATGGCATTTGTAGGCAGTTATTTCCTATTGATAAAAACTCACCAGACAGTCAGGTGGCAACAGTTTATCCCATCTCCAAAGATAAAGTATTTAATTCAGTGGGGAGAAGTTTACATGTGAAAAGAGAATATGCCGAAAGCACACAAGGCTCTTTATAGTTATGGTTAAATGTAATTATACCCACTCCTATTTTTCTAGCACTTACTGTAACACTATCTCTATCCAGAGCAAAATTATGGTGTTTGTTTCTCTTTATTGATTTATAATTTCTTTACTGCAAAGCATGTTATGCAGCAATAAATTTCATACGGGAAGATGTGCATAAATCATTTCATTATTACATGCTCATTGCAAACTTCCACACACAGAGAAACCATCAACATTTATATTATATCAGGCTAATTACTAAGCAATTATACTATGAAAAACTGAAAATGATTATTTCTGTGCGGTTGGTGCACCTTGTGTATCCATTTAAAAATGAGAAAAGAGTTAATCTTTGAAAGACTGATATACAACAACAGAGTGAATATTAAAGTTATCATGTTGTAAAATCATAGATATCAAAAGACTTTACTTGCAGCTAAGGAAATGGATTCTAATTTACTATCATTTTAGAAATTGCAGTGATAAAAGTTAAGAAATATTGCATTTTAGATCAGTGTATACAATATTCTTTAGGCAGAGTATAATGTCTTTTCCAAAGCTTGGTTGGGCACTATAAACATGAAAGCAAGATTAAAGATTTTATATTTTTCTGAAGACAAGCCAAGATCCTGAATACTATCTGAACATTTTGGAGCAAGTTGTCAATAAGATCACATTTCCATTTTATATCCTCTACTAGTGCTTTGTTTTAAGGTATGGGATAACAACAGGCCAGACAAAGCCAAAAGAGCATTAGCAACACAGAAATGGATTAAAGGCATGTTTGATGCAGAGAAACAACACCAATCTCAAGGGAATGTTAAGGGAAAGATTTCTTTTCTGTTAACATAACAAGTACATCTTAGCCTGAAATTATAACTCAATATTATTGAATTTCTTGGTTGAATCTTTCAGTCAGTATTTGCGCTAGGCAAAGCTGGCATAGCATCCTGACACAAACACAAAGTGGTAGAGCGAGGGGGAGGTCTGCACATGTAAATGTGTCTTACATGTGTGGATCTTTTTAACTGCTGCAGGGATTGCTATTCACAAAAAATAACAGCAAACAATAATCTATTCAGAGAATAAAATACAAATATGTTAGTAGTCAGTTAACTGGGACTCTGAAATGTCAAATTTACTATAAAATCTAAAGTTGAAAAATTGAGAAGTGTCTCTCCCTCTGGTGCAGAAAAGAAAATAAAACATTATGGTACTAACTGAACTACTTTACAGAGAATATTCAATAAGAAAGTGGTTACAACTGACAACCCTGCTGTAAAAACAGCCATAAAATTAACTTGCAATAGAGCTGTACAACAATGTGTTTCATGATGTTGCTTTCATGTGTATATTTTCTCCATTATGACTTCTACAACTGGGCCACATGAGTGTCTATTCACTTAATTTTTTTTACAAAAAGGTACATTATGCATTTGAGTGTATTTTCAAACTGTGCAATTTTTTTCCCATCCAACCAGTCTCAATGACCATCCTGCCTTGAAAAAAATGCACTGGGGAAACTCATATGAAATGTCTACCACAGTGAATTGATTCCTTATATAGCATAGTCTCAAATCCCAGTTGATGGTGGGAGAGTTTTCAGCAGTCAAGTTGAAGCCCCCACCAGTATATACCTTAAGGCAGGGGTGCTCATTACATTGATCGCGATCAACCAATCGATCGCAGAGGCAGAACTGGTTGATCGCAGCCAGGGCCGGATTTCTGAAGGATGCTTCTTCCCCATGCACAGCGCGCGTTTTCCTCCAGGCTGCCCGGCTCAGGCTGCCCCTGACACGACTCCCCCGCCGGCGCCTCCATCCTCAATGCCGACTGCTGCCATCGCAGCATAGCCTGAGGAGGGTGGGTGAAGAAGGAGGGCAGCAGAGGGAAGGAGGGGGTGGGCGCC
This sequence comes from Anolis apletophallus, assembly GCA_030556195.1. NCBI lineage: Eukaryota > Metazoa > Chordata > Lepidosauria > Squamata > Anolidae > Anolis > Anolis apletophallus. The sequence continues at coordinate 33,741,512 of JARBWK010000007.1, forward strand.
TGGCCCGCGCAGTCGCATTTGGAGCATGTGGCGGTGGCAAAGACGAGCCACGAGGGAGGACAATAACAAGAAGGCTTTGGCAGCCATTTCCTGCCAAAGCCTAAGATCTGCGACTGCGAGGAGTTCATCTGCACAGCAGCTTCAAGGTCTGTCTGCTTTCATTCTGCCTGTTTATATCTGTGGAATGATGGCTATGATCTAACCGGTTGAAGGTGAACCCATCAAAGACGGAGATCCTATGGCTGGGTCGCCCGGGTGGGGGAGATTGCTGGCTGCCTGCCTTGGAGGCAGTGACAGACATTGTATTTCTAGGTGCAAAGATTACTGCAGATGCAGACTGCAGCCAGGAAATCAGAAGACGTTTACTTCTTGAGAGGAGAGAAATGACCAATCTCGATAAAATAATGAGGAGTAGAGATATCACACTGGCAACAAAGATCTGCATAGTAAAAGCAATAGTATTCACCATAGTAACCTACAAATGTGAGAGCTGGACCGTAGGTAAGGCTGAGCAAAGGAAGATAGATGCTTTTGAACTGTGGTGTTGGAGGAAAGTTCTGAGAGTTCCTTGGACTGCAAGAAGATCCAACTAGTCCATACTTCAGGATATAAAGCCCGACTGCTCATTGGAGGGAAGGATAGTAGAGGCAAAGATGAAGTACTTTGGCCACATCATGAGAAGAAAGGAAAGCTTCAAGAAGACAATTATGCTGGGGAAAATGGAAGGAAAAGGGAAGAGGGGCCGACCAAGGGCAAGATGGATGGATGGTATCCTTGAAGTGACTGGATTGCTTCTGAAGGAGCTGGGGGAGGTGACGGTCGACAGGGAGCTCTGGCATGGGATGGTCCATGTGGTCACGAAGAGTCAGAAGTGACTGAACAAATAAACAACAAATGCTCACCTGTTTTCAATATTAATATCAGAGGCATTTTAATTACTTTTTATTGAGTACTGATGAGGAGATAGGATTGTTATTGCTTTTTGTTCAAATACATAAAGCACTCCAGAATCTCAGTTCATGAGTTTTAGGGGTTTTTTGCAAGAGCAAAAGAATCACCTGCTTTACTCGCCATATCTGATTAATTCCAAGGTAAGCAGACATGACAAATGTTATGCAAATCCTTTCCTTTTGCTAAGAAAAGCACTCTTAATTATAGAAGAGCTGGCTCTGAAATTTTCTTTCTCATCACATTATGCATATTTTTAGATGTGTGATCCATCAATTTCAGGTTTTGACAGAATCTATGCTTCTCACTAAATATATGCTAACTTTAAAAAGGAGGTGCCACGTTTCATGCATTAAAACAAAATTAGTCAGCATCAAAAATGTACTGAATGAAGCATTAACAAATTTCAGACTACAATGAATAGAATGGGGAATAGCAATACATTCACTAAGCATCTTTACAGATCATTTGTCAATGTAGACACTAGACTTTTCTTGTTCCATACCCTCTTAAAAAAACTACTGGAGATTAAAAATAGTGAAGGAAATACTGTCAGAAGACATGGGCATTTGATTGCTAGCTGATGATTGAACTCATAGCTATTTGCTGTGTTCATAAATGAAAGATGTTCTTCTAAATTTTCTAGAGCATATACATTTTCCTCAGAGTTACTAATGCCAACCATTAGTAATCCACCACCTTCTAAGAAAGTTTATTCAATTGCCATGTAGACTTTTGCATTGGAAAGTTTTTCCTAGTGTAGAGCTGAACCCTGATTCTCTGAAGCAACAGAAAATAAGTTCAATCAACTTTCTACGGAACAGCTCTTCAGATATTTGAAAATAGTGATCACATTACCTCTCAGTCTTCTTTTCCCCAGGTTACCTTACCTAACTCCACCCATTTCTTGTAGAGTTGGCTCCAGAGCTTTAATGTTGTTAACTGTCCTCTAAGAGCAGGGGAGGAAATTTTTTTGAAAATGGCTGAAAAACACATTTCTTCTTTAGACATTCCCTCCCTCCCTCTCCCCCCCCTCTCTATATAGAGAGAAATCAGGATCATGATTTATTCTGTTTATTTATTTGTTGAACTTCTGCAATCTGCAGGAAAAGAGGGGTTAAATCCACTTAATGGATACAATTGAGGGTGTCACTTCTCTGACTACCTCTACAGACCATTCTGTGCTTCACGCACACCAAAGGGCAAAGCCACTCTGAATAAGATCTGCACAGACTTTAAAAATTCTCTAAATGACCTTAAATTTACTTCCAAGGAAGTCATACGGAGCCTTTCCCTACGACAGGCAGAACAACCATTTTTGACCACTCCTTTCCCTAAATTTGACAATAATCATCCTCATAGGAACAGAAAAATGAAATGCTGTGAAGGGCAGATCCTAGATATAGGTCACTTCACCTCTTTTCATGTGTTGGGGGGAGGCTTAAACCAGCCAATCCTCCCAATTCCTCATATGGCCTCCTTTGCATGGGCCCTCAAAAGCCTCCCCTCTCTGCAAGCTTGGATTGGGATTTGCACAAAACAAATCATGAAGTACAGTGATAATGTAAGTGCACTGGGTTTACTGGTTTAGGAACAAACCCTCTGCAGAACCTTATAGACTAAACATTTTCAAAAAGACATTTAACTAGAAAAAAGGAAAAAAAATATCGGGTCAAAGTCACAAAAAAAATAGCGGTAAAAACACAAGAGATTTGCTGCCCCCACCCCCACTTTCTGGCACAACATTGGTACATTCCAGGAGTCTGCGGAGAGGCCTAATAGTGGCCTGGTAAGGTTTTCTGTATTTTAAATAATTTGGGGGGGGGGGTGAGAAGGGGGGTGCCATTTCACATCTGTGGACTTCAGGAACCCAAAAGAGGCAAGATGTGTGTGTGAAGGGAGTCCATAGCCCATTAGAACCGGATCTTTCAGAAAGGATAGTTTTCTGTTTGGATTTTGTATTTATCTCTATTTCAATAGAGTAGGACAGAAATGGCAAAAGTAAACCATGTTTGAAAATAATAATTCGATCAACTTTGATGGGCTATCTAATTGTGGGCTATCTAATTAATTTGGGACAAAGCGTGGTTTCCTGCTTTGTCTTGAATTAATTTGCTTTTACTGGAAGTGCAATTTGAATGCCTTGGGTAAATGTGTGAGAACTCTTGTATTTTGAGCCCTGTTTTGATGGTCCCTAAGGCTCAGTTATGTTATTTATAGGTAAACTTAAAATATTTAAATACTATTTAAAATATATTATTTAGGATCAGTGTTTCAGTTTTTTAAAAGTCTTGATTGCCTACCACTATTCTCAACTAGTACTAATTATTTTGTTAAAGAAATGAAAGGTAACCAGAACTGAGTGACAGTTTTCTTGCTGCTCCTGTCCTGCATCTGAGATCTTTTCTCCATGGAGGTCTTTGATGTTAAACTTAAAATCTCATATGCACAAAGCATGATCCCTATCACCAAGTTATTGTTGTACCAATACACATGTAGAAATTAGTATTACAATTTTAAATAGTGGATTCATAGTTTTTATGAAGAATTAAATAATATAAAAAGAATTATTAGTGGTGGTGAGTTAAGAAGCAGCATACCACTGAATATGATTAATTGGATGATACGAGTGTTACTTAATCCCCACATTTCTATGAAGTTGGGACTCAAGATCACTCCCATACTAAAACATGTGATGTTTATTAGAGGCAATAGCTTTTTGCAATTAGCCAGCTAACCTTTGTAGGCAGAAAGGCTAAACTTTCCCAAGCTGTTTCTCCCCTGTGATTTTGTGTGCAGTTCATATGTGCTACAACTACCATAGCTAATAGTGAAGGATGATGGGATTTATAAGCCAACATTTTTGGAGAAACAGCTTGGTAAAGATTTAATTAGACTGACATTTAGTCCATTCCATTGCAACCATTCTTGTTTCTATGTTTGTCCTTTGGTTTGTTTAGATCTGAATAAGGTAGTGCCCTCACTCAAAATACCCACACATCTTTAATGATACGGTATTCATAACATCTGAAATCTTCAAAATCATGGAGTTAGTTTTCTGTTTGGATTTTGTATTTATCGCTATTTCAATGGAGCAGTGCAGAACTTGCAAAAATAAACCATGTTTGAAAAGAATCATTGGGTCAACTTTGAAGTCACATATATGCAAACATTTTCAACAGTTGTGTACATGAAACTCTCCATATGCATGTGACACCTTTGTTAATATATCCCACCAATCTGAAACAAGTGCGCACATAAAACACATATGCTTTAAGAAAGCAAACAAACATGGAAGTGACTTCTGAGACAATAATGCCAGAGCAAACAGAATCTATTTGCTCAATAGTGTTATTACAGTGCCAAAAAAAATGGATAGCTTAACTACAGTGCAAAATATGAAACAGATGCTACTGAGTAAAAAGCTATAAAATTTAATTACTCAAGGCAGACACTGAAATGAAAGTTAGTGTGTTTATGAGTTGCAGATTAATTTAATCTTCCATGTTTGGAACTGTATTATTTGGGTTTCATCAGTTGCAACTAATACCTCTCAGCTACTAGGTTAGCAATAAAAATGTTCTTGTCTCCTTTTCATTCAGTTGAGCATACAAAGAAAGGTTGATTTCAGGCAGCAATATGAAAAAGAGTTTTATAATTCCCTGACTACCCCCTCCTCCCAATCTGATGTTCTATTTCCATGAAGACCATTTAATATGGTATGGGAAATCGAGAAGAAATTGAGTTCTTTTGTCAGTTAATTTAATGACTCAGTTTTAAGTCATTATTTAAGGCAGGGCTACTTGTCCAAAGATACAATTGCAGTTTACACGCACACCAAAATATCAGACATGCACAGAGCAAAACACATTTTATGTGAGTCAATGCAGATATTATGATTAACTCATATATCCACTAACCTGTGTGATCAATGGGGAAAAAAGTTTCACTACTCATTATGAAATTAGGGGGTGGTGGGGAGGAAATCATTTCTTAAGTGTTTCTCTATTTAAACTACAATGAGTTAACTATTTTTGTTACTTTTTTATCATCTCGAGGCTAGACTACTGTAATGCTCTGTACATTGGCCTTCCTATGTCGGTGATCTGGAAACTCAAGCTGGTGCAGAACGCTGCAGCCCGACTCCTTGTGGGGGTCTCGGCAAGCTCTCACATCACACCAATTCTGCGCGAACTGCACTGGCTACCTGTGGAATGCTGGATCACCTTCAAAGTGTTATTCTTGACTTTTAAGGCCTTACATGGTCTGGGGCCAATGTACCTGCGGGACCGCCTCATCCCGTATCATCCCATCAGATCTCTGCGCTCTGAAGAGCATAACCTCCTGGTCGTTCCTAGTCCTAAGACATTAAACCTGACTGCAACCCGTCGCCAGACTTTTTCGATCGTGGCGCCAACACTTTGGAACTCGTTGCCTGCTGACGTTCATGCTATTCAGAACCTCCTCCCGTTCAGGAAAGCCTGCAAGACTCTGTTGTTTCAGCAGGCTTTTGGGGTCGGATGAATTGCAGCCTTCTTTTGCATATCGCCATCTTGCATTATTTTGTTGCCACTGTGTTGTACCTTTTATCTGTTGTTTTAATTGTGGTTTTAACTTTTGCTGTATTTGGCTGTTTTTATGAACATGTTGTGAGCCGCCCCGAGCCATCGGGAAGGGCGGCAAACAAATACGAATAAATAAATAAATAAATAATTGTGCCAATGGGAAAACTTCAGGGGTGCATTTCTCCCTCATTGTTAGAGCTATTAGCATGAAACATGCTACAATTATAGAACACATTTACCACTGTTAGTCCAACAAGTTTCAGAACATTTCTCTCATCCATGGATTTATGGGGAATTTTCAAAGTTTTTACAAACAATATATATATTTTAAAAACATAAAAGCTATCTCATTTAATTTTCTGTACAATGACAGGGAAATCAGCACAAGTTTAAGAAATATTTATACATCTACTGAGTTCTGGGGATTTTAAAAAATGACCAAAAAAATTCTAAAAAAGAAAAAGATAAAAGAAGCCACAGCAGCTACAGTATGTAATTGAATGTCTCTCATATTAATCAATAGAACTTCAATTTAGGGATTTATTTCCAGCTCAGCACAGATTTACTCACTTGAATTGAAGTATTAGTCAGTACTCCTCTTTGCAAATTCAACAATTTATTTGAACTCTGGCTGCTGCTAGAAGGGACAAATCTCTTCCCTATCCTAATTGGAGCTTTCTGATTTTGAGCAGCATTCTGGGAAATGTAGTTTTGGGCAGAGCCCTTTGAATTATCTGGTATAAAGCTCCTTGTCTTCCGAAACTACATTTCCCAGAATTCTGTGCTCTCAGTCTCTTTCCCAGCTCACTCAGCCCTTCTGCTTCCCTTATCTCATGACAAAAGGGCATTAATTTAAAGAGAAATTGCAGCTTTTTTGGGTTCTCTCCCTTGCGCTAGAAATGAAACCAACTTTGATAGGCTTCTGAATATTACAGAATTAAAACAAAAAAAGTATTGGTTGAGTTTAAATTCTTAAGTTCTTGTGTGCCCCCCCCCCCCCAAGGTGTTTCTTAATATCTGTTTGTATATGCAAAACTTACACATTCAAAGTAAACCTTGACCTGTTTTGTGTCTCGACTTTTGGTGGGTACCCCAATCGGTTTTTGGGAACCTTTTGAAATTGGGAGATCAGATATCTGTTTTCGCTTTTCAGTGCCAAAATATCTGTTCTCTATTATGGAGGGGGGCTTCCCACCTTAGCATTTGCTTTAAGAAGACTTCTTCTAACCTGCTGTTTCTATTCTAGAGGAGGTGCTTGACTGCATGCACTGGCAGACGTGGGCACTCCTGCACGCCATGCATACACTCTCCCTGGAAAGACAGTGCACATGTGTGGTATGCAGGCTTAGAAAACACTTGTGCGTGCTAGTGCCTGCATCCTGCCTGCATCCAAGTGTCTCTTACTCTGTGATGCTGTAAAGCAGGACAGGAGCTGGAACCCATTCCTGTCTGCTTTCATGTCAACCAGATTTTTGTACCAGGAAGGATTTTCCTGTTCTGTGCTCTCAAAGAAATGAATGACACGAAATAAATGAAGGAAATGGGAGAAACAAATTATTTGCACAACTCTATTAGATACAACTTACTAATTTAAAGCAAAGTGTTGCACACCCCTAATATCCATCTCTAGGCCAATTTCAGACTGTCCTGCCCAATAATTTTATATTTGCAATATAATTCCTTATGTGATCCTCAAATTTATTCTACTCCAAACATAATAGTGCAATAATGCTATCCAGATCATGGAACAAGTTTTTCCCCACCTTGTTTTCATGAATCCCAGTGGCTTCAGGAAGTCATGCAAAAGGTCACATTTCCAACGATTGCGTTAACCACGGCATCATGTTGATTCTCCAGCAGATATATCTAAATGGTCTCTTATAAAGTCTGCATGAGTGTTGATAACACCACCTGTATAATGCCACACATATTGAGAGTTTACATGATGGGAAGAAATATGAGCCAACGAATACTGAAGCCAACGGGCTGTGACTGACCCAGGCTATTTCTATATCAGTTGGAGGAGAAAAATTATGGAAGCATTGTAATATTCCTTATTGGGAAATTATGAAAAATGGAAGACTTATTGGCAGTATCATGTATTAGACAAGCTTATGAGATACATTTAGAGTTTATGTGCTAGGCTACAATTAATGCTGAAAGTTTTCAATTATCAAAAGGTACAAAATTATTCATCCACTATGGACACATCTACAGTGGTCATTTGCGTCAGTGTGACCAAAACTCAGCCATAAGGCAGATATATGCCATATGGAACTGATCTGATTTAATGAGGGGGAAGGCAGCCTTAACTCAGCTTTTCCCCCTGGTTAAGCTAACTAGGACAGAAACAAAGTTAGCTTGGTAAGGGAAGCATGATAGAAGGATGGAAATCTCATTGCAGAAGTAAAACATCTTCTTGAATGATGTGCAATTTTCCCCAATGTAGACTATTTTTGGTTAAAAGATAGTATGTACATTTTGGGTTCTTTTTTTTAACATAACTTGACCCTACACTAATATTTCTGTGAATCTGGAGGAAGGGGAGTGACCTCAAAATATTTATGTATATGTTTGTTTAACTTTGCACTTTTCCTCAAAATGTGCCACATTTTGATACATGTCTGATACACATTTTGATAAATGTGCCACATTTTGAAACACTTCTACAAAGTGCCACAATACTCATAGAACACTCAAATCCAGGATATAGCTAAATTCCCAAGGGGTAGACCAATACATTTTCTCTAGGAATTACTCAGATTGAATTCTTCAGTGCCTCCCTAAGGTTAAGTGCACTTAAGCACATGGAAATCAATAAGTATCAAGTGCACGAGCTTTGCACTGGATTAAGGTCATCATAGTTATTGCCATGGCAATCTTAAATAAAGTGAGGTAGAAGATGCTGAAGTTTTTTTTCTTCCTATGAAACCTTTTAACTCTTTACTTACTGAGCTGCTGATGTGAGAACGTGGATGGGAATGACACTGCAAGATATCATTCAAATTGAAGATTTATTTTGAGAAAGTAAGCAGTGCTGGCTGGGTTTTGTCCATTGATATTCTAACATTTTAACAATCATTAAAAGGCACAGGGGAGGAAATGTAAAATTAAATCAGAATTCCACTTGCAACAGCAACAAATACTACCCTCCACTGATAGAAACAGATATTGAGGAGTGGTTTTGCTCTTTACAAGGACGAGTCATGAAATGGGGTTCTGTCTATTGTAAAGGAGGAAATAATCCCTTTCCCTATTTGGAAACAATGTGCATTGGCCATTGGAACAATTTCCCAAGACATATTAGGCAGCAGGCTAGTTTATATGCTAGAAGATGTACTGTATGGTTGATTTTGTTATATGGGCTACCAGAATTTATTTATTTAATTTACTTCATTTTAAACCCACCTTTCTCACCCTGCAGGGGACTAAAGGAGGCTTACAGACTCTGGCAAAATTCAATGCCACATGGACATAACAATACAACAAATCCCATCAGATTCTAAAACAGTTAAACATATGAACAATTAAAACACATAAATATTAAAACAGATTAATTTCTACACATGTGGTGCATCTAGTGGTGCCAAGCATGGGGTCCCGCATTGCCCAGCTTCCCCTCAATCTCATCCCACAGGGGGAAAAGTACACTGCCCAGCTTCCCCCATTGATTCCAATTGAACATAGGAAGCCCGTGTTGCTGCCGTGGTGGTATATGCGGAATCTTCTATAGTTTTGCAATGGAGACCCACTGGAAATAATTCTACATTGTGGAATGGGAGCCGACAGGCTCCAACACAGTGCTATAGAGGATCTGGCGTATGCCACCAAATGTCGCCCGAGAAGAAAAGTTGGGGGCTCAAGAGAAACACAAAGAATGTAGTATTCTTGTCTGAGACCATTGTCTCACTCTGTGTAATTGTGGGATCAGCCTTGCCTTTAATCAGCATATCCTCCTCCTCTTCTTTTTTTATTTATATTCCAGCTGACAACATTAAAAACTCTATAATTAAAAAATTGAAAAGGCAAATATCAACATAGAATTAGACATGCAACAATTAATAAAGCAATTCAATTAAATAATTATTAAAATTAATTATTTAAAAACAAATCACCAAATCAGCGTGTTCTCTAAGAAATTTCTGTTTTAAAAAGCTGTGTAAATCAAAAGGTTTTAGCTTACTACCAGAAGACAACAGGGAAAGGGGCATTCTGGCCTCCTTAGCGAAGGGATTTCAGACTCCATAGGCAACCACCAAGAAGGACTTCTCTCATGTCCCCATCAACCATGTTTCTGATGGTAGTGGGATTGAGACAATCCCTCTTCTGATGATTTCAGAACTCATGCCATCTCATATAAGGAGATGTGATCATCCAAATAGCCTGGCCCAGAGCCATATAGGGCGTTACAGGCCATAACCAAAACTTGGAATTATTCCCTGTGAATGGCAAATATATGCAAAAATAAATCTTTCTATGCCAGCTGAAGTTTGGTTTGTTGGCTGGACCATAATAATTTGAGAATAACCTTCACTAAACTCAGTTGAACTTACTTCTAATTTAATATGCTTAGGTTTGTGTAGCACAAATTTTTTTCATTTTCATTTTTTAGATAAAAATGGGAAGAGTTCTATTTTGATTTTTTTTTAAGGAAAAGTGCTTCACCACTACATTGACTACTCAAATATTACTCAGAAAGAAATGGCACAGAAATGTCATTTTACTATTGACAATGCCCTTTTTATATATTGATGTCCTTTGACATCGACCAGGTGCTGGAGCATTGGACACTTCCGAGGCCGAGACGCGCTTCCCTGTCGCTCTCCATTAGGAGAGAGCTGGAGGAGCTGAGGGGGGGAGGCAAGATGGCGCATGGCCTTGAGGACGCTCAGGGAGGCCATGCTTCGCCCCCATTGCAGCCGGCCGGAGAAGATGGAAGGCGCACTTGCAATCAGCGCCGGCGCCGGAAGAGAAGCCGGGAGCGACGCGCCCGGCTGATGACCCAATCACCAACCTGGCTGACCGGAGGACCGACGTGCGGAGGTGACGCAGGAAGTGGCGTCCGAGCCCCTGCCGGCCCCCATTCTTCGGAGGGAGGCGGGAAGAAGAAGAGACGCCGCCGGAGCGCCGCCGCCGATGTAGGCCCAGCGGAACTAGACCATCCCCAGCACCTACTTCCGGTGAGGAGGTGACTGCTGGACAGGAGGAAGAAGAGCAACAGCGCCACCTAGACACGGGAGGACCATCTGCATTATTACCAACATCAATGCCAGCCTCAAACCTCCAGGTGAGGACCCAGTTTTTGACCCTGAGGTCCCTGGAGCAACGGAGGGATTCAACACTAGGTGGCGTAAAACCCACAAATGATGATTATCTGGCTGGAGATCCAGGAACTCATCTGACAGACAGGAGGGCCTCTATGGAGTTGAGGCCAGCCCCCAGACAAAGATTGTCTCTAGGGCAACCTTCTCTGGGGCATCTTCCCAATCTGAGGAGAGAACCTGTTGACAATCCAGCCCCCTTTCAAGACTGGTGTCAGGCCGGAAGGAGGAAGACACAAGACCAGGACCTTTGGGAGTGGGGTTCAACAACAAGAGCCGCAGGGATGCGACCACCCCCACAGTTCCCCATCCTCAGCCTTCTAGCCCCCCTGGCCCACGTGTCGAGGGGAAACAGCAGTACCCCCCTCCTTTTCAGAGGGGGAGCAGGAGGCCGGACACTTAGTCCATGCATCGGAAGAAGACGTGCAGGGGGGAAATTCGCGTGATCTCGGGGAAGGGGGTAATAGGGACGGTAGCCGTGGGCCTTATGAGAGAGGGCGGAAGAGCCGAAGAGGCTCGCCCGCCTCTGACCTACGAGCTATCCTCAGGCACGCAGTTGGGGGAGCCCAAAGTTACCTCTCCGCCATCTCTGATACTCGCCAACACCAGGTCCGTGCGCAACAAGTCCGGAACCATCAAGGACCTCCTCTTGGAGAAGGAGGCTGACATAGCCTGTCTTACGGAGACATGGCTACAAGAGGGCGATAATGTCATCATGCACGAATTAACACCACCTGGGTTTGTGGCCAGTTGTCAGATGAGGACAGAGGGCGGGGGAGGGGTGGCTATACTCAGTCGAGATAAGTTTAATTCCAGGTCAATTCCGACCGCCAACATCCCGGGGTGGAGTGTGTGGGCCTGGTATGGGACCTTGGTGAGTGTGGCCTTCCTGCTGGTGTACCGTGCACCCAACGCACCGGCAGGAAGTCTACCTAAGCTGCTGGAGGTGGTTGCGGAGTGGGCATTGAGGTTCCCTAAGCTTATTGTCTTGGGGACGTCAATGTCCACGCCGACAGCACCTCCCCGTCAACAGCAGCCATGGACCTAGTGTCCACCATGGAGACACTAGGACTCTCACTGTGTAGGACCGGCCCCACGCACCAAGCCGGACATACATTAGATCTGATCTTCGCAGCCGGAATTCAGGTGACCCTAGCCTCCGTTATGGAGGTTCCATGGTCGGATCACAGTGTCCTGGAAGTCCGATTGAGTGTGGCCCCCCCTCCCGGTAAGGGTGCCGAACCTATTCTGGTTCGCCCGAAGAGACTTATGGAACCCACTAGGTTCCTGAATGCTCTAAGGGATTGGGAACTCCCCTGCGACTCGGTCGATGGGCTAGTGGAATCTTGGAACACCACTTACACACAGCCCTAGACGAGAGCGCCCCCAGGCGCTCTCACCCCTCAGTAGAAATTGCTCGCCATGGTACACCGAGGAGCTGCGAGCGTTGAAACGGAGGAGGAGACAGATAGAGGACGTGTGGCGGAGACTCCGTGACGGGCGTCGAAATCGGCTTATAAGCAGTTTAAAGAGGCTTATGAGCGAGCTATCAAGGAGGCGAAAAAAGTTTATTATGCCTCCTTGATAGAGTCAGCTAGTTCACGCCCAGCTCAACTTTTTAGAATAATTCGGTCCATGACAACAATCCCAACTGTCCCAAACGATAGGGGTTTGGCTCCAACAGCTGAGGCTTTCCAGAACTACTTTACTGACAAGATTTCGCACCTCCGCCGGACATTCCAGCCACGGTTGATACAGTTAGTGAGCTCGAGACTCCGCCGCCTCTCGGCGGATCCACCTTCACCCGTTTCCAAAAGCTAGACGCAGCAGCTGTCGATAAGTTACTGGCTGCAGCTAGACCAACTACTTGCTCCCTCGACCCGTGCCTCCTGGCTTATTAGATCTTGCCGGGAGGGGCTACGTGGCCCCTGGGCACGATCATAAATAGCTCCCTTGAGCAAGAGTCTTCCAGGGGACTGAAAGAGGCTATGGTAAGACCGCTGCTGAAGAAGCCGAATTTAGACCCTTCGGCTCCCTCAATTACAGGCCTGTGTCCAACTTGCCCTTTTGGGCAAAGTAATTGAGAGGCAGCAGCGGATCAGCTGCAGCGGTTCTTAGATGACACAGCTGGACTTGATCCCTACCAGTCCGGCTTCCGTATTGGCATGGGACGAGACCGTGCTTGTCGCCATTACAGACCAACTCGCCGCCAGCTGACCAGGGCGGGTCAGCCCTGCTTGTCTTGTTAGATCTGACAGCAGCGTTCGATACTGTAGATCACGCACTGTTGACCCACCGCTTAGCCGGCGCCGGAGTCGGGGGGACCGCCCTCCAATGGGTGGCCTTTCTCCGGGACCGGGGACAATGTGTGGAGGGGCGGGGGTCTCGGGGAGATCCCACTTAATTGTGGGGTCCCAGGGGCCATCCTCTCCCCTTATTATTCAACGTTTATATGCCCCCTGGCCCAGCTGGCCCGCGACTTTGGTCTGGAGTGTTATCAGATATGCGGATGACACCCTAGCTTTTTGCTGAGAATGGACGGCAGGCGGATACCGTACCGATTGTTTCCATCGATGCCTGGAAGCCGTGACTGGTTGGGCGCGCGCCAGCCCCGGCTGAAGGTGAATCCGTCAAGACGGAGATCCTGTGGCCTGGTCGCCCGGGCTGGGTGGGTGCCGGTTGCTCACCCTGGATGGCGAGCAACTTAGCCCGTCATCTTCGGTTAAGAGCTTAGGTGTTCAGTTGGACTCCCTGCTGACCATGGAGGCCCAGGTCTCCGCGCGGTCTGCAGGGGGTCCTTCTATCACCTACGACAGGCCAGGGCGACTGGCACCCTACCTGTCCGGGAATGACCTGGCGACGGTAATCCAAGCGACGGTCATCTCGAGACTAGACTACTGTAACGCCCTCACGTTGGCCTTCCCATGTCGACACTTCGGAAACTCAAGCTAGTGCAGAATGCCGCCGCCGCTACTGACGGGCTCCGCCAGTGAGGGAGCACATTACGCCCATCCTCCGGCAACTGCACTGGCTTCCCATCGAAAATCGAATTGTCTTCAAGGTGTTGGTATTGACCTTTAAGGCCTTACACGGCCCTAGGGCTCATACCTGAGGGACCGCCTTACCCCGTATTTGCCCCTCGAGATCACTGCGGTCAGACGAACAGAATCTGCTGACCATACCATCTGTCCGCTCCTGCCATCTATCCGCGACTCGCCAGAGAGCTTTCAGCGGCAGCTCCAGCGCTGTGGAACTCTTTTGCCGGACAGTGCCCGAGCCATCTCGGAACTAGCCTCTTTGTGAAAGGCCTGCAAGACCGCCCTTTTGAACTTATGTTCAACTAAAACCCTGACGGACAGTATGTCGTATACTTCTGTATTTTCCTTACACCTCGTGACATGTCAAACTATGTTTTTTAACCTGTTATGTTTTTTATTGTCGGACTGTATGTCTGTGACATGCTGCCCATGTGTATTTTACTGTTATCCGCCCCGAGCCTGCAGGGAGGAGCGGAATACAAAACTGAAGAAATAAATAAATAAATAAATATTGCTTATCTCACTGTGCAGGAACTAATTTCATATGATCACCTCTTAGATGACAAATTTTGAAGTGAGACTGAGAAAGGGGCGAAAGGGTCAACACTTTGTGTTATTCATCTCTGCCTGTCAGACGGAATTTCTTCATTCTACCCTCATTAATGAACTTATTTGTATTTTAACATATTTTCATAGCTTCTTTTTTCCCCAAGAGGCATGACAGTGTTCAAAAACAGAAACAGATTAAGTAGTTAACTCTATGATTCTAAAACTGTATAAATGTGAAAGACATAACCTTATGTAGTGAAGACATTTTGACTGTCATTGAATTTCTTTCTTTGTGGCTCAGACCAGATTAGTTTTTCAATTTTTTATGTTTTATGAATGTAGGAAGCTAAACGACAGCCATTTTGTAAATCTCATCTCAGGATACCATTTTCGAAGACTCTGCAGGTTATCTAAGCTGAGGCAAATGCACAGATAGTGAGTTGCATTAGCTTCTTCTGTGATCATTTTGTGGAATTACTGCTATGACAGAATTTGTCAGGCTCTTTTGCCTTGCAATGCAGAAGATTGCTGTGTGTGGCAGGGATTCAAATATTAAACACAGGCATCAAATAGATACATCCCAGCTTAAAATATTAAGAGTGTTATGGGATATTGTTTTCACTTTGTCACATCAACAGTTACAAAGCTTAGTGACAGCTTAACATTCAGAACTTTCCAGCCATAAATACTCCTAATAACTCATTAATCTGTGAACTAGCATTGCTCACAAATTACTGCATTTCTTTCATTTCTCCACCTGCTTATCTAACACACACTGCAAAGGGGTCTCTTTCTTCTGCTTTGAGCCTGCACTTCCCATCTCTCCTGCCTGAGATTCAAACCCCACTTCAGTGCTCTCCCCCCTTCCCCCCAGTGTGTGTTCCCTCAGTGTTAAAGTGCACGAAATAAACTATACTTGCCAATGTTCTGCAGACCCTGGGACTCGCGTCTCGCCTTCCCACGTCACCAATCCGTTGTGTCGGCTCCTTTGGCGATCGGACCTGACGTCGCCTCCGACTCCTCTGCGCGCTTATGCCAGTTGCTGGCCCCTGCGGCCGGGCACCGTGTTAGGATGTCCCTGGACTTTATACTAGCCGGCTCTCAAAGAGGCTGCTTCCCAGCCAGCCTCTTCCTTCGGGCTTTGCTTTCACCCTCAACGTTAGTTGCAGTCTCTCTCGGGTCCCCGGCTTTCGTTTGGGGCGAATCAGGCGGGCGGCTCAGTGCAAAAATCGGTCAAAAACAGGCGGGACGTCCCTTTCCAGCCCTCCTGAGTTGCCTCACCTTACTTGCCGGGGAGCGAGCGCTGTCAGCAACGGAGATCACATTCGTTTTCCCTCAACACAGACCCGTCTAGACACCTTTTACCATCACGTCGGGGTCACCAAAATGAAGCAGAACCGGGAGTTCTAGAACTCCAAGTACCAAGTTAACCTTACCAACGCTGCCCGAACGTGCGGATACTAGGAAGAGGGAGAACGCGTGACAACTGTGAAGTAGGATGAAAAACAAAAAGGTTTATTTTCTATCACCAGCTGGTGGGTATTTTGCCTACGGAACGCAGCCGTAGGTAGTGCAAAGGACCCCGATACATTTCATACCAAGGCATTTATACTCGTAATGGATTCCAGTCAGTTAAACCCACCCCTTCTTTATGGTTAAAACAATCATAATTGGCTGGTGATTAATGTTGTTACATGACATTTCAATAATCCAATAAACATCATTCAAATCATTTACATCATTTCTCTGTCATCACTAAAATGAGAACAATAGCCATCTATAAACGTATTCCTTTCTCACAGGCAAACTTATCAATGCAGAGCCTCCTTGTTCTCTCTTTGCAACTTTTAGGTCTGGGCTTCCTGCCAGCAGTGAAACCAGACCGGCTCTGTCATGCGCAATGATGTTTTCCCATTAGCACTAAAAATTCCATTAACTTTCATAGCTCAACTGCACTATATTCCCACTCATCTAACATATATGGTATAACTTGGCACAGAGTGGATTAAAATGCATTTAATCAGGGTGTTAGTCTTCTATAACATGTGCCTGATTGATTCCAGACACCAAAACCCTCTTTTTCAGAGTTGACGCGCTAGTAGCATGACTTTCTGTCTGTACTTTTGCTTGGAAAAGTACCAAACCTGCTTCAGTATAAATGTGAAAGACATACCCTTATGTAGTGAAGACATTTTGATTGTCATTGAATTTCTTTCTTTGTGGCTGAGTCCAGATTAGTTTTTGATCCCTTATGAATGTAGGAAGCTAAACGACAGCCATTTTGTAAATCTCATCTCAGGATACCATTTCGAAGACTCTGCAGGTTATCTAAGCTGAGGCAAATGCACAGATAGTGAGTTGCATTAGCTTCTTCTGTGATCATTTTGTGGAATTACTGCTATGACAGAATTTGTCAGGCTCTTTTGCCTTGCAATGCAGAAGATTGCTGTGTGTGGCAGGGATTCAAATATTAAACACAGGCATCAAATAGATACATCCCAGCTTAAAATATTAAGAGTGTTATGGGATATTGTTTTCACTTTGTCACATCAACAGTTACAAAGCTTAGTGACAGCTTAACATTCAGAACTTTCCAGCCATAAAATACTCCTAATAACTCATTAATCTATGAACTAGCATTGCTCACAAATTACTGCATTTCTTTCATTTCTCCACTCTTCTTTGCTCTCTCTCTCTCTCTCTCTCTCTCTCTCTCTCTCTCTCTCTCTCTTCTTAATGCACAAACTCAGCTACTCCAGGTAAAGATTTCAGTTTCATTGCTGAAACTTCTTATGGGAGAAAAGGTCTGTTGAGTTTCTAGGACAGTTTGAAACAAATGGTTTTGGGAATGTGAGGAGGGAGGGTCAACCAAATGCCAAAGGACTGAATTAAATTTCCTCTTTTTTCTATAATCTGGCTAGGGATAAGGACATGATATGCATGTCTGAACAAGATGGAAGTCACAACCTATACTTGCAATTTAAGAAGCTATTAACGTCTTCCCCAGTTCCTCCAGCACAACCTTTAAAGTGAGATTGTAGGAAGTTTATGTCACCCTGGAGTAATGTTAGCCTGGTTCAAAGCCAACTCTGGTCCCAAATGTAATACTTACTTTCCCCTCGCTTACCACTCGTCAAGCGGGTTCCAAGGGAAATTGTATCAAGGTGACTTTCTGGCTCCTATTCTAGCAAACTGTCATATAGTGCAGTACAACGTGTTTTACATGGGCTTCCCTTGGGGACAATCCAGACATTAGAACTGGTGAAAAGTACAGGTGATTGGATGGAGATAAGAAGCTGAATGAGTTTCTCTAGCTCCATACTTGTTTCCGGGTCATATCAAAGGTGCTAGTTTTGATCTGAAATGAGATAGACAAATTGGAAGAAATGGGGATTTACAAACTATTGGAAGTTGCAGAGCTTTTGCACTTGCTCTTGCTTGTCTTTCATTCACTAGAGATGAAATGGCTTGGATAGAAAGCGAATAGGAATTTGACTTTCATTTCATGCCTGGATCCTCTGTCTGCCACTTATCCTGAAACATTATGGGCCAGTTACATCATCTAGTTCAGAGGGTTACTTAAATCATTGCCTTTTGTCATACCAAAAACGAAAACCCTAAGGCTGACCACAAGCCTTTTTTTGTTTTCTGGCCTTTGTCATGTATTTTACCCCTCTCTTTATGGAGAAAGACATGGAGAAGTCTTTATGCCCACAGACTTCTCTAAAATACTGTAGCAATTACTAGGCTTTCATCTGAGGAATGAATTTCTTCAATAAATATTCCAAAAACCTATTTTCTGTTTCCACTTGATGTTTCAAACTCATCCATTGAAAGTGAGTACCACCACTGTTGCTAGAGAAAAAGCTCTAGCAGGCCTTAAAAAAAATAAGAGTACAACACATTGAACACAAACTTCAAATTCTTTACTTAGCAAATATATTGAAACATGTGGATTTTATTAAATCTTTCAAAGAAGAAATGTTGCAAATGTTGCCATATTGATGTTAAACATCCAAACCCCCCACTAAGTTTTAAATGTGGGGGTTTTTTTTAGTGAGAGTGAGAAACTAAAAGTGAGAATTCAGCATAAACATATTTGAACTTAAAAGAATTTAAATTTGTAAGAGTTGAGCATTTCCAGTCCTGGATGAACAAATTTGACAATTTCTTTCTATTCAAATTAAATACAAACTCCAAGTCTTCCTGCATTTTGAAATCCACACATCCAACACATGAAGTCCTCTCCAGGCATTGCCTAGGTCCCTCAAACTGACTCTGTGGTATTATTAGTCTAGAATCTAGTATTGTGGCTAATGTTGAACCCAACTGAAATGAAGGACATTTAGATTCTAGATGTCCTTCATTTCAGTTGGGTTCAGCATTAGTCACAATTTCACACATTCATCTAAAGTTTTAATAATATGCTCTGTGGTGGTATTGCATTCTTACGAAACTACTGGATAATTTCTTCTCTGGGAGAATTTTTTTGTTGCAATCCACCATAAACCATTTATTTGGCCATAGATAAGGAAAAATGAGATGGTGTTTACAAAAAAAGTATTTCTAAGGAGTGTAAATATTGTTGAATTCATATTCTCCAGTACAACCACCTTATGTCATGAAGAAATGCATATGAAAATCTAGTGGACTGCAGAGAAGATCTATGTGTGAAACAATAAGAAACCAAGGGATGCCACTTATATTTGTGTGCAAGATTCATTTCTCATGACTGCTGTTGGTAATGTTAATTTCCCTGGTGAAATCAAAGAGGAATAGAGAGTTCCAGACTCATTATTTTTGTCTCTTATAATATAAATCATTAAGCATTTTAGAGCTGTGTTTGAATCAAAGGAAAAAAACTGGTTGCAAATGCTTAATTAGTTTATAATCCTTCCTCATACTGCCATACCTGGTGATCATCTAGCTAATCTCTTGCTTTTTATATGGGTATTATGGAGGCATCAGAAGTGATTTTCCTAGTCAAAGCTGTGCTGAGGTTTTCAGTGGAAGCCAGGCATCTTAGTATAATTAACTGAATTTAGTCTAGACTACATGACAATCTGTGTATATGGAACAGAACAGTAATGTGTCACATCTTAGCAGGCAAGATCTGCTAAGTGTGCATCCAGAGCACATCCCCTGTTATATTATATACAGTGACAGCTGCTCAAACTCTTAGAGCAATCAGTCGCTGAAGTTTCACTTAAACTAAAATCTAGAGTTTCCCCTGAATGATACGAAATACAAATTTGGAAAATGCTCCTGATTTAATCTTTGGTATCATGAAAGTAGCCAAAGAAGTTCATTTCAGGGGATGATTGTGTCGGAGAGATAGCACAGTGGTAGCAACAGCTGTGCTGGCAATCTGAAGATCTGAAGATTGCTGGTTCGAATCCTGGGCTGGTTAGGACACCCAGCTGTGAGCCCTTGTCCACTATTCACCCAACAGTTTGAAAACAGCTCAGCTGTGATTAGATAAAACTGGGAACCGCCAAGCGGGGAAGGATTTTTTCAAAAGAAGGACTTACAATGCCTAAATAAGTAAGATCGGCTGTCCGATGGAATGCGGGGGAAAAAGAGGCTCTCCGTCATAAGGACGAAGCAACAGCACCACCTTGTGATGTCATGACGCAATCACACCCTGTGACGCACCTGTGATGCAGCCCTGTGACGCAACCTATGATGCAGCCCGAAGAAAAATTCTTCTAAAATTGTACTGTTATGTGTTGTATGTTGTATGTAATTGTATGTGTAACCAGCAGGGACTGTCTGCCGTATGTGTGATGTAATCCGCTCTGAGTCCCCTTTGGGGTGAGAAGAGCAGAATATAAATAAAGTGTATTATTATAAGTGTATTATTCTTTCCTAGCCTGTTGCTTGGGTGTAGCCTGGCCTTACATTTTTTGAAGTTTTTCCCCATCTTGGTTCTTGCCCAAGATGGGCAGAAGAGTTATCTAACTCTTCTGTCCATTTCTGGTATGATCATCCATGTTATATATTTCCTGTGATGTAGGTTTCCCAGGATTATAATGATATTAGACCATTAACCATTCGGTATCTGCAATATTATATCCCCTTTCCATCATTCCATATGGCTAGTGTGTACAGCTACATTGTCAATACTGTTTTTCTTACAAACACAGATGGGACAACTGCAATGGGCACCAACTTCAGTTGGTACCAGATGCAGCTGTCATGCTGTATCTGAGCCAGTTGACATATGAATGCTTGATAGGTTAAGGTAGTAAGGATTATTATCTTTTCCTTAGCTTGTAGCATCATGAAGGGTAATAATAGAGCAGTGCAGGATATTTTTTAAAGTTAGAGCTCAAGAGGGTTTAGGCAAATTGTGGCTTCTATTGTTCATCATTTGTTGCAATATCGTGCTTTTCTCAGTAGGGGATTGTCTCCTCAACTATGACTTTTTTGCTCAAGAATCCAGAGTTTCCAGAGCACTATAGGCAGATTTTATATTTGTAATGTTCTGAAAAGCTCGTCCCAAGAAAGTAGTATAATAGTGTCCCTGGATATTTTTAGTGATTTAAGGAGATTTTGGACAGATATTTGGCCCACACCATTCATTTGTCGAAAATACAGCAATACAGAAGTGGGTCCTGTTTGTGGCTTCAGACCTGCACTGACCAGTTGAAATGCCTTTATTTATTTATTATTATTGTATTTACTATACTTATTAGGCATGCTAAAATTGAAACGGAAATCTAATTGATTCGTTAGAAATTCGTAATTAATGGGACTTTTGTTGTTTTACGGCTCGCTGTCGTGAACCCGGAAGTAGACTTCCTTTTACGGCACTTCGCGGCGCCATTTTTGTATCTGGGCCGTAAAGCATTCGTATGGCTTCGTTGCCCTTTTTAAGCGTGTTTTGTCATTGGCTGAGGAGAAAGGCCCCCGCGCGCCTCTCCTGCCTCTCACTAGCCTCGATCCAGAGGGGCGCGCGAGGCCCCTTTCCAGCTAAAATATAAGCCGAACCAGGCTTGGGTCGGCTTATATTTTAGCTGGAAAGGCGCTCCGCGCACCCTCTGCTTCTCTCTAGCCTGGATCCAGGCTAGAGAGAGGCGGAGAGGCACGTGGGGCGCCTTTCCAGCTAAAATATGCCGACCCAGGCTTGGGTCGGCTTATATTTTAGCTGGAAAGGCGCTCCGCGCACCCCTCTGCTACTCTCTAGCCTGGATCAAGGCTAGAGAGAAGCAGAGGGGCGCGCGAGGCCTTTTTCCAGCTAAAATATAAGCCAACCCAAGCCTGGGTCGGCTTATATTTTGCTGGAAAGGGGCTCGCGCCTCTGCTTCTCTCTAGCCTGGATCCAGGCTAGAGAGAGCAGAGGGGGCGCGCGAGGCCCTTTCCAGCTAAAATATGTCGACCCAGGCTTGGGTCAGCTTATATTTTAGCTGGAAGGCCGGCGCCTCTCTCTGCCTCTCTCTAGCCTCGATCCATGGATCGAGGCTAGAGAGAGGCGAGGGGGGTGAGCGAGGGCACCGGCTATCGCTGGGTGGGGGGGGAAGAGGGGCGAATAAGTTAAAATAAGGGATGGGGACCAAAAAAGAAAAGTAAGTAATGAAAGAAGAGGGTAGAGAAGGAAGAAAGGAGGGAAAGGGAAATAATAAGGGCGGGGGAGAATCGTACTTCACTTTCTCAATTGTCCTGAGAGCTAGTAGCTAGTAGCTACTACCTCTTATATTTATGTTATACATTACAGCTCCACTTAATTGCACTGCAGAGGTGAAGGGGAATGTTCCCCCCTTGATTTTTAACTGTTTCCCTGCTTTTCCTACTTTAGAACCACTTTAGAATTTCGTTAGTACTTAAGTTACATTTTAGCACTTTTTGGAATTTTTTTGTAAGTCTTTGATATACTAATCAACCCCCCATTTGATTTTAAAATCCCGATTTTAGGATTCTAAACCAACCCTAATACTTATATACCGCCTTTCTCAGCCTACCAGCGACTTAAGGCGGTTTACAACAAGTCAGTACATACAATATTAAAATAAACATTAAACATTAAAAACAGTATAAAACCACAACAGAAACAATAACATCAACATCATTAGCGTCTCCTAGTTAAAAGCATTGTATAATTCCATTCTCTAGTCATTCCAATTCTAATGTCAGTTACTCTGCATCGGTAAACACTTGCTCAAACAACCATGTCTTAACTTGTCTCCAAAACATTAGGAGTGAGGGAGCTGATCTAATATCCGTATGGAGGGTGTTCCATAGCTGAGGGGTCACAACTGAGAAGGCTCTGTCTCAGTGGTGCCTCTATAAGCCACATCCTCAGATATTTTGTTTCCTGAAGCTTTGACTATATATTGTTGACTGTGTTTATTTAACAGAGCCCATTAATCTGTTATTCTTTGGAAATCTACAACGGGGACTCTGGGTCCCTTTGGCCAGTCTAGTAGGGGATATCTGCTAAGCAGATGCTTGCCCCGTAGGTGGTTGGGAGAGAAGTAGGAATTCAATTAACACCTATGGCAGTCATCTAGTTGAAGGGGAGGGCTATAAAACTAGTTCTTTCAGCCATGTGACCCAGGAGGCAGAGAAAAGGGTTTTCCTTGGGGCTGGTATAAGCTTAGCTCTCATTTTAAGTCATGCAACCTGGGGAAATATTTTTTGGGTTGGCTTTCCAGGGAACCACCCAGTTTTGGATGCTTTCAGGGACTCAAGTACATTGCCCTGAGAAAGCAGGGGAAAGCACCTTCGTTAACTCCCTCCCCCCCTCCCGCTTTTGCATTTCTCAAGAGTTAAAGTGTTCATAAAATGGCTTGTTTTCAAGCCAGTGTTTGTGGTCTAGTCTCTTTATTTTCATGGTTGGACAGCAAATCCATTTCCTGACTTATTTTCAAATATATCTAATAACTTTTCAAATCACAGCAGAAAGTAATCTTTGCCCTCTAGAGTCCTAGCTGATGCAATCCAAGGACATAATGCACAGATGTTCAGTGTCCACAAATTGTATTTCTTTTTAAAACAGTGTGAGTTATAAAGTCTTACATCTCCCACCCCCTGGGAATTTCTTTTTGATCATTCTTAACCTGTGACTCAGTTCAGTATTGACAATATCTCACAGCTACTACCATCTGTGACCACCTGTTGTTTTTTTTTGAGTTTTATGTAAACTAAAATATCTTACGGAAGCAATTTCCAAATTATATCTCACACATATATAATTAGGTCCAGTTTATTTAATTACTTTACTTTTTTAGTAGACAATGGAGCAGTTTTTAGATCTAGTTGTTATATAGAGTTATCATTTCACATCTAATCTGTTTTCATCTGCTTACCCCAACGTTCAGTGTCGGTGATAGTTAAACATTTGTAATAGGAAGTCAAGGAGTAAAGAGGTTGCTACATTTGTAAGAAATATTCCAGATCCGGAGTGCAAGAAAAATCATATACCTGTTGAAGTGGGTTCTCAAATAATATTCACAAAGTTCTTCGTCACTAGTGAAAAGGCTAGTAAAGGCTAGTGGCTTCCATGACAGTGGGGTGGTACATCTGGTCCTAGTTTCAGTTCAGACTTTAAACAATCTATCCAAGGTGTTCCATCTGTTCTGGGGAACAGTATCTGTACCTTTGTTAATTGAAGTTGCTCAATATTACTCTCCTGCAAAATATTAACACCTTGAATAGCTGTTTAAAGTTTAGATTTAAAATAGGTTTGCCTTTCAGGTGTCTTGGAAGCCATTAATCCTTAATGTTGACTCATTAAGGGAGCCCTTTCACATTCTATGATCTCTCTCCCAATTTGATATATTTTGTGACTCATTTTTTTTTGTAAAAGTAAAAATGGCAGCACTATTTCAATACTGTCCATTCTGTGGAATTTGTGGGCTTTTCGGTTTCCTTCATATTTTGAGGATACATCTAGTAGTCTGAAGCTGGTGAGAAAGTGCAGAAAAACACTTTGGTGGAGGGAAAACGAGACATATGCGCTATAATGAGAATTCCATAGCTATATATCTAATTTCATAAACACGTTTTTTTTAAAAAGAAAAAGAAATTCCTCTGTATTTGAGTTTCAGACAAGTTCATTTAGGTTAACTAAACTGCTATATAATTTTTCTTTAAATATGCAGTTATTATTCCATTACAACAACTTTCAGCTGAGTGCCTCATAAGAGCATATAATCTGGATTTAATGTGGAGGGTACTGTTTATTAATTAAACATCAAATGATTATTAAAACATACTTATTGAGATTTAACAGCTTTGTCTAAGGATGTGTCTGACTGCAAATGTAATTAGCTTGGAAATAATGAATATATTATTGTGCCAGTGAATATTATATATTAAAAATTCAGTGTGTTTAATTGTGAAAATGAAATACATGGAAGTTTTTGTAAATTATCTATTAGCAAAGAAAATGAGATGCACAATATTTTAACAGCTTTTCAAAACCACATAGAACAGCATGTAACAATGTGAGTGGCAAGAGGAAGGGAAAATGAAAACATCAACTTTTCTCAACTTGTACATACTAGGTGTTTTGGACTTTATTTGTGATCAGAGACACTTAACATGTCCAAAGGACCTAAATTATTATGCCTGCATACATTCAAAGTAAAAAAGGGTCAAACCAGAACCCAGTATCTTGGCATTAACTCATATCTGTGCAACATATGACATGCCTTTGTTGGATGATGCCCATCACTATGTCATGGTTTGGAAATGTGTGGTTCTTTGTGTGTACTTGTTCAACATGTCCTATGAACTTTGCTGTGCATGGACAATAGTGGTGGTTTGTGAAAGTTGGTATTTTTTATTTCAGACAGCAAATACTAATCAACTGCTAAATATATTTACACAAGGAAGAAAGCGACAGGAAAAGAGGAAGGCTACATTATAAATAAACAGACTTAATCAAGACAGCTGCAATCCTCCGCTTGCATGACTACAACAGGCTGTTGATAACAAGGTAACCTGGAGTTCTCCCATCATAGGGTTGCCATACACTGAAGTTGACCTAAGAGTAATCAACACTAGCAGCAACATGTATTCATGTCACAAAACTCTTTCTGAATTTTTTTAATATATTGATTGATAGATAGATAGATAGATAGATAGATAGATAGATGAGAGGCCATGCAGCTAAGGGAAGGGAATTTATTAAACTACCGTAGATAACAGCATACTAGACGACTTTTTAGCCCTGAAAAATCTTATTAAAAGTTGGGGGTCGTCTAGTACGCCAGATATAAAATTTAAAAACCTAAAAATAATTAAAATAAAATAATAAAATTAAACTATTGTACCTTAGGAGGAGGAGGGTGGAGTGCGTGCTCGCTCTCTCTCTCCTCGCCACCGCTTTTGCAAGGCAGGAGGTCATCATCCGGGGGGGGGGGGCTTCTGGCTGAGTGCATGCGCAGCAAGCCGATCCCGACCTATTTCCTGCAGCATGCGTGGGATGGGCCTGCCCAGGCAGTATGGGAGGCATAGGAGCCAGGAAACTACACTTCCCATACTTCCTCAGAGGGCCCATCCCACCACGCTGCAGGAAGCTCCCCGGATGGCATCCTCCTGCCTCGTGAAAGTGGCAGTGAGGAGATTGAGAGGGAGAGAGGGTGCCCCATGGAAGGTGCTGGCAAGGCTGGCCAGAAGCAGCTTCTGAGCCTAGCAAGGCGGAGAAGGGGCAGAGCCGCGTTTGCACAGCTGATGTGAGGTGAAAATGGGTGAACGCAGTTCTGCCCCTCCTCTGCCTCGCTCGGCTCAGAAGCTGCTGCTGGCCAGACTTGCCAGACTTGCCAGCAGCTCCCTCCTTCCTTCCTCGCCTGCATCCAAGGAAGACTCTCACACGCCTCCATGCCAGCATGGGAGGAAGAGGCGGAGAGCTTTCGCTGGCCCCGCCTCAACCTTCCTTCTGCCTTCCTGCTCGAGGGCTTCCTTGCGCCAGGGATGCACACACCCTCCAGCCAAGGCAGCCCTTCCTTCGAGGCGGAGTTGTCATAAACAGCGAGTATATCACTAACTCATTATTTTAAGATGATAAGTTGGGGGTCGTCTTATAGCCCCAGTTGCCTAGTACCCCGGTATCTACAGTACTCATTATTCGACTGTTATTAGGGATATAAATAATATTCACACATTTGCTCACCCTTGAGAAAATAATCAGCCAGCACAATATTTTCCTTTCTGCACAACAGCAAAAAATAACCAATTTCCCCCATCATCACCAACCATTCCCACCTAAAAAATATTTACACAAATACATCCTTCTCCAAGAATATTGGGAATGTAAAGACTTTCCTCAGAAATTATACTCCTTAACAAGATGTAGTGCTTTGTCAATTCAAAAATATTGTCCATACATGGTAAATTATCAAAATCTTCCTCCTCCTGTTGTTGTTGTTGTTGTTGTTGATGATGATGTTATAACAATAACAAAGATATTGTTTTGGCATTTGGTTCCTTCCATATTTTGCATTCTGTGTAAAACATAATTAAAACATGCTTTCTAAAATGGGGGAGGGGCAGCTATGAGTTTAAAAAAAATGTGTCAGACTGCTGATATTTCTGCACAGTGTTCTTTTGTGGCTAAGAATTAAATAAGTGAGGAAACATATTCCTTGAGGCTATTCATCACTGCTGGCTGCATACAAAATGGCGGGTCATGTTTATGGCCTGACCAAGAATCAAAGCAGATTTAATACAAAGTAACTGGTTCACACAAATTGTGTTGCTATATGAGGCAAACATATAGTATCGGGCCCATTGACATTTCCCCATGTTAAATTCCCAGCACACTGCTCGCTGTCTTTCTTGCCCCAGCCCGGTTGGGCCAACCTGACTTCCTCTAATGCTGGGTCCCATCTCGATGAGCCAGATGTTGTGATTAATGAGGTCCCACCTGACCCTAGCACTTTGGGATGTCCTTTTGCAAAAGGCTATGTCATAAATCTTGGCCACGGCCTTACCTGCCAGCTTACTGGCCCTGATAATATGAGTGAAGTGGAGTGGCTGCTCAATTGCCAACCACGCTCAGGAAACATTGCTGTCACTACCCCCATGAACACAAAATAGCCGGCCAATGCCCTTTCCCTGCCTACGCAGTGGGCGGGGAAAGGATGTTACCTCCTCCCACGAAGGGAGACTATTGGTTCCTTGGGAATCTTCTGGGAGGGGGCGGAGGCTGCCTATTTTGGGGCAGCCTCCTGCTCCATTCCTGTTTGAGGTGTTGAAGAGACAACACCTCTGGATCATCCTGCCTAGCCTGGATCAGGTTGGTTTTTGAGGGAGCCGGACCTGGGGCTTTTGTCCTCCAGGCTGCCCTGGCCCCTCGCCCTTTGCAAGCCTCTGTAGGGTTATTTTGTTTTATTTTTTTTAAAAAAATCATTAATTAAATAATAATAAAAGGGGGGGGTATGGAAATTATATATGTATTTATGCCCAAGGCAGCAGGGCCCCAGGCCTGCTGTGTGGCAGCCTTTAGGCCTGGGCATCCCCCCCCCCCCCCTTTCTCCTTATCTATGGGCCTACTGTTAGGAATCAAGAGCTGTTAGGCTCAAAAATAACCCTCTCTGGGAGTGATTCCTCCAAAAATATAACAGAGTGCAGAATGCAGAAGTCCTAAACAACACAAACTTACATGCTGTGAGCACGGATGGGCTTCTATTCAATAGGATTGAACAGGATTGCAGATCCACAAGTCAAAATGGAGGCGGCCGCATGGCCTGCCTGAAAGAGGAAGTTAGTTTCTCAGTCTAAAGGGATTGCATTCCTGAGTGCACAAAGGGGTGGAACTTTAGGCTAGCCCCTTCTCAAAGCAAAACATTTTTCCCTTCCAGTTTCAGGGCAAAACAAACAAACAAACAAAAAAACCCCCAACCAACCAAACAAAAAAACCCTGTTACTTGTTCAACCCTATTTCCCCCCTAATTATTCTTCAATTTCACCCTTTATTTTTCAAGCATGGGTATGTGAAACTGAAAATGGAATCCATGGATTCAGGCTATACTATATTCTAGATTAATTTCTGTTTCATATAAGGCTTCAATTTACAGATATTGTATAATATGTGGTGGTGCTTTAGGAAGGGCCTTTTAGGAGAAAAGGTAGTGTCATTAAATCTGAAGGTGTTACAGATCATACTTGAGTTTGCTGCTTCAGATCTGTATGCCAAACCCTTGCTTTACAGATGATATTTGGAATGGCTGAGAGCAGAGGGGCAGTCAGGAGGCAGTGTCCAGAGAAACTGAGTCAGTTTTTCTCTAAAAATATCCTGGAGATGATCTAAGGATAAAATATTCCTCTGTGCTGTATGAGCATGTTCCAGAAGCACTCTCTCCTGACATTTCACCCACATCTGTGGCAGGCATCCTCTGAGGTTGTGAGGGCTGTTGGAAACTGGAAAATTGGGGTTTATATATCTGTGGAATGTCCAAGCCTAGGAAAAAGAACTCTTGTCTGTTTGAGGCAAGTGTGAATATTGCAATTGATCAACTGATTAGCATTGAATAGCCTTGCAGCTTCAACGCTTGGCTGCTTCCTGCCAGGGGATCCTTTGTTGGATGGTGATTAGCTGGTCCTGATTGTTTCTTGTCTGGAATTCTTTGAAAGCAAGCATTGAACAGGCAGTGCCAGCAAAGCCACTGCATGCAATGGCTGGCTTTTATCAACTGCCACATTATCCATCAAGGCTCACCTCCCCAAAGTGGTCGTTTACCTAACAACATTGTCCCTATCACTTTAAAAGTTTTCTCCCGAGGATCAGTGTGACAGCAAGCGTGCCTTGGGCTGCATTTTAAGTTTGCTTCCTTGCCTTGCAGTTCCATAAGATCACATTCTAAGGCAGGAGAAGTATTGACCTTGACGTTGTTCTTCCATTTAATACAGTTCCTCATGTGGTGGTGACCCCCTACCATAAAATCATTTTTGTTGCTTCTTCATAACTTGAATATTGCATCTGTTATGAATTATAACGTAAATTTCCAATATGCAGGATATATTTTTATTCATTGGACCAAATTTGGCACAAATTTGGCAAGACTTTGCTATTCAAACAGGCATTTGGCCTTTAATCTGCAGGCACCATATCGCGGATAACGAAGGTCGTGCGACCTGTTCTCGTGTATAGGGTCGATGTATTGTTTTATGATTTTACTGTGTTTATATATGCTGTTTTAATTCTGTTTTTAATGTTGTGAGTCGCCCCGAGCCGGATGGGAGTGGCAACGGATAAGTCCAAACAAACAAACAAATAAATACTCAACACTCCAAATTTGAATTCTGATAGGGTTGGGGGGATTGATTAGCGACAAAAGCACAGCAACCCAAACCAGGTTTATTTTATTATTATTGTTTAATAACCTGTCTAGTGAGATTGGTTGATGTTAAGGGCCAGAACAATCTGTGGTTTGCAGACACAGACTTGTCTGCCAGAAGAATGGCACCCGATATCCACTCTCCACTTCATCAGTCACTTACCAAGAGAACAAAAAATGAGTTGGGGCCCCAAATGTCTTCGTGTGCATTGATGATTAGACTGTGGTACTTCTTAAGGGGAGTTGAACAAAGGATTGGTAGATTACTGCAAGTGCCATGACTCAATACAGCACTGTCAATAACCGTGGGTCAGCTTTTTCACAATCCACACTAGGAAACCACAACCACATATGGAAAACATATAAGTTCTATAGAATTGGTAATCAGGTGTATATAGTTTTTGAAATCCTGCACCCTCAGTAGCTGCCTGGCACAGCATAATACAGAAAGAGTTATTCATTGCAGAGTTGCTCCTGGAAACTCCTAGAAGTCCCCCCCGTGTCATTGCATGTGGTACATTCACCATCTCTTCGGAGATTGGTTTTTCTCCTTTCACTCGTGTTTGCGTCACAGTTTTAAAATCCGATTACTTTTATATGTTCTAATTTTGTACTTCTGGATCTTCCTCTTTTCTTATCTGTTTTTTCTTTGTTGCAAAATGTGGCAGCAATACAGTTTACCTGAGGTTAGTCCACTACCTTACGAACACCTGGTCCAGTTGTGTATATCACCTTAGGAGTGGTTTGTCACTAGGCTCCATCAGGTCTACACTGGCAGCATTAGCTGGTTGATGGCTCAGAGTTTACCTGACACCACTAATGTTTTCCGCATCCCAGGATCAGGTGGGGTTGGTCCCGTCAACAGGGCCCATCCTATGGTGATCGGGAGCCCTGGACCCCCATGTTTTTAAGCGGTTTGAAACAGATGTGGACCAGGATTTGCCAGTCCTGCCAAGAACAGTTGTTGTTCCTTGTTGCTGCATTGACAGCATTTTTCGCTGTCTGCAAGATAGCAAGTTAGTTTCCTTCCCCAAGACGGACAAATCCCATCGTGCACCGTTATACTTGGATATGCAGATGGGTCGAGGCGGTTTTGACAATTTTTGATTCAGTTTGAAGATTGAACAACGATGACCCCCCCCCCCCCCCGTTTACGGGGCTGCGGGGGCTTGGGAGTGTGGAAATCTGCTAAAGTCTTTCCATCACCTATCCTATGACCATGGGGTCCCAATAGCTGAAGCAAAGTTAGGGAACCCTCACACTAATCCATTTTCTGTGTGAGGCTCTATCGGGTGAGATCAGCCGTCACCTCATCAGGGTTACACAGGTCAGGAAGGCTAATTTTTTAATTGGTTGGAATTTCCTGTTGGCTTTAATAGTATATCCTGTGACGGCGGTAAATGATTTTAAGGATGCACCTCAGGTGGCATCGTAGGCTCCAGGCCCAGTTGGTTCAGAGCGTACTTGGTGGGCCACTGGTTCCTTGAACAGTGACCACCCTGTTATGGCACACCCAGGGGATTACCACCATCTGGCATTGCTCGAGTGGTTCCCCATTGTCGTGTGGTCTCCTCTGGACATGGAGCTCTGCCTAATCGGTGTGCAGCCTATCAGATAATCTCTCAACGTCCATGTTATCACACACTAACGTTAAGTCACCCTGGGTGATGAGTGCCTAAAGCACTTTCATCTTGTTGCCGCAAATTTACTCATCTTTGATCCTTTCACATTGTGGGTCTCGATAATACCCTGTGTGCACTATCTTGCACGCAGTTGGAGCGCTTCAGGATTCATATGGAGTGTCACCATGCTTCATCAGGTTTAAACTGAGAGTGTTAGCTTAATGATTAAGGCCCAGGGCTTACCAGACATCACTAATGATTCCCCATCCACAAGATCATGTTGGATTAGCCCCGTCGTTGGGCCCTATTCTGTGATGATCATGAACCCTTGACACACAATTTTGAAGATTTTAAAGCAAACTTGACCTAGAATTTGCTAGTCCTACCATAACACCTTTGTTTTCATGCTGCCACGTGACAGCAATTTGTCGCTGCCTTCCGAAGTAGTTTGGTAGTTGCTTCTTAATAATAACAAATCCCATTGTGCATTGTTAAATTCAGATATACAGATGGGTCAGATGGTTAGACAATTTGATTATCTTCCAAGACAGATCAGCGAGCTAAAGGCAGCATTGTTAGGTTAGCTAGATGTAGTAATCCAAAATTGTGCCCTGTTTTAGCCCTAGCACAGTTTAAGTCATGCGTCCCAATTCTCCAGTAACTTTTTGGTCATTAAAACGGGGCCCCATTGACTAAATTTAACTCTGGGCGATAACAGAAAAGGTAGTGGAGTAAGTGGGCTGGGGCATCGTAAATTTGGTACCCATTCATTCAATATTGTGGCAGCTTCCAGCTGCACAGTTGGAATTCGAATAAACATCATAAAAGGAATGGGCAGATGAAAATCCGTGTTTTTTATGCGATACATTCACTTGATAATCTAACCAGTTTTTTCTCGTTTCAGACATGTTGGTGAAGGTGCAGAGATGGAGGATCCCTATAAGCGGGTACAGTTGTTTTTCACTGGGCTGAGTGATTGACGCTAGGACCTCCTTTGGATAGCACCTTGTTTTTACAATTTGTCAGTTCAATGGAAAGGGATACGTGCCCTTCATTGGGGTTTTTGATTCCCTGGTTGCATTTGGGTGAGCCCCTCCTGCGTGTTGGTTCTCCATTGATGAGGCAATGATGTGGGCTTACTGCAAGGTAAGGCCCTGTTCCTTCAGGCAATAAGGGATTTGTTTAGGCTGTGGCGGTCATGGCCTCACCTCGTCTCGTTTGGTCAGCAATCATACCGCGCCGTATGTGGCTGTGTGGTGGTGATGTGCGACAAATGGAGAGAGCCTGTTAAGCGAGTCAATGGTGGCAGGCATGGCCACGGGTTCGTCTCATTTGGTCGGCATTCATACCGCGCCTCGAGTGGCTGTGAAGCGGTAATGTGCGACAAATGGAGAGAGCCAGAATGTTTTCACTGTCTGACACTGCAATAGTTAATCTTCACGAATTACAGTTAGGTGGTGTTGAGGGACTTGGTGGGGGATGGAGACTGAATAGACATTCGTCTCCAATCTGTGGCGTAAATAGTTTAGGGTAATCCATAGACCCATATTCACTCATGCACTCTTCAAAGTTGTTTGGGCCAGTGCACAAATACACTCAGGTGGACGTCTGTTCAGGCTGAGGGGGATGCCATTGGTCCAGAAATTTTGAGAGCCGGTTAAGTATTTCCAGAGAGGTTTTCTTGTGTTTTCCTTGAAAGGTTGCCCAGTTTTGTGTTGCTGGGGACTCAGGAGAGTTTCCCAGTGTTGCCGAAACTCTGCTCGCTCGCGGACGATACCTCGACTTAGCCACACCTTGTTCCCTTGACACCTGAGTTTAGTGAGGTTAAACTTAAATCGGTAACTTTAAAATAAATAAAAGTTGCCCTAATTTAATCCAATTACTGTTGTCTGTCTCGTTATTTCGGGGGTTGGAAGGTAATGCCCTTTCCCTGCCTACGCAGTGGCGGGGAAAGGATGTTACCTCCTCCCACGAAGGGAGACTATTGGTTCCTTGGGAATCTTCTGGGAGGGGGCGGAGGCTGCCTATTTTGGGGCAGCCTCCTTCTCCATTCCTGTTTGAGGTGTTGACCCACCACTCCCACCCGGTTACAGTATAGTGGTCACCTTAGGGGCCGGGTAGGAATTTTTCCCCTTCTACGAAAGAAATAATAATAAAAAAAAATAGGGGGGTTTTTTGCCTACCCTGTACTGTTACTGGGACTTTCTGGGATGGCGGTTCTATAAATAGGACAGCGTAAATAGTTTAGGGTAATCCATAGACCCATATTCACTCATGCACTCTTCAAAGTTGTTTGGGCCAGTGCACAAATACACTCAGGTGGACGTCTGTTCAGGCTGAGGGGGATGCCATTGGTCCAGAAATTTTGAGAGCCGGTTAAGTATTTCCAGAGAGGTTTTCTTGTGTTTTCCTTGAAAGGTTGCCCAGTTTTGTGTTGCTGGGGACTCAGGAGAGTTTCCCAGTGTTGCCGAGGGGTCGTTCGCTCGCGGACGATACCTCGGCTTAGCCACACCTTGTTCCCTTGACACCTGAGTTTAGTGAGGTTAAACTTAAATCGGTAACTTTAAAATAAATAAAAGTTGCCCTAATTTAATCCAATTACTGTTGTCTGTCTCGTTATTTCGGGGTGGGAAGGTAATAGGCGGGTCCTCGTTGTCTAGAAAGGAAGTCAGCAATGAAGGGGCAGGGGTTATACCTTTTCCCCATGCAGAGCAAGGGGCATCTGGTGTGCTGCCGGACTCGGACCTGCTCCTAATGGTGCACTTGGGGAGCCCCGGCACCAGTGCTGCTGTCCTCTAATAGTTCTCCCTATTTAATATCCCTGGTAACCAAGAAGTGTTTCCTTCCAGCTATTTTGCCCTTACAATTGTTTTTTAAAAAAAACAACAACAACAACAACAAACTCAACTATACTACTGACCATCTTAATTCTTAAGACAAGTAGATCCATATTGTGTGCATGAGGAATAAACAACGGATTTGCTATTAAATTTCAAACATATATAATTCTAGGATGGTGGCTGCTCTTTTGAGTGTACTATTGCATACTAAGTGTTCACCATTAATACAAAGTAACTGGTTCACACAAATTGTGTTGCTATATGAGGCAAACATGGACCATGATACTTGTACAATTGCATTGAGATGTTGTTCATTGCATATCAACTTGCCTACTGGCTTTGATTATTTATCACCAGCCAAAAGGCTACAAGCATACTCTTTTACTCTCCACAATGTTGTTGGTATTTACTGCTTTAACAGATTTGTGATCTGAAATAAAAATATAGAATTCAGTTCAATACAGATATCCTACCATTCATTTGGGCTGTCCCCTGATGACAGAGAGCTATACAAAGGCAGAGATGTGCAACAACATTCTGTAAGTCAGTAAAACACTGAAATTGTTGTGTGCTATAAATGATGGGAAAAGCTTTTCATTGTTCCAAGAAGGCATAAATGCAACTAGCAATAAAGATTGCTATTCCAACAAGTAACTGAAAGCTTGATGTTAATGAAGAGAAGTAGAGACACAAAATTCCAAGTACAGTTTATATTTGTTGTATGTGATAAACCTTAACTTTCCCCATATGTCTTGCTTCCATAAAGAGAGAGGATGTGCAGATTTAGCAATAGAAATAAACAAGATATATAATGTGGGGGAGAAAAGGTATTTTGTACATAAAATGGGAGGTATACCTTGAACAATGGCTGTTGCAGGCACACTTACCAATAAATTATGAGTTTTCTATTCTGAGTATATGTATCTGATGACTGACTATAGAATAACTAGACCAGGTACATAAAGTTAAATTAAATAAGGACCACTTTATTTTATTTACTTGCCCTATATCCTATATAAGAAACTGGATCCAAGAGGAGCAAGAGGTGGTGAGTAACTTGAGACACCAGCTGGGAACAGGTTTCAAGAGAAGAACTTTATTACCTGCAAGGATGAGGGAAGGTTGAAGAGAGAGAGGGCCTTGAAGGGAAAAATACTAGTTGTAAACACAGAGCTCAAAAGGAGGGAAGAGGAAAAGGGGGGGAAGAAAAGGGAGAGGGAAGGAAAAGGGAGGGGAGAATGCAAACTTCTGAGGAATCCTTGTGCCTGCTGATAAGAGAGAACAAAAGGAAGAAAAAGTTCACTGAACTTTGTGTAGGCTCAAAAAGTTCTTACTATAAAGCACCGAGCTGTGTCTCTGATCTCATGGCATATTTCTTTCTCTGCTGGTCACCCTCAGTTTTGCTCTGGCCAAAAATAAAGCTTTAGTTTGGATCTCCTGTCTCTAGTGTCAATTTGGAAGAAAAGATTCTAGATACTCACCAACACCTTCTATCTTCTATTACGCAAAAAAAGCTACGTCCCAAGGACAATCCAATAGTTGGCTTGCACCACAACAGGCCACTTGTTTGTCACTCCCAGTGCTAACCTAAAGCATGCTCCTTTTTGGATCAGAGGGAAGTATCAATAAATGAAAGACAAGCTTTGCTGATTTCATTGTTAAGTACATACCAACTCTCATATCCATCTGATTTGCTCCCTGCCTCTTCAAATTGTTTGACCTTCATTTCATCCACCCCCCCCCCAAAAAAAGTCTATTGTAACTTGCACTCTGCAATGTGAAGAATTGGGCACCAAGGAGATGGATTGCAAGGGGTCTTGGCTCCACTTTTATCACCAAATCAGATAAGTAGCTGAAACAGCTTGAAGCTTCCTCCTTAACAGGACTTGACAGGAGATGAAGGAAGGCAGACAGACATTTTTTGAAGTCCAACAAATTAAGAAGGAGAAACTTTGTAGTAACATTCTATGAAATAGAAGATCCTGAATAATCAAACACTTGACATCCAGAGGTTGCCACCTATAAATGTTCCAGCAGCTATGGAGAAATTGTTATTGTTTGTAGCTATTTAAACTCCTTGACTGGCCATGGTCTTATTTTATTTATTTATTTATTTACAATATTTATATTCCGCCCTTCTCACCCCACAGGTAACTCAGGGTGTATTACAATGTACACATACATGGCAAACATTCCATGCCATAGACACAACACATATAGACAGATAGTCAGAGGCTATTTAACTTTTTTCTGGCCACCAGGGGAGCTGTTGCTTCACCGTCCATCTGCGACACTGATGAAGTACTTTCCGCATTCCCCACATGCTTTTTGCTGGAGATTTTTTATGGCCTTGTAAATTTGTTAAGTTAGCCTCCCCACACATAGGTGGTACCTAAATTTCCTACTTGACAGATGCAACAAGCTACACAAAATTGGCCGGAAGCTCACTCCAACCCGGGCTGCCTTCGAACTCATGACATTTCGGTCAGTAGTGATCTTAATGCAGCTGACACCCAGCCAGCTGTGCCACAGTCCCGGAATAGTTTCCTGGAATATCAAACAATTCCATGTATGCATCTGCACTATCAAATTAATGCAATTTGATGTGAGTTTAACTACCATATCTCAATAATATGTAATCCTGGAATTTGTATTTTATAGTTTTATGAGGCACCAGAACTCTTTGGGAGAGAACACTAAAGACCTCATAAAGGTATAACACCCAGGGTTTCATAGCACAGAACCATAACAGTTAAAGTGATATCTAACTGCATTAATTTAACAGTGTAAATGCAGCCTATATCTCTTTTTTTTAAAACAAATTTTTATTTTATTTTAACACACACAAAAAAACATACCAAACACTCACAGAACATTTACAATTCCCACCACCAACATGAGGATTATTCCCTTTTACATATTCATTTCTTATGGAGACATTTTTTTATATCTTTATCTTTATACCTTTCCATTCTATATACTATATAACATTTGTATCCTATTTCTTATGGCTTGATCTCCAGAATGATTCATAATATGATTCTTTACCCTTGTCCATCTTTCTTCCATTTTTCTCATTCTATTTTCATTAATTTTTGAAGCATTTAGTTTCCCATTCATAATTTCAAATTCCATTTGTTCCACCATATAATGATACCATTTGTTTACTGTCCATTTTGATTTATCTTTCCATCCTAATACTATTACTGCTTGTGCACATTCTATTATTGCTTCTTTTATTTCCCTATCATTTTCCGTTTTCACCATTTTTTCCTATTACCGCAATTTCCTTTGTTATGATCCACTCATTTCCTAGAATTTGTTTTGCCTGATTTTGTATAGTCTGCCAAAAATGTTGTATATATTCACATTCCCACATCATGTGCATAAATCGCCCTTTCTGTTGGCATCCGTGCCAGCACTGACTACTCCTTTTTTTATAGTAGTATGCTAATTGACAGGGTGTACGATACCATTTATGCAGTATTTTCCTCCTCATTTCTCGTACTTTGGTATTCCTTTTCATCCCTATAATCTCTACCACATTTCTCATCTCTTGTTCTGTAATTTGTAGCTCCATTTCCACATACTTTTCAAATCCCGTATTGTACCTCCATCTGCCTCTAATAGCATTGTATATATATTGCTGGCCTGTGCCTTCATTCCTTCCCATTTGTCTCTTATTATCTTTTCAAAGGTGGTATCTTCACTCTTAACCATATTAATATTATCTTTTATTCTACAGTATGCACAAATTGCTCTTATCTGTAACCAATTTTCTTGTCCAAGCCATTGTTTAATTCTATTCTCCCTTACCATTCCCTCTTTGTTATATAATTGTTCTACCCTCACTATTCCCTTTTCCTTCAATATCTGGATATTTCTATTCATATTTGATTCCTTATCCTTGTTAATTATCCATACTGTTGACATTTTGGATTTTAAGCTACTTATTTTCCCTTGCCATTTCTTCCACACTTGCATAGTTCCTTTCATTGGTCCTATTAATCTATCTATATTTCTTTTATCCCATTTTCTAAAAATTATTTCTTCACAACTTACTCCATTCATTTCCTTTTCAAATCTCACCCATTTTTTATTAGTCACTTGTAGTTCTATTACTCTTTCAATTTGGAAGGCATCACTATATAGTTCTAGACATGGACATCCCCAACCTCCTTTCATTTCTTTTGCAATTATCAATTTTTTCCTTACTCTTGGTCTTTCCCCCCCTTCAACCCAATTATTTAATTTCCTATCCCATTCCTTTAATTTTGTCATCGGAGGAATTCCTGGGAGATGCAGCCTATATCTCATCCCTCTCTAGCCTTGGGTATCTGAAAGTGTTCTGTACTGTAAATTATGGGAAAGGCTGACTTTGTGGGATGTCTTTTGGACTGGCTGAGATCTTGCCCTATTTCTCCCATCATCTTTTTGATTGACCTCATTGTACTTAAGCCAATCTATTCGGACAATTGCCACCTGTAGGCACAGAAACAGAGCATGCACATTTTATGTATATTGCGGAAATGTATGCATTCCTTGTTCACTTTCATTTGCACTATCTGAATGTGACTCCCCAGGGTTTCAATCAAGATTCCTTCTTAGTCCTACCTGGAGGTCCTTGCTGATACTCTGCTATCCAAGTTTTAACTAACCCCAGTTTTCTTCGTTTTCAAAATCTGACCAGATCAGCTGTATTCAGTTTGGTATAATGGTGTGCCACCATACATGTTTTTTGATGTGAAAATTTGATCTTGATTTCATGAATATATGGATTTCTGATAGCATATTATGTTCAGGTTTGCTTTCAGGTTCATTAGGTAGAAATTGGGTAATCCGATTCAAAATGAACTGCAAATACTTGTCCTATTCTTATGTTCAATTGGAATTAATACTATTTAATTCCAGAAAACTTTCCTTTGTATTACTAAGTAATTGCTACCCACAAAATTATTTTGGAGCAAATCTTTCTCATAACTCTTGGTTTTGTGAGCTGCTTTTTCAGTACAATATACAGATGCTCTCTTCCCATGCACTGCTTATTGGTATTACTACCCAAACACGTTGAAATCTTTCCAGATTTTATTAGCTCTCTGTTTTTTCCAAATAACATTAAAATTAGAGGTGTTTCATTATTTTAAATTAAATATTTATTATTTTATTAAGTACCATTATATGTTCAGTTCAGTTTATTCATTAAAATCAGAAGATAGATATAGCTTTTTGCTTGTAGCTTTTAATTGATAGTATTACCATAAAACATTTAGGTATTTGTTTTCAGCAGTGAGTCGTCAATTAATTAAATAATCTCTCCAAATAAAGAGATTAGCTGTTTTATCAATAGTACTGTGCAGGTCAAAGCCAACAATAGCATGAAAAGGATTAAACTAAAGCTTATTTAATATGAGTCCTGCATACTAATGAGGAACAGCAATTAAGAAATGATTATTTAAATGAAGGCTGAAGCCTGTGATATTTCCCTGTCTCCTTTTTCAACTTACACATTTAATTTAGCTAGTAAGCTGAGGTTTCACATAAATTATGTGCCACAACAAATAAGTACCCAGATCATTGTAGAATTTAAATTTGGATGGAAAACATGAGTCGCACCAGATGTTGTTGGATAGCATGTTCTAGCATCCCCCACCATTTGCAATACTGGCCATGGCTACTGACAATTATAATCCATCAATATCTGAAGGCCCATTTTGGTGCCTATTTTTAGCTATAAGGGTAAGGAGAAACTATGGTCCTACAGATGTTAGATTGTAACTGTTGTAGTTGAGTCTGAGGCTGAGAGAGAGGAGCCTGTAGTTAGAAATGCTAAACGGTCTACTCAGGAGCAAGAGTCGGATGAGGAGCAAGAAAGGAAGAGATTAAGGCAAATACTTAGCTATTCTTCTGGGGATGAAATATTTCTGGGTTTTTCAGAGGATGATGGGAGTGGGCATGAGGAGCAGGCAATGGGAAGTGGGGATAAGGGGTCACAGAGAACTGAAGGTGACTCTAGTGAGATGAATTGGACTGATGTGCAATAGATACGGGGATCTTTGCTTGGAACCCACCAGCAGTTATTCATTTGCGGGGTTCACGAGAGATGGAGAATGGGGTAATGGAAATGGGGACTGCTGGGTAGAGCTAAGTCACTGCAGGAGACGTATTGCCTGGCGATAGAGACAAAGGGTGGCATGGGAGAAGATGTTAGCAGCTGAAAGAGATGGGGAAGGGGGTTGGTGCTATTAAGTTCTGAGGAGGACTGAATAAAGGGGGCTTGCAATTAACCATTACTTGCAGCTGGCAAGTGTTGCTCTTGCCATCCAGGGCGTTGCCTCCTGCCTTGGACCGCTGCTGGACTGACCGTTTGACTAGCTGTGGACGTGGAATCCTGGACTTTGGTATTGTATTTCGTGGGTTTCCACATCTTGTGTCCTATCTTCGGCTGCTCCACCTTAAATTCCTTCTGTGCTAGATTCTGCTGCTCCTTGGTGTTGGATTCCAGAATTACCTGACTTCGCTGCTTCATTCGCATTCCACCTGGCTGGACTAAAGGCTTGTTTTGACTCTTCTACTCCATCTGCATTCCCCTGGCTTGACTAAAGGAACGTTTGGCACTTCTACTCCATCTGTATCTCTCCTGGTTTGACAAAAAGACTGTTTTATGCTTCTGCTTTGTTTGTATTCTGCTTGGCTGGTTGATACCTTTTGTGCTCACTCTCTCAGCCCTATATCAGTTGTGAAGAAGCCTGAACTGGGTGTTTACTTTGTGTTTGATCTCTTTATCAACTTGCTGTGCCTCTGGACTTTTTTGAGTCACAGTGAGAAAGTTTGGGACTTTTGTTAATAAACTTTAACTGCTAAGTTTACTGTGCCTGGCTTCTTAAGGTAGTCTGTATCATGACAGTAACTGTCAGAAGACTCAATGACGTTGATTTATAGTGAAGGAGATGGATATTGCAATCCAAAAACATCTGGAAGATCTTCCTTGTTTAGCATGACCTCAAAAGAGCAGTGCACATTGAGATTAGTTAACAAAACACATCTCATCAAAATCTGTGTGGAAGGAATCGTTCTATTTGTTCTTCTCTTCCTCAGTTCCTCATATAGAAGAACATGGAGGAGGGGATTCAAATTTAGTAGGAAATAATAATTTCCCATGTTTTCCTTTAAATCATTTTGCTGTTATCTGTGTACAAATCTCACTACACACAATTGATTTATTTGTAGAGCATTTTGGTCATTGTATTTTTTATTTTCTATTAGGTTTTATGGGTGTGGGGTTGTTATAATGTTATCAGATGCTATTTTATATATCCCAGGGCTTATGGTTGTATGTTATGTTATGTAACTGTTACTTATTTTTTATACTGGAAGCAGCTTTGAGTCCCGTCCCAAGAGAAAAGTGAGATAGAATATAATAATAATAATTATTATTATTATTATTATTATTATGATAAAAATCATCTAGGGACTTTTTTCAATCAACATAACCACCTTCACATTTTGGATTCTCCACAGGGAAGCTGAAACACATACTGTCCTATTGAGGATTGACAAGTTCTTTTATTGTCTCGGTGTAATGTAATTATTATCCATTAGTGGAATTACATGATTCTAGCATTATACAATTCCCATGTACAGAAATAGGCATGCCTAGAAAACCAATGCATTCTCATCCTTGACCTGTGTTCCTCAGACACATCTGCATGAACAATGGTTTCACGTGTACAAATTCACCTCCATTGCTGTCAGCTGAATATTACCATTATAAAAGCTCAGATAATTGCTCCACAACTTTGAATACATAAGTCGATAACAGGATACTAGCTCAGAAAGTGTAGATTGATTTCAGCTGCTCTGAAAGCGTAACCACAAAGCAGTATTTCAATTTTTGAGAACTCCTTCTTTGTGAATTTGATAGAGAAAGAGGAACTTTCCATGGATTTCACTTCAAGATAATAAAAAACAAAAGATCGAGATGTGGAGATTTCCACATATTGGTTCTTATAATTGCCTCACACAAGCCTGTATTGTTTGTGTGTTCACAAAAAGCCAGATAAGGCTATTGTTATTATCTCTCTTTTTTTCAAAACCAAAACTGACATTCAATATTTCTATTTAGAGAAAGCAGTTACAAACTAGGACTTTTCAATGAGAGAAAAGTATTTTAATGCTATATTTCTCCCTAGTTAAAATATTACCTGTTCACATTTTTTCATACCTCCCCCCATGTTATAGAACACTAGCAGTAAAACAAATTGCAGGTAGTCTTCAAGTTTAGTTGTTTGCTTGTTTATTTATTGTGGTATTTGTATACCACCCTTTTCAACCCCGAAGGGGACTCGGGGCATTTCAAAGTATTGGCAACAATTGATTGATTGATTGATTGATTTTATTATTCATGAGTCGCCCTCCACGTCAGTGCTCCGGGCGACTTACACACAAAAACACATAAAAGAATTCAATAGTTAAAAGCTAAAAGAATAAAAAGATTAATTAAAATAGTTCCAGTAGCTCAGGCTAAGTCTGGGAGGTGTCCTTAGCCATAAGCCTTTCGGAAGAGCCAGGTCTTCAGTGCGGTCAGGAACTGGGGCATGTCCCGGATGGCTCTCTGATCCGCCGGCATCAAGTTCCAAAGGACAGGGGCCGCGATGGAAAAAGCTCTCCGTCTCGTGGTGTCGAGGCGGGCCTCACTCACACCTGGGATGCGGAGAAGGTCCCTGTTTCCTGAGCGCGGCGACCTTAAATGAGCTGGTTTGGACAAGCGGTCTTTTAAATAAGCTGGGCCGGCACCATGGAGGGCCTTAAAGGTAAGTGACAGGATCTTGTGGATGGCTCTGAGCTCGACTGGCAGCCAGTGCAGGCGCTGCAGAGATGGCGCGATATGGCATCTCAGTGGTGTCCCGGTGAGGAGTCTGGCGGCTGCATTCTGCACCAGCTGGATTTTACGAGTGGTTGACTGCGGCAACCCCACGTACAAGGCATTACAGTAGTCCAGCCGTGATGTCACTGTGGCATGGACCACAGTAGCCAGCGCATCTGATGGAAGGTAAGGTGCCAGTTGACGTGCCTGGCGTAGGTGGAAAAAAGCTCCCTTACTTGTCGCAGCAACCTGGGCCTCCAGTGAGAGTCTCGAGTCTAGTATCACACCGAGACTCTTCACCGACGGGGCCGGGATCAGTGGCTCTCCCTCAAAGAGAGGCAGCGGAATGGGTGGCTCTGGGCGTCCCGGCCATAGAATTCAATGCCTTTGAAAAAAAAGCAGTTTAAAACATCAAAATGGACCCTCCCCTGAAAAAAAAACATTAAACATTATTAAACACAGCACATATCACACAAAAACATAGCCATTGTCCGTAAACAGTCCTGGATCATTGCACTTTCAACTTTCACTTTCACTTTAAATATTTATATGATGGGCCAAACACTTGGTTCCACAGCCAGGTCTTTAGATGTTACAGCCATTCGACTTACAAATGACTTATAATTAAGAACAGGGGTGAGACAACAGGAAGTGAGAGAAATCTATCCCCAGGAAGAAACATTCACTTCTGAATGAGTTATTATCATGAGGAAAACTTGTCTCCACTGAAGCTTCCTCACCAATACTTTTTCTATAAGCCACGTTTTTCAAAATCCAATTATCGCAGGGACAGAAAGTGAAAGGTAATTTTGTGACCAGCGGCACAGACAACAAAACAAACACCACTGGGGTGGTATTCCTTTCCTATGCTATCCAAAACTTACATATATCTGGAGTTACACTTTTCTGACTTACATACAAATTCAACTTAAGAACAAACCTACAGCAGCTATCCTGTTTGTAACTTTTGGACGGCCTGTCTGTACAAATTTGATTGGATTCTTCGTCCTCTGAAGATCTTTATTTCAGCTCACACTTGTAGC
This sequence comes from Anolis apletophallus, assembly GCA_030556195.1. Taxonomy (NCBI): domain Eukaryota; kingdom Metazoa; phylum Chordata; class Lepidosauria; order Squamata; family Anolidae; genus Anolis; species Anolis apletophallus. The sequence goes on from JARBWK010000007.1 coordinate 33,785,585, forward strand.
ACCACCTACTGGTTTTCAAAACAGATCCCAAGGCAAAAGGAGCAGATCATATATTGGTGCTAAATGCTAGACTTTGTGACAAAACTTAGACTTGAAATAAAATAATCAAGGGAATGCATTCTAAATAACATAGCTTAGGAAATTCTGGTGATAGCTAATTATAGCTTTGCAAATAGTGGAGCTAGCTTGCAATTAATCCCATACAAGGATAGTCAGTTCCCTTTTTATTCAGTCACTCAGTGATAGAGCTGTTAGACAATGAATAAAGGGAAATCTCTTCAAACTGGGCAATAAACCAATAAATCTATTTATAAAAATCAGTATTTTCCTGGATTTGTGTGGATGAATTTTGGGCAAAGAGCGATGGCATGTTGTATCTAAAGCTCAAATATATGCACACTAAAATATTTTTCTGGTATTCGAAGTACTTGAACAGATGTGAAGATATAGCAACAAATCCAGATAAAATATATTGTCAGCCTACATATCCTACAGAGAGGGATATTTGTGTTTATATCCAAGAAAACCCTATGCAAAAAAAAGTCCAACCTTGACGTTAGGCAAAGTGTTCACATGGTCATTTTCTAAATGCTATCTAAATGCTATCTAAATACTATGTATCCACCTAACTAAAAAATACTCCAAATATAGTGGTGTACCCTGCCCCCAAAAGACTCCTGTGATTATGATCAACCAGTAGAGACTAGGCTTGTGCATGGATTTGCAATGGACATTTACCTTCAGCTTGTTCAGTTGGCCTGGCTGGTTCCGAAGCCCGTAACATGGGCTCAGCCACCATTTTTTTTTACCAGTCGCAGCAGAACAGTGACTGTCAAAAACTGGCTGCTTTTGGTCATACCTGGAGTGCACAGAGGGAGGCAGCTGCTACAAGGAAAAGCATGATGGGGAAAAGGCACAATTTCAGTACTTCCAAATCAAGAGAGAAGAGAGAGCTTTTTAAAGGAAGCCCAAGGTAGGATATCTCTAGGTTGACACCTCCTCCTTTTGTGGGACATGGGAAGCCTCCTTAAATGCCTTGGAGAACTGTCTACTGCAGGGAGAGAGCACACACGCCTGCAGCTCCCCTTTCCTCTAGAGTAAAAACAGTTTTAACAAAGCATTAAACTCAGTCTCCTCTATAGACAGAAGGGAAAGGGTCGCAGAAAGAGTGGTATCTTAACATTGATGCTTTTAATCCATGTCTTAATGAAGGATATAAGGACAAACATGATACCTAAAATGATGGAAGGGGAGACTGTGGGAAGTCCCCCCCCCCATTGCCATCAATAGGCCAGATAGAAAACCAATTCCATGCCTGTGAGGATGTTCTGCTCCACAGCGGTAGGAGGGATTTCCTATCCTTCTTTCCGAACATAAAACTTTTTTACCAGATCCTGATGACCTGGTTCAGGAAAGTTGTTAACTCTTAATTTAAAATGGCACTGCAGGCATCAAACAGCAAATCAATCAACCAATCAATCCATTCATCTCTATATATAATGAAGCAGAATGTTTGTATGCGTCTGTGCGGAGGGATATGTGGCCGCTTTCTGATTGGCTCCCACTGTGGGAGAATTTGCATAATGGATTCTCATTGGCCAGCACCACCAACATTCCAACACTCTAAAGTGGCATGGGGGGAAGGCCTGAGGCAGTCAGGCATGGTGGGAGTTTAAGGCCAAAACACTTTGCGGCCCCCAACAATGACAGAACAAGACCAAACTAGGCAGACAGAACCCCCAAGACCCACTCTACGTCCTGGTGGAGTTTGAGGGAGGAAAGCACATGGATGACGGGACTTGCAGTACTTTTAACTCAGTTGCTTAGAGCACTGCGGCCCACACCAATGACGGATCAGGACCACACTTGGCACACAGAGGCCCAATGGCCCACTTTACAACCTGGAGAAGTTTAGGACATGTTGGGCCACAAATGATGGGATTTGCAGTATCTTCACCCAATTCACTTCCCACAGAACACTGTAGCCCCTACAAATCACAGACCAGGCCCAAACTTGGCACACAGAATACTCATGACCCACTCTACATCCTGCTACAGTACTAAGAAGGATGGCCCATGAATGATGGGATCTGCAGTACCTTCACTCACTTACTGAAACCACTGCAACCCTCATCCAATGACCACTGCAGACCAAACTTGGCCCACAGAGTCCCCATGACCCACTCTACATCCTGGTGCAGTTTGAAGGAGGATGGAACATGGATGATGGAACTTGAAGTACCTCCACTCACTTCCTGATACTGCTGCAACCCTCATCCACTGACTGATTGAGACCAAACTTGGCACACATAATCCCCATGACCCACTATACATCCTGGTGCAGTTTGGAGAAGGATGGACCATGGACGATGGGACTCGCAGTACCGTCACTAACTTCCAGAGACCACTGCAAGCCACATAACCAACTGATAAAGACCAACCTTGCCACACAATGCCTTTCTCAATTAACCCGGGCACCACCGGGTCCCCAAGCTAGTTATATATATATTAAAAACACCGCAAGTTGTTCTTACACTCCTTTTCTATGAGTACTAAGTTTCAGGTATCTATCTCTCATACTCACACAGACCTAACTGAACCACATTCTCTTTTCTTATAGAAGACTGCACTGTATTTATTTCATTTTCATGCCATCTTTCTATAAAAGCACGTGAGACAGTTTAAAATGTTAAAGCTTTAAAAAAGAAGTCACTGATGACCTCTTCTTGATCTGATTATTTCTTCACAAATCTCCTTGACCAGGAGATCTGCTGTGCTTCAAGGCACACATGTTTTTCAAGAAGTCTTTTGAAAGGATAGCAAAGGAGATTCCTACCAGTATATTAGCCAGTGAATTTGTGTCATGTCTCTTATACAACAAGTTATTAGAAGCTGTTGATTTAAAAATAATGTTGTAAGGTCTACTTCCTCACAGCAGTCTATTTTTACATATACATGTTTCTCAGCAGGCAATTTAAGTGGGAGTCTGCCCTTCAGTTCATATAGGAAGCTATTATCTTAGCTATCTCTTGGGAAGCCTTAAAGGAACTGACATTCAGTGACTTCTTCTCAATAGCTTGCATTGTCACAGTTACATCACACACCATTATTTATAAGCCGATGATGATGATTATCTCACCTTGGATTAATCTTCAGCAGACCTTTACAATAGCCAATAAGTGGTGATATAAATTGCTGATAACAGAGCTAAAAGTGGTACAATTGGCAGACAAGTGTGTTTTATAGAGTCCCTAAAGCAGTTACCTTGCAGCGGAGTTTGGCATATTGATGAGAAAAAGTCAGTTGCCTTTATAGGGAAAAGAGAAAGTGTTGAGTAGCTCTAGCTCAGGAGTGGTATGCTTTGAAATCTGAAGAGGTGCATCATCTCTTGGGTTCCTTAGGAGCTCTTTAGAGCTGTAATGCTTCTTGAAAGCACATTTCTAAGTGATTGTAAGTGAGGGCATATTGTTCCTAGCCACCTTTTGAGTGAGTGATTGAAACAACACTATTTTACAATGAATGGGTTTTAGGTCACATTTGTCATTTTTAAGCTGGAAAAAAACCCCAAACAAACCATAATTTGAGCACTGAATTTTCCTGAGATTAGTGTTGATATTTTTGTGTAAGTGCTTACATAGACATTCTGTGTAGCAGGGTCATGTAAAACTTCAGTAGCCCTTTGGTAACTGCTGTGGTTTGACTCCAGGACACACACACACACACACACACACATGGATACCAAAATCATTGGATACTCAGGTCCCATTAATTACAGTTTCATAGTAAAATGGTGCCCTTTATGTAAAATGGTATCAATGAATTTGTGGATTGAGCAGGGCAATGATTGTAGAATGATTCAAGAGAAACATGATGTGAGGATTGGGTACCAAGAAGATACATTTTAAAAGGGATCCAAACACTGAGAATTGATATAACTTTAGTATTACGAACTAACAAAGCTATATTTTGAGCTACAAATGCAGTACAATCCTTGTATCCATAGGACTGGCATCCACAGGTTCATTGATCGACAAAATTTGTCCTCCAAGGTATTTTCTAGATCCTGCCACCTGATTCTATGATATTCTTGTGCCATAAGGACTTCATTTCAATAGATTCACTATTATCCACTATTTTATGTATCCACACAAAGTCTACAAACATATCCCTTAATACCTGTCAGAATGTGATTTTCAAATGTTTCAGCAATTCAACCATTGTATAATATGCTGTATTGTGTAACCAGGCATTTATGGGGTTAAAACAGCAGAAGCAAAGTTCAGGATTGCTTTGAGCTTCTGCTGTGTAAACATGCTGATAACAGAGACTGTGCTGCCTGTTTTTAGTTGCCACGCTGCTCCTGCTTGGATAAGCAGAGAGCTGAATTGCTCTGATGAATGCTTTAATATATTTGCTCACTGTATGAATAAAAGAACTTTCTAAGTTCAGAACCGGCTCAGGATCGTCACTGGTACGCGGACAAGGGTTATGGGCCCAGCACACTTCCGCCGCGCCAGTATTCGAACTGCTGCCCGTAACGAAATGAAGAAATGCTGACCGGAGAGTGCCTGGAGGTGAGAGATTGATGGATGGCCGGAGAAGCCAAAGCTCACCAATGCAAGCCAGTGAAGCAGGCCTGTGAGAGGAGGATAAATGAGTGAGTAAAAGCAAACAGAAGCTCTGCCCGGGTTCGTTTATAAAGGAGGCTGCATTTCATCCTTGAGGTGACTGTCAGAAAGCCAAACAAACGTGGCTAGACGTAATCTCGGGAGCCGAGAGTTACCCAGAAAAGGAAGTGCAGATTAATCTCCTGGACTTAAGATTTTTTATTGTTGCTGTGTATCCAGTGTTTGACCCAAGAAGGGGGCAGAGCAGAGAGGAAAGGAGAGCAGAATGGCTGGAATCAACCCAACTAGTTTGATTGAGAAGCTAAATGATACAAACTACTCAGAATGGGCTGTGTTTATGGAGAATCTACTGGCCCGGGAGGGGCTGCAGAAGACGATACTTGGGACGGAGGCTGATGCAGGAAAGATTTTAAAAGGCAAATCTACTTTGATCCTTTGCCTGACTCCTGACCAGCTGGTTCATGTCCAAGGACTGCAAACAGCTAAAGAAGTGTGGGACGCGCTGAGAGCTGTGCATCAAAGAGAAAGCTCATTAGGTAAAATGATTTGGAGCAAGAGATTGTATGGTGCAAAATTATCAGAGGAAGGAGATGTGAAACAGCATGTAGACATAATGAAGAAATTGTTTGTGGAGTGTCGAGTAAGAGGTGTGAAGATCACTGACGAAAATCGAGCCTACATCATGATATCCAGTATGCCATCAAGTTGGGATTTTTTGCTGCATTCTCTACAATCTGTGAGAGCACTGGATTTATCATTGGACTTGGTTACAAGCAGAATTCTGGAGGAGTTGGACAGACGGCGTTTTGATGAGGAACAAAACAGGTGGTGCAAACCAGAGGTGGCATGTTTTCCACAGGAGATGGAGGAGGAAGATTACCACGAGACACCGACCTTGGCTGCTGCACACATAGTCAAAACACGGAGGTGTTTCGGGTACAACAGAGTCGGGCACCTGTTAAGGAACTGTCCTGCAAGAAGGCAACAGCCCAGAGGGGGCGCCAGAGGAACTGGAAAATATCGTGGGAGAGGCCGTGCTGATGGGACTACAACCACCACACCCAGAGTCCTGATTGCTGATGCAGAGACTAATAGTTACAATGAAGTGAAGTGGGTTTTGGACTCAGGGGCAACCCACCACATTGTGAATGATGTTAAAATGTTGCAGAATGTTCAATCAACCCAGGGTTCGAATTTGACCCTTGCAGACGGGTCAGTGAGAGAGTTCTCAAAATATGGATTGTGTTTCATTTCGTGTTTAAAAGTATATTGGGAAGATGTTCTATTTGTACCTGGGATATAAACAAATTTATTGAGTGTTGCCACTTTGACTGAACATGATTTCAAAGTAGTGTTCAAAGGCATTTACTGTTATGTATACAATTCAGAAAGGAAATTGATTGGAAAGCGGGTGAGAAGAAACAAATTGTATGAGATGTTTGAAAAATTCAATGAAAACATGAATGAGAATGTAGAAGTTTGTTGTGTAAAGAGTAATATACAGCATGACAGATGTATACACCAATTACATAGAATTTTGGGCCATGCTGATATGGAAATTCTTGAAAAGACATTTAATTTGAATCATGACTTTCAGTTAGAGAGCTGTAGCATTAAATTGGATTGTTCTGTTTGTGCAGCTGTGAAAAGAACACCCATCAAAGTCCACAAGAGGACTAAAATAAGGGCAAATGATTTGTTTGAGAAAGCACATATGTATGTTGCTGGACCCTTTGAAGAGAGTTGGGGCAGTTCCAAATATTCTTTGATTTTTGTTGATCGATTTACCAGGTATGGGTTTATATATTTCTTGAAGGATGTGTCAGAAATAGTGGACAAGACCACGAGGTGGTTAGACATGGTTGAGGGGGTATATCAAAAGAAAATAAGCACATTGTTTGTGGATGAGGGGGTAGAAGCATGTACCTCAGAAGTAGAACAACTTCTAAGTTCAAGGGATATTGAATGTGTGAGGACTGAAGAGCTCAAGGGAGAAGAGAGCATAGCACAAACACGGATGAGAGTACTTCAGAAAATGGAAGCATGTATCTTGAAAGATAGTCAATTGGGTGACAAGCTTTGGGCTGAAGTTATGTCCACGTCTAACTATATAGTGAAAAAAAATATTTCCTGTTCAAGACTTATTCAATGCAAGAGAAGAGACAGCTAGAGGGTGTGTGGCGAGAACTCCGTGACGAAGCATCGAGATCAGTTTATAAACAGTTTATGGATACTTAGAGCATGCTATCACCAAGGCGAAAAAAAATGCTATACCTCCTTGATAGCATCTGCTAGCTGACACCCAGCACAATTGTTTAAGATAATCTGATGTTTGACGATGGTCCCTACCATTCCAAAAAGTGAAGATCAGGCCCTTACTGTCGATGCTTTTCTGAGCTATTTTGCAGATAAGATCTCGCTCCTCCGTCGGGATCTCCCAGCCACGATTGATAGAGTAAGTGAACTTGAGACCCTGTGGCCACTCGCTGGGCCCACCCTCGATCGGTTCACACCACTGGATGCAGAGGCTGTTGATAGGATTGTAGTTGCAACTAGACCAACCACTTGCTCCCTCGATTCCTGCCCCTCCTGGCTAGTGAAATCTTGCATGACCCTCAGTTGAATATAGTGATCAGCTCCCTTGAGCAAGGAGTATTTCCAGTTGGGTTTAAAAGATGCTATGGTTGCTCCACTGCTGAAGAAACCAGATTTAGATCGTTCGGTTCCCTCCAACTATCGCCCGGTCTTGAATTTGCCGTTTCCGGGTAAGGTGATTGAGAGGGCAGCAGCGGAGCAATTGCAGAAATTCCTAAATGACACAGCCGGATTAGATCCCTTCCAGTCCGGCTTCCATATGGGGCATGGGACAGAGACTGTGTTGGTATCCATCACAGACCTGCTTCGCTGCCAGCTTGACCAGGGCGGATCGGCACTGCTAGTGTTATTGGATCTCATGGCAGTGTTTGACACAGTCCATTATGATCTCTTGAGTCACCGCCTTGCCGTGGCTGGAGTGAGGGGGGCAGCTATTAATTGGTTGTTGTCGCACACCGGCCGAGAACCAGGGTCCTTTAAATATTCACACAACCACAACTGGAAATAACAGTCTATTTATTGAAGTAAACAATGTCCAAAAATAACAGTAAACATGAAAATAGCCAAGGCAAAAGGCCTTCGAGAAAATCCCAGGAAATGTTCCCAAAGCCTCAGGCTAATTAAGTTGTAAGGTCTCTGAATATAAATTCACTAGTAAGCAATAGAAATTAAAACTAGGATAGTCCCAAAAAGGCAAGCTCAAAGTTCTGTCATGAATGACTAAAAATCATAAAATCAGGAGTTCATGGAACTGCTTGCAGTAGAATCAAAAGTTGACCAGGAATTAAATTTCAACCCTTACAGGGCTAATAACAAGATCTCAACATTCTAACATTTCCCTGCCTTTTCCCTGGGAAAGTAATAGCTACGGCTAGAATCAGCAAGCCAGGTGTCTCAATTCCCGCCCACAGAAGCCACAGGGCCAAAAGTTGTCCTCTTTTCTCCACAATCAGGGACAGCCAGTGGTGAGGGGCGGGTTGTGGGGTTCTCCAAGCTTGTGGGGTTCTCCAAGGGGCCATTCTCTCCCCTCTGTTATTCAACATCTATATGTGACCACTTGCTCAGCTAGTACGAAGCTTTGGGCTTGAGTGCCATCAACATGCTGACAACACTCAGCTTGTTCTGAAGATGGAGGGCTTTCCTGATTCTGTACCCAAAAATTTCCATCAGTGCCTTGGGGCTGTTACTGGATGGTTGCGTACGAGCAGGTTGAGGGTGAATCCAGTGAAGATGGAAATCCTATGGCTGGGTCGCCCAGGCAGTGGGCATATCCAGTTGCCTACTCTGGATGATGAGGCATTATGCCCGTCATCTTTGGTAAAGACCCTGGGGGTCCTTTTGGACCCTCTGCTGACAATGGAGGCTCAAGTCTCCGCTGTGAGCAGAGCTGCATTTTTCCATCTGCGTCAGGCTAGACGACTGGCTCCTTATTTGTCTTGGAACGATCTGGCTACGGTGATCCAGGCTACGGTCATCTCAAGACTAGATTACTGTAATGCCTTCTACATCGGCCTACCTTTCACGGTGATCTGGAAGCTCAAGCTAGTGCAGAATGCTGTGGCTTGGCTACTCGCTGGGGAGCCAGCGAGATGCCATATAGCTCCAGTCCTGCAGCAGCTGCACTGGCTACCGATTGAGCACCCGATCACTTTCAAAGTGTTAGTTCTTACTTTTAAGGCCCTATATGGTCTGGGGCCAGTGTACTTGAGGGATCGCCTTATCCCATATAAACCCCAGAGATCACTGCATTCAGAAGATCAAGGCCTCTTAAGACCTTCTGCCAGGCGCAGGGCTTTTATGATCATAGCCCCATCGCTATGGAATATTCCTCCTTCAGAGCTCCGGGCCCTGCGAGACTTAGTAGTCTTCCGCAGGGCATGCAAAACTTATCTATTTAAGCAAGCATTTGAGCTGTGCTAATGTAATTTTAATATGATTTTAAATGTTATTGTTATGCTGTTGCTTTTGTGAACCACCCCGAGCCTTTGGGGAGTGGCGGCATATAAATTGGAATAATTAATTAATAAATAAAGTACACTTGTATTTTCCCAAACAATATATTGTTTGTGCAGCATGCTGTTTTATGCACAAATTTATCATTTGTGGATTTTATACAGAGTGAATCCTAAACTATGGACTTTACCATGTGGAGGTGGCAAACTGGCACAAAGCAGGACCCTTTCCTTTGGTGATAGTCTCTATTGCTAGTCCACCACCTAACACTGAATCTGTCTCCAAGCTATTGACAAGAAAAATCTACCAATAGGCCCTTATTAAGCCACTATCCCTAGTTGCAGGAATGTCGCAGGATAGTAGTTTTATATAATTAAGTTCTATAGCATTTTCTGCATACAATGCAAAACTGTGCAAAAAATTATTTCATACACAGGAAATCCTTTTTTCTATAAAAAATGCTGTTATATATGCAAAGTATTTTTGTGTAAATTGTGAAGATTCTTCTCGGTCTAGGTTCTTATCATTATTTCTGAACATCTAAGAAACATGGGTTTTGACAATTTTTCAATTATTTCTGAATCATCTCACCATCTCTGGCTTAAAATACTAATATCTTATAGAACTCTCAAACTTTAAACGTAATATGTAGCTATAAGGACTTCAGTTTCCTCTTCATGTTTAAGTACTTTTTAAAATAATAATACATATAATGACATAACTATGTTCCTCTATTTTTCACTTTTTTATTTTTATTGAAATATTTGATTTGTTTGGGAGGAGAAATCAATTTTATAATTATACTTTCATTTGAATGAAAATAATATTAATAACCATGAAATTAATCCACCAATATTGCTCATTTATTTTCCATCTTTTTATTTCATGGAATGGCATTATTTGCTTTTGAAAGAAATGATATAAGGTCACTTCCTTAATGGCATTCATGGTTCCATTTACATCTCAAGACTGATAATGAGAAACTTGAAAAAGGCTGAGTACTAATGTCCATTACATGGTATTTAAAAATCCACAGGGGCATTTGAAGATTCCCCAGGACATCTCACATATAAGATATATTGATTTAAGAAAACATTACTGTTGAAGTTCACTGATCTTTACTAACATTTTCCAAGATATTAAAAGGATGTATGTATTTTCATTTTGAAATAACAAAATCTAACCACTCAAGAAGAATGCTAAACTTCAATGCAGGAAAGAAAAGAGAGACTCTTGGTTTTGCATGTTTCAAACAATGGTACTGGAGCAAAGTGACTTGGTTTATCATGGCAGTGGGTAAAGTACAGTCCAATGAAAATTTGGGCTTTGGAATTTGCTTTCTAAAAGCTCCAGTTAAATATAGCCCATAATTGGGGTAAACACAACTGTAATCTAAAACACCAGACATTCAAAGGTTGCTTATCCTAGTTTATCAAATTGTAGTTCTGTTGTAAGTCAGCCTGTGCTTAATGATCAGCCTGCAATTGTGTATCAGGATAATTCTGTTTCTGATGTGGGAAATGATGCTGTTTCTGATGCGCCTAGGGTGGACAATGGTGTGCAAAATGGAGATGGTTTGGTCAATGATTCTCCTGCAGATCCTGAAAGAGAGGCCTCACTGCAAAGAGTAGTTTCTCATGAGAGTTTTCCTGTTAGGCAGAGAGATGTTGGTTTACTCCCTCAAGATTTGGGTTTGGACAACAATCTGGCACCTGGCAATGTTAATGAGCAGTCAGATAGAAAGTTGGTGATTGATAAATGCTTGGATTTTAGCCAGAGCCAGCAACAAACCCAAGGTCTCCGTAGGTCTGAAAGATTATGTCAAGTGAGAGGAAAAGCAGCTGGGGGAAAATGAAACTAGTTCATGGTGGTTATATAAGGATTGATTTCTGAGTCTATTCTTCAGATCAGGCAACGTTTAGATTCAAGCTTCATGTGCCATTCTGTTCCTGTAGATTTCTAGTTTTGTCAAGGGGCCTTGTTTCCTGTGGATTTCTAGCATGGATTTCTGCTTTGGATTTACTGTACCTTGGAATTAACTTGTACTTTTTACAGACTTTGCCTTTTGATTGTATTATTACTGCCTGCATATTATTGGAACTTTCTTATTTTTAACTTTTATCTTCAATAAAAAGATTGGTTTTTTCCCTTCATTATGTGGTGTGTTTGAAGTCTGAGGGCTTTCCCAGTTTCTGGAGTGCAACAAGTTCTGTTCTATTTTGGATTGTTTTAAACTGGTTACATTGTGTTAAATGGTTTTGTGACTCTATCCCCCATTTTGCTTTCATGTATCATGACTAACTGACCATTGTAATTAACTGAAATTCCTGTATCATACCTTGTTTGAGGTGATACAGGCTTCTCAGACTATTACATTGGTCAATTAGTTTTGACATGTGAAAGCAACAAATCTGCTTATCAAACCTAAATTATTTTGGATTCAAAACTCCCTCTGAAAATATTATTTTAAATATTTTCAGTCTCAAATTAACAGTCTGTCTAGCATACTATGAAGCTACTGTCATTGTCCACATCACTACCAATGGATTGGAATCCCCTTTTTTTCAGGATCCTTTTCTGCAGTGGTTCTCAACCTGTGGGTCCCTGGGTGTTTTGGCCTACAATCCCAGCCAGTCTACCAGCCATTAGGATTTCTGAGAATTGAAGTTCAAAACATCTGGGAACCCACAGGTTGAGAACCACTGCTTTACTGAGATTTAGGGAAGGATTTCTACAATGTGTTCCACCTTTTGTGAAGCTGATTTTTACCTTGCATCTGGGATTCACTGGCATCTGCTAAAGCAATTTTTTGTCTGAACTCAGACTTTCCTAAAACTTTTGAATCAATACATTGTATATGTGCATTGCAATATGCATTGCCTGTGTGCATTTTGTGTCCACCATGGCCTCCAGTTGGTTTCAAACTGCATTATATGGTCAGGGCAGAAGAGCCCTAGGTAAGAGCAGGACTCAAGAACAGAGTAAGATAAATCTGGCTGCATTATGTGATTTGTTGATAGTGATTCAGAAAAATCAAACAGGCACCTTCTCCCTATAAATCAGAACTAGAATGGGTGGCTAGGGAATTTTCGACTGAGCTAAGAGTTAAAAGGGATATATTCAAGAAATGGAAAAGGGAAATCACGAGAAGAATTCAAACAAATAGCCCACATGTGTAGGGATAAAGTTTACAAAGCAAAGCACAGAATGAACTCAGATGTACTAGAGCAGTGCTGTCCAACTTCTAACCGGCCAAGGGCCGGACTTGAGTCACTGATGACCTGGGGCCGTTCGGCCCGCCCCCAGCCCCTCCCCAGCCCTGCCCCAGGCCCCTCCCCAGCCCCGCCCCCGCCCCGCCCCTGGGCGCGGGGGAGAGAGAAGATGCCAGTCAGCTGACTGGCTTCTCTCTCTCTCTTCTTCCCAGCAGCGCGTGCTGACGCCTGGGCGCGCGGAGAGAGAGAGAGAGAGAGAGATGCCAGTCAGCTGACTGGCTTCTCTTTCTCTCTCTCCTTCCCCTGCTTGGCGCGCCGACGCCTGGGCGCACGGGGGGAGAGAGAGTGAGAGAGAGATGCCAGTCAGCTGACTGGCTTCTCTCTCTCTCTCCTCTTCCCGCGCACGCGCCCGACGCCTGGGCGCGCGGGGAGAGAGAGAGAGATGCCAGCCAGCTGACTGGCTTCTCTCTCTCTCCTTCCCAGCAGCTTGGCGCGCCGACGCCTGGGCGCACGGGGGAGAGAGAGTGTGAGAGAGATGCCAGTCAGCTGACTGGCTTCTCTCTCTCTCTCCTTCCCAGCGCGGCGCCCGGCGCCTGGGCGCACGGGGAGAGAGAGAGAGTGAGAGAGAGATGCCAGTCAGCTGACTGGCTCTCTCTCTCTCTCTCCTTCCCTTGTGGCGCCGCGCCTGGCGCCTGGGGGGAGAGAGAGAGAGATGCCAGCCAGCTGACTGGCTTCTCTCTCTCTCCCCTTCCCCAGCCGCGCGCCGACGCCTGGCGCGGGGGAGAGAGAGAGAGAGATGCCAGCCAGCTGACTGGCTTCTCTCTCTCTCTCTCCTCCCGCAGCGCGCGCCGACGCCTGGGCGCGGGGAGAGAGAGAGAGAGATGCCAGTCAGCTGACTGGCTTCTCTCTCTCTCCTTCCCAGCGCCCGGCGCCTGGGCGGCGGGGAGAGAGAGAGAGAGAGATGACTGGCTGACTGGCTTCTCTCTCTCTCCTTCCCCGCGCGCCCGACGCCTGGGCGCGGGGGGAGAGAGAGATGCCAGTCAGCTGACTGGCTTCTCTCTCTTTCCTTCCCAGCGGCGCCCGACGCCTGGGCACGCGGGAGGAGAGAGAGAGAGAGATGACTGGCTGACTGGCTTCTCTCTCTCTCCTTCCAGCGCGCCGACGCCTGGGCGCGGGGAGAGAGAGAGATGCCAGTCAGCTGACTGGCTTCTCTCTCTCTTTCCTTCCGCGCGCCCGACGCCTGGGCACGCGGGAGAGAGAGAGATGCCAGTCAGCTGACTGGCTCTCTCTCTCTCTTTCCAGCGCGTGCCGGCGCCTGGGATCCCCGCGCACGCGAGGGAGAGAGAGAGAGGAGAAGCCAGTCAGCTGACTGGCTTCTCCTCTCCCTCTTTCCCAGCAAGACGCGCCCCTTGCCCCGATCCGGCGCCGGCGGGGAGGAGGAGGAGGAGGAGCGAAGGAGGAAGAAAGCAGCCAGCTGACTTCCTCCTCCTTCGCTCCTCCTCCTCCCAGCGGATGCGCCGCGGCTCCATCGTGAGCCGCGGTGCAGGGAGGAAGGAGGAAGGGCGTAGGAGGAGGAGCCAGCTCTCTTCCTCCTCCCTGCCCCCACCCTCCCCCCGGCCGCCATTTTTTTTAAAAAAAATCAATTTTTAAAAAAAATTTTAAAATAGCGGCTGAGGGGAGAGGTGGGGCCGTGTCCAACAGGCGACGGGGCTGGGTCCGGCCCCGGGGCCGCCAGTTGACAGCCCTGTACTAGAGAGATAAAAAAAGAAATAATAAAAGGGAAACTTTTTTGTTATGTCTATAGCAAAAGGAAGAACGAGGAAACAATGGAGCCACTGCTAGAGATACTAATGGGGGCAGAGAAAAAGCAGAACTGCTCAACACTTTCTTTGCTTCAGACTTCTCCCTAAATGTTGACAGTGCTCAACTTGGGGAGGATGGAGCAGAGGATGCAGTAGGAGAAATAAAACACAGAGTAGGTAAAGCAGCAATACATGGATATATGGCTAATCTAAATGAATTCAGGTATCCAGACCCAGATGAACTACATCCAAGGGTATCAAATGAAGTGGCAGGAGGAATTTCAGAACAACTTACAATTATCTTTGAGAATTCCTTGGGAACAAATGTTCCAGCAAGCTTAGCCTTTGTTTATCATCATCTCTTAGAGTAAATAATGGGTTAAATCTCTATTTTCTTTCAGGTCTTTGGATATCAAATCCTAATTTGGTCCCCTGGCCACTGTCCTCCCACTGTTAGGCCTTTTATGGTAAAAATATTATTATTCTCTACTAGAAAATAATTTAGAGTGGTGAATTTATTGTATCTCTGGGAAAAGTATGTGGGGTATCAACTCTTTCTCCTAATTTATTTATTTATTTTTATTTATTTATTATTTGGTTTTGTATTCCGCTCCTCCCTGCAGGCTCGGGGCGGGTCACAACATATAAGACCGGCAGCATGTAGTGGCCATGCAGCCGTACAATAAAACTGTAAAATATTAAAACATTAAAACAATACAAGTCACATCACGAGGTAGTAAGACACGCATACATTTCCAAAGGCCCGAGACACCAGTGTATTGGACAGCTGTAAGTCAGTTTCTCGTTGACTTCCCTAATTTCTCGTTGACTTCCCTAATATTCCTTTTTTCAGATTTATATTGGGATATGCTACTAGGTTGCATGTTTGTTTATTTATTTATTGTTTGATCTCGTATGCTGCCACTCCCCGAGGGCTCGGAGCGGCTCACAACACAATAAGAAAACATCATAAAAGCAAAATTAATATTACTTAATACCAGATTAAAATTCACATTTCAATATCAGGTTTCAAAATTCCCACTAAAACCGGAATATTTCCTATTGGGAATCCTGGATAAAGACTTAATACTAGAGAAAAATGAAGACAAGCTATTTTTTTATATGTCCACAGCCGCAAGAATCATCCTGGCTGGAACATGGAGAACTGATAAAACCCCGAAAGAGCAGAGTGGATGGAAAAGGTATACAAAATAAAAAATATGGACACATTGACATTCTACCTAAAAAGGAACACCCCTACTCCAAGACAACAGACAAAATTGACTCAAATAGATGATTACTTTAAAGTAAATTATAAATGAAGACAAACACTAAGAAGGACTCATAAATCAAGATATTGTGACAAAAATCTCACCAAGAAGAGGAAATGGAAGTCAACTGTATATAATCTGCCCCACTGAAATTCAACTCCCTTTTCCCCTTCCCTACTTTCCCCTTTTAAGTATCTCTTTCTTTTCTACTTTACTTGACTTATTATTACTATTCTATCTCTCCCAGTCCCCTGTCCCCACTCCTTTGCCCTACCCCAACCCCTAGTATATTAATGGAAAGTTGTAACTTTTCTTTTTTCTTTCTATTGTTTCTACGAGATTGTAGTATTGTTATTCTTGCCTTTTTTATCTTCTTTTGGAAAATCAATAATAATAAAAAATTATCAGGTTTCAAATGCCAACCGAAACAGGTGTGTCTTACAAGCCTTGTTCCCACTTTACTTTTAAGTTTGAATAATTCCAGATTCAAGTCCCCTCCAATTATGTACCCCTCCATCTCCTTGTCAATTTTCTTAAGGGTTTTTATTAATTAATCTTTTTTTTGCTTCTGATTTGGGGCATAAATGTTACACACACACCCCCATATATATATATATATATATATATATATATATATATATATATATATATATCATTCTTATCACTATGAACTTTCCCTCTACATCCCTTATTACTTTCCCTATTTCCAAATTTAAAGACCTCTTTTATAAGGATAGCCACTTCTCAAGTTTTATTCAAGCTCCTAGATTCTATCTGAGTTTCCCATTTTTTAAAAAATTAAGTAATTTATTACTGTCCTTTTTTTGGTGTTTCCTGGAGAAGAGCAATGTCGATTTGAAATTGATTTAGTAATTTATCTAATTTTTTCTTCAATAACGAGCCAAGACGATTTAGGTCAGTGTTTCTGAACCTTCCTATTGCCATGACCCCTTAATACAGTTCCTTATGTTGTTGTGACTCCCAACCATAAAACTATTTTTGTTTCTATTTCACAACAGTAATTTTTCTATTGTTATGCATCATAATGTAAATATCTGATATGCAGGATGTATTTTTATTCATTGGACCCTGATATGCCCAAATTTGGTGTGGTCGGGCAAGAACTGATTTTGTCATTTGGGAGTTGTAGTTGCTGAAATTTCTAGTTCACCTACATTCTAAGAGCATTCTGAACCCCAGCAACAATAGAATTAGGCCAAACTTCCCACACAGAACCCCCATGACCAACAGAAAATACTGTGCTTTCTGATGGTCTTTGGCGACCCCTCTGATACCCCCTCATGACCCCCAGGGGTCCCTGACCCCCAGGTTGAGAAACACTGGTTTAGGTTGACTGACATTATGTTTAGTAGGCTTGGTTGATCCAAAATAATTAGGAGAGAATCCATCCACATTGGGTTAAAACGCTTCTCTGGCTTGAACCGAGGCCAGGGAACAGAAGCAGGGAAAAGCTGAATCATTTCCAACTCACTGATTCATAAAAGAAATGGTGGAAAAAGCTTCGGCAGGGCAAAGGGACTTCAGGTTTCCTTAAAAACTTTGAAATCTCCTCAAAAAAGGAAATCTTCCCGAATTCATTCCGAATTACGAAGATACCGACCAAACCTAACCATGCCTAATGTTTAGTTCCCCCATCTGTATTTATTTTTCTTTATTTGTTCCTTTATTACCCTATCCTTGATCCCATTTCTCCTTATATTAAGACTGTTCCCATCCGGGAAGCTTTAGAACTGATTTCAAGCAAGGAAAACTCAAGCTTGCATTCTTTACGATCTTGCATTGTCTCAGAATATTGCACAATTTTTCTGATTCCTGGGAAAGTCTATTATTGTATTTTGACTAAGAAAGAAAGATAAACTTTGAACTGATAATCCTTGTGGCAGATATGACTTTTTTTCTCAGTAGCATTTCCTGGCCATAATGTATCTGCTAAAAGCAGACTGTCATGCTGGGAGATAGATAAAATTCAGCCATGCTCAGTAATTCAATCAATATTCTTGATATACAGTACCTGTTTGAGTCACATTCTTTTAGTATGGCTGCTAACTCAAGGCTATGTCCTTCCAGCTAATTCTCCTCTGTTGTGAGTCAAAATGTTAAGAAGTCTGAACATGTATGTCTTACAATGCACACCCTTTATTGGCATACAACAACAAGATCACAACACAGGCATATACAACAAGAGGAAGTCACAGATAAAAAGGAAAGCATTAATAAGAGTTACTAATCTCAAGAATAAAAATATTCAACAGTCTCACAAAAGAAGACATCAGAGTTGTTTAGAAGATATAGAATTTTATAACACCCTTGTCATTGAGAGCACTGTGAAGAAAATTGTTGTACAAATGCACACTGATTGCATCTACTCCTGTCCACACTCATTGATTAATCTATAATTTTAAAAGCCTTCCACATTTGCAGATTTAAAAGGCTACTCTCAGCATTATTACCATCTGTGCACAGTGTAAATATAAAGGTGATAATTCACACTCTAACCATAAAATATTTTTTTCACAGAACAGGCTTTTATCAATGGACACATTTATACGTAATATGAGATGAATTTCAGATAAATACTGGACTCCCGAGAAAATTAAATTAAATCTGCTGCCCCCAAGCAATATATATTATTTATATGGATTGCCACAATGTGCTGTTTCATTGAACTATCCTTGCTGATAATTTGGATGTTGTCACTGGTACAAATGTCTACAGGCTAGCAACAGCATAGTATGCTACACATGATTCCTGAATTAGTTTCATCTCAAAATTCTGACCATTACCTTTTTTTTAAAAAAAAAAGTTGCCTACCCCAAAAGTATACCTCTGAAGGAATACCTAATTCAGTTTATTCCCCTACTACTAGTCACCTGAAGTTAGTAGGAAAGTCTTAGATAGCATTCCTTAGTTTTGGATTGTGATCCATGGGATTATAGATCAAAGTGGGTTTTTGGTCATTGCACCAACTTTTAGGAATACGTAGCCCATGTAGTACCTTCAAATTTTAAGGATTTTTAAAAAATATTTGTAGTACCTCTCTTCCTGAGCACGTGACAGTGGCACAACAAAGAGAACACACACAAAACACACACAAACACCCACACACACACACACACACTCCAACTTGAGATATTAAAATTATGGCCGGTTTATATAAGGAGATACAATCTTTCATACTTAAGCCATATAAGGATAGGTTATGACCAGCACTTTGAATTATGAACAGAAATAAAGAAGTAGATACTGAAGCTATTTTAACAGGTGAGTTATTTGCTGTTGCTAACTGGGTCTGTCTGCATTTTGGCCATTGCATGTGGACCTACTGCAGGCCTAGAGTAATGTTGGCAGAAAATTCAAAGTGGGTTCAATTGAACACCAACCAAACCCTATCTGAATGCCTATTCTGTGGCAATGCAAAAGAAAGAAAACAATTTTTCTCTCTCACTATTGTGTTTACAAAGAGTAATACAATGCAGTTGTTTTGAATGGTCAAAGGCTTTGTAAATACTAACCTACTAAAGGATCATTTCTCAACAGTCTCCTGTGAACAACTTTTCTGGTACTTTGCAGATGAAATCACTCTGAGCTGCTGATTACAATGCTACAATTAATATAAATCTGTGGATGTAACTTTGGTCTGTGTTTGTAAAATGAAAAAAAAAAACCAACCCAATAGGTATAGCACATGGATGTGAACAAGAAGCTTGGAGAGGTGAGGCCACTCATGTGTATTAAAAGACAGGAGAGGTAGCAATTAAATAAGAGAGAGTTATTGAAAAAGTGTTCCCCACATGCTACTGTATTGAGGAATCACTGTAAACATTGCATTTGTGTGTGATAAATTGTCTAGATCCATTTAAATCTATTTTATAGTGTTGCTATGGGTCAAAACTTGCTTTAAGCACCTTGGTGGATAGTGTATGCTATGGACTGAAAGAGGGGGGAGTATGTCAATTCTTCTAGATTTTTTCTACCACTTTCAATGCAATTGACCACAGTGACCTTCTAAAGCCACCTGGCTTGGGTAGTTCTTGGGGACACTGATTTATTATGTTTCCATTCTATCTTGGAGGTACAAACCAGAAGGTGATTCTGAGGGATCTTTTTTTAAAATCTCTTGGCCATTGGCCTGTGGGTCCCGAAGAGCATTTCTTTGGCAAATACATTATTTAGCATGAACAATTTCTAGAAAAGGTTGCTCTTGGTTTTTAGATGTGGTGTTGATGACACCAATATTGGTTTTGAGATCTGGTGCCTGTCACCAATATCAGACTAGATGTGTGTGAACAAATTGAAACTTAATCCATGCAAAACAGGTGAACTCTATTTGAAAAATAAGAGTCAGGGCATGGGAATTCAATCAGTGCTGGGACTTGTAGCCTGGCTTATCCCTTAGGCTGGAAATCCAGATTTCTGAAATAGCCAGTCATGTGTTGGATGGATCCATCCAGTTTTGGAATTGATATATTTCTTTGTAGGCAGATGAATACCTTTTGTTTTAGCAGGATTCTCTTCCAAAATTCCACATTGTTCACATGAATGACTGAGATGGTAACACATTTACTCTGTGATAGTTTAATGCACATTTGTCTTCCAACCCCCCGAAATAACGAGACAGACACAAATATATATGGTTTCAAATTTTGGGCAACTTTTATTAAATAGTTACCTATTTAACTTGTAACTCAACTAACCTTTTGGTGTCAGTTCAACTTGGTGTGTGTAAGCTGGGGTAGCGTCTCCTAAAGTCTACCCCTCAGCTATTAAGGCGTACTACCTGGGTCCCCTGTATATTTCAACCCGGGCAACCCGTAAGGGAAACATCAGGAGAAATCTCTCTCAACTTTTGAGACTAGACTCTCCCGCTCCTGGGACATTCACCATCACCTCACCCCTAAAATTAACCGTCTAGGTGAGTGTTTTCATAATGCCCCACACCCTTAAGGGGTGCCTTAAGTGTATACAAACCTTTGAATAACTAAACTATTTACGCCACGGATTGGGAGCAAATGTCCTATTTAGCTCCCATCCCCCACCAAGCCATCTACTATTAACTGAACACCCCTCCTTAAATCGTGCAAAAACAAAGAATTGCCCATATCAGACAAATGGATTCCATCTGATCTGTAAAGGTGAGGGCTGCCAAACAAGATCTGCCCATGGGATATGTAGGAGCCCCTACCTCTTGCAAGCGCCGTGCGCATGGCCCGATTCACCCGCTTCCTGGCTGATTCCTTTTTAAAAATTTTTAAACAACCCTGCAATCCGACCACCGGAAGCGAGGATGATCGCAGACCAGGCAATGTGCACCCGTGGCCATGCATGCCATATTTTACAAATGTTGTTCCAAGCTTGTAAGTACAGGGCCCTACCCTTTGAAAGGCCCAGATCATTGCCTCCGAGGTGTTTCACCAAATGTCTGGAGGGGCCCTCTTCTAGACTGCAACAAAAGCGGGAGGAAACCGTCCCAACGCATACCTCTGATCCCATGCCACTCAACAGGAGCGACGGATGCGAGGTCTAAATGCTGACCATAATGAGTCCTCATGGCCCGCCTTGAAGCCCAGTGAATGAAACTGTGCCCGCAGACGAGGATCCTCCATTTATGGTTCAGCAACGCAGGATCTGAAACGACAGATCCAACATTAATTATGACAATGGAGTACACACGTATTTCCTGAAGGCATTTAATTTCCATCTGCCCAGTGGGGTTTGTTTTTTTTGGTTTTTTTTTCTCTCCGAGTCACATCACATAGCATTGGCCACCGAAGCTTCTCCAATGCAGCAATAGTGGGTTGCAACCTGTATTGCCCCAGAAAGCTGGCCATAATGAGTCCTCATGGCCTGCCCAGCTGCCCAGCAAAATAACTGTGCCTGCAGACGAGGATACTCCATCCATGGTTCAGCAAAATGGATCCCAACGAGATCGCCCCAATCAACTTACTACAGCGGAGTACCACGCATTTCCTGAAAGCGTTTTATTTCCATATGCACGGGGTTTTAACCCCCTCTGAGTCTTGTCCGATAGCAGCTTCTCAAATGCAGCAAGCGTGGGTTGCAAACCTGTATTGCCCCAAAATGCTGACCATAATGAGTCCTCATGTCCTGCCTTGCAGCCCAGTAAAAATAACTGTGCCCGCAGACGAGGATACTCCAACCATGGTTCAGCAAAAACGGATCTCATGGATCGGCACAATCAACTTATGACAACGGCGTACCACGTATTTCCTGAAGGCATTTGATTTCCATCTGCCCAGGGTTTGATCACCTCCGAGTCATGTCCCATAGCATTGGCCAATGAGGCTTCTCCAATACAGCAGAGTGGGTTGCAAAACCTGTATTGCACCAAACCCATCATCCTTAGCACCTTACTGGTGCCTATATACAACTGGTAAGTTGTTAGTTGTATGCCATCCGGCTTACCAAACGGTAACCAGGCCCAGGCTTGCTAATCTGTTTGAATAGCACCAAAGCCTCAACTGGCCATAAAACGGGGTCACTATACTTTGCCAACTTAATGACATTGCCTCTAGACCCCAAATCAGATTTGGCTGACGGCACCAGCCACTCTTCACCATTATGCGTTATTGTTAGTTCAAAATCAACCAGGGCCCGCATAAACCTGTCAATTTTAGATACTGGACTACCTTGATGATCCAATAGGGCTGCAAAGGAGCTGTCCAAGCGTTGGCATGAAACAAATTTGCTCCTGTGTGTCCGCATACGCCTTGTGGTACACGAGCTCCAGGGCCTTCCCAATTGCAGGGAGCTCGAATTTCTGCTATCGTGAGTCTGACCCAGACTGCATGACCACCAAGCTAACTTTCTATGCCACCAACCGTTAATATAATCTGAAATACTCAGAGCCCATAAGCAATAAGCCAGCACAGCTAAATGGATCCCCTGGTCACTTGTGGGGCCAACCCCACCTTTGAAACACCCAAAACTGTGTTATGCGGCATGGCGTATGCCCTTCCAAATTCCTCAAACTCATAGACCCTCACGTACAAGATCACACGATGTTTGAGGCCAGAGCTAATACACTACCCTTAAAGTTTCGGCCGCAACCGTCCCCAGATGGGCTGGCTGTATTGTGCCGGACTAACGGCTGGGACTATGCCCCTGCTAAAGCCCACAAACGAACGGAACCAGACTGAAGTACAACCAAACGTCAAACACCAGTATAAGAGTCACCGAAGGTGCAACACCCACAGAACATGGAGAGCAAGCGAACCGAAACATCCGACCAACGTGTACTTCTAAGCCTCAACGCCCTGAGGCATAAACGGCCACCCTTAAGGCATTCCTGACCTCCAATTCCAGGCCTTTACATTGCCAGACCCCCTGTTTTGACCCATCAGTATTTACTGAATTTAACGTTGCTCGATGGGATTTGCTTGGCAAGGGGTGTGTGTGTATAATGTGGCTTAAATTAGAGGCATTTAATGGACCAAGGGCCTTGAAATGGACTTAGAGGAACCCCTTGATGGGATCCCCTTCCTATCTGAAAGGTTGGCCAATATTCTCCACACCCTTGCACATGCCTGAAATGAGAAAACTGGTTAACTACTGGGATGAACTATGTCACAGTGAATGGGGTCCCATCTTAATAACAAAGGAGTAACCCCGGGAATGCGACACATAAGTAAGAGCATGCGAGGATGGAGGGTGCCTCATGCCAGTGCGTCTCTTCAGGGAGCACTGTGTGGAAAGTTCGGCCCAACTCCATCATCAGTGATGTCACAATGCTTTACGCATGCGAACTACAAATCCCAGCAGTCACCACTCCCAATGTCAATGTCAGTTGTCCGCAACCCATCCGTGTCCACATGTGTAAAATTTGATCCAGCGCAATGAAACGAAAGCCTACCCATCAGTGTTTACTTTAGAATTCATAACAGTAGTAAAATTCCAGCTATGACGCAAAGAATAATTCTATAGTTGGGGTTTACCACCACATGAGCACCTGTATTCAGAAGTCGCCTCTGCCCCAAGGCTGGCTTTGACGCATGACTTCTCGGTCCGCAGTGATTTAATGCAGCTGGCTACGAACCCGCAGATTCAACTATCTTCAAGGTTGCATAGGTCAACCACACGCTAACTATTACAATCAGGAGCTCACTCTGCTCCCAGGCTTGCTTTGCACACATGACTTTTCGTTCAGTAGTGATTTAATGCAGTAGGCTCTCAATTAGCAGATGCAACTATCTTTAGAGTTGCATAGGTCAACGGCAAGCTAGACTATTAACAGTCGGGAGCTCACTCAGCCCCCAAGCTTGCATTGGAAACATGACTTCTTGGTCAGTAAATTATTTTACACAGTGGCCATCAATTACGGTTGCATGGACAACAGCAAAATAGACTATTAACAGTCGGGAGCTCACTCCCACCCCAGGCTTACTTCGAACACCTGACTTCTTGGTCCATAGTGATTTAATGCAGCTGGCTTCCATCTAGCAAATGCAACTATCAATTAGAGTTGCATAGGTCAACAGCAAGCTAGACTATTAATAGTTGGGAGCTCACTCTGCCTCCAGGCTTGCTCTGAACACATGACTTCCCCTGCAGTAGTGATTTAACACAGTTGGCTACCCATTTAGCAAATGCAACTATCAAAATAAGGTTGCCTAGGTCAATAGCAAGCTAGAATATTAACCGTCGCGATCTCACCCTGCCCCCAGACTTGCTTTGAACACATGACTCCTTGGTCAGTAATGACTTTAATGCAGTTGGCTGCCAAACTAGCGGATGCAACTATCTTTGAGGTTGCATAGGTCAACAGCAAGCTAGACTATAAACTGTCGGGAGCTCCCTCTGCCCGTCGGCTAGCTTTGACCACAGACTTCTTGATCAGTAATTATTTTAATGCAGTTGGCAACCACTTGTGGATGCAACTATCAAGTAAGGCTTCCTAGGTCAACAGCAAGCCAGACTATTAACAGTAAGGAGCTCACTCTGCCCCCAGGGCTTGCTTTGAATGCATGCCTACTTGTTCAGTAGTGATTTAATGCATTCAGCTGCCAAGTAGCAGATGCAACTATCTTTAAGGTTGCATAGGTCAACAGCAAGCTAGACTATTAACAGTAAGGAGCTCACTCTGCCCCCAGGGCTTGCTTTGAATGCATGCCTACTTGTTCAGCAGTGAGTTAATGCATTCAGCTGCCAAGTAGCAGATGCAACTATCTTTAATTAAGGTTGCATAGGTCAACAGCAAGCTAGACTATTAACAGTAAGGAGCTCACTCTGCCCTCAGGGCTTGCTTTGAATGCATGCCTACTTGTTCACTAGTGATTTAATGCATTCAGCTGCCAAGTAGCAGATGCAACTATCTTTAAGGTTGCATAGGTCAACAGCAAGCTAGACTATTAACAGTAAGGAGCTCACTCTGCCCTCAGGGCTTGCTTTGAATGCATGCCTACTTGGTCAGTAGTGATTTAATACAGTCAGCTTGCATATGTCTTGTATCATAACATGTATATGTTAATTACTATTTATTATTATTAATTTTATTTAGTTATTTAAAATTATTTATTTTGACCTTACCAAAATGGCCACCAAGCCTAATACAAAATGGCTGCCATGGCCCCACCCCAAGATGGCCACTGACCTCACCAAAATGGCAGCTGAGTCTCCACCCCCTGTAATGGTTGCCACCCTTTAAAGATGGTGGCAATGGCCCTACCCACAAAATGGCCACCTCCATGGCCCTGGCATGGCCATGAGGCCCTGAAGTGAAGAGGACAAGGGTGAGTAAAAGAATCCCACCCCAGGGCCCTTTTAAGAAGAAGCTGAGGCTAGCAGGGGAACCTCCAACCTTTCAGTGAGCAAGTTCAGCAGCTCAGTGGTTTAACCCACTGTGCCACGAGGAGGGGGACTTAAAGTAATATCATGTTATAGGAAAGGGGGGGGGGCAATCAAAACGAAGCCCTCCAGGCCTGGGTCCCTGTCCAGGGAAGCCAGGCAGAAGCCAGGCAGAATTAAACTTAGATATAACTAAATTTAGCAGAGGCCTACGAAGGGCAAGGGGATGAACTCTGGGCCTCCCTCATGGCCTCTGCACAGACCTGGTGCTGGATGGGCTCCAGGGTGTTCCTCACTCAATGATGTCTTATTGCAGAATGAGGGAGAAAGGGCTGGCAGCACACTATGCCAGCCCCTCCTCCCTTCCAGTACGTTCTGCAAAATTAACCAATCTCTTCTCCGAGGGGAGGAGACAAAATTGCTCCGCCCCCCAACTTGTTGGAGGGCGAAGTGTAAAACTTCATTTTGAAACAGAAATGAATTATGGGTTTAGACATGGGTCCCATCTGTATTGTGTATGTACATACAAATGCTGGTATTAAAAAAAAACCTCTGAAATTCAAAACAAATACGATCCCAAGCATTTTGGAAATATATATCTCTTTAACTCAGGGGACTAAGCAGTGATGAAGTGTGGAAACTATGGTCCCAATGATGTGCAGGAACAAATTTTTTTTAATCTTCTTTAGAGGCAGACCTCATTCTGAGTCTGGTTCTGGAGAACATTTTAAGTGGTGCTAAATTAGTGATAATGTTGCCATTTCAGTTAAAGGGAAAATTTACCCACTTTCCATGGAAAATAAAGTATTCAGTACATATAGTAGGAATGATATCCTTGAACAGGAACCATAATCCTTCTAAGTGTGAGATGAGTCCAAATGGACAATGGTCCATTTAGCTTATAGGAATAAAATCTGTGATTCCGTACAGATTTGGTAGGGAATGAAGCCCGTTGAATTTGCTTCCCAGGAGACCTACATGTGATCACACTTCATATTATTCCCCAAGGACTAATACTACATATTATTCACCTTTGGCGTAAAACCAAGGACTACTACTACATATTTCTCACCTTTGGCATAACACTAAAATTGTGCTTTGAATATCATTTAAAATTTAATTTGTTGAGGTTGTAGTGACCTATATCTTACTTCCATATTTAGTTGAAAATTTGGTATCTTGAAGTAATGCTCAAGCATCTACTCTTCAAACACTCTCACATATACAATCTTTGGTGAGGGGAATAGCTTTTAAAGTGCCACCAAATACCTCTGTATGTCATGGAGATAAAATGCACCAACCAATAAAAAGCTGAATCACAGCTTTTATCTTTCTGAAAGCATCTCACATTAAAATGCTCAAGAAGAAGATACCCAGCCACTAAGATTTAGCCCATATTGATGGGGATATTGTCTTGAAATAGGTATTAAAACTGCAAGCAGTTGTAAAATGTAAGAGATTGTGCATAGATTTGTATTTACTTTACACAATAAGTTATTGCTAGACAGCTGCAAGGCTAAGATGTGAAACAGAAGAATAATATTTACTACTTCCATACCAACTATCTGGCATATCCAATTTAGTCATAATATATTTATCAGAGATCAGCTACTATATGACTCTAGACCAAATGTAATAGAACTAGTAAGGTCACTTTGATCTCCCTAAAACATGAAGTTTCCAACCTTCATGTTCTTTCCATTCTATGTGTAAAACATTTCTGAATGCAGGTAAAGTTTTGTTCATAGAATTATAGAATCATATAGTTGGAAGAGATCACATGGACCATCTAGTCCAACCTTCTGCAATGCAGGAAAAACACAAACCAAGCAAGAGAAGATAGAAGAGCAAGGCAGGAAAGAAATTTGGGGAGAAATATTCTTCACAGTCTACATCTGCCAAATTCATCTAACAAAGCTGTTTGTAGGGATTAATGAAAAGGGGCCCCTTGAAACCAAAGTAGAAACAGCCCCCAAATTACTGCTTTTAGTAGTTACCATATGTATTCATGTAAATGTCATCTCATGTATTAGTCAAATGCAGGTTTTGGGGCTAGATTATACATTTTGACATGACCCATGAATAAGTCAAAGATCATTCTGTAGTGAGGGAGAAGCACAAAGCCCACCTCAGCAACCAATTTTTCTGGCTAATGCCCAGGTATTCAAAAAGTCTAGAAGCAGGAACACAACTTTCGGTGGGTGCAAAGCTTTAGAGTTCCATTTCGTAAGTCAGAGATTTGTATGATTTCTAAAAACAAACCTCCGAATTACTAATCAGAAAGCAGCCCTCCAAAGCATTAAGAATTGAAACAGAAAAGTCCAAAACTTTTGGAGAGATTTGTTGTTTCAGAGCTTTTTTTTTTTCAATGTTACATACTTCATTCATAATCATCTTGGGTGCGAGGGGGTGGGGATTGATGTGATTGACAAGGGCAGCTGCATACTGCTTTTTCCTTTGTCATCCAGTCAGAAGAAGGAAGCCAATCACATGGCTTTCTGCGAAGCTGATCTCCTCCCTTCAGTGTCTCTGCCTTTATAGCATTTGCAGGAGAGAGATATAGATGTGTGTTTGGAGGTCTGGTCTGTTTCTGTGTGTTTCTTAAAACTTAAACTTATAGTAGCTTTTTGATAATGCTGTTTGCTTCTGTACCTTCATATCCAGTCTATAAATTTCCTCTGTTGAAATTATCCAACCCCAATCGTATACTTTCCAAATTCCTATAGCTAGCTAGACTCCCTCTCCAGTCATTACTTTCCTCCTCAAATTCTTCTTTTATAAGCTTACTGCGTGTACTTATTGCTTATAAGTCTCATTGATGTGAAAGTGATCATACTTGGGCAATAACATAGGCAGCCTTGTTCTTCTGGCATGAGCAGAATTCTGGGAAATGTAGTTTGGGAAAATGAGGACCTCTGTAGCAAAGTATTCACAAGGTTCCACCCTAAACTACATTTCCCAGAATTCTGCTTGTGTCAGAAGAACAGGGCTGCTCACATTATAACCCCAGTGTGATAAAGGGTTGTGTCCTATTGGTATAACCGCATGTGTTCAGTAGTGTGAGTAGGACCAGATACGACTTAGGGCAGACCCATGATTGTCACGGAGGCCATGAAGTTCTGAGTCACTCCTGACAGGGCAGTCTCAGCATGGATGTTAAAGTCTCCCAGCACTATTAGCTGTGGAGATTCCAATGCCAACCCCGAGATCACCCCAGCTAGCTCAGGAAGGAAGACTGTTGAGGAGTGGTATGGACCGGTTATCTACTTTTAGGTAAATACACTTGAATGTTGTATAACAAGATGGCACTTATCTTGATCATTTTCTTCTTTAGCCATAACTCAATAACATGTACCGATGTTAGAAAATGTGACTTTGTGGCTTAGGGATGGGAGGGGGATTGTCCCCGTCTTCTCTCTCTGGGTCATGCAGGGACCTTTGTTGATATTGGAAAGGATGTCAAGTGATGGCTAGGAGATCTCTGGAGCTCTGTGGCTCCTGTTACAGCAAAAGGAAATGACAAACTTAAGAGTGACTGTCTAATGGGATTTAATCAGATTTGCCTTGACTGGAGAATAAAGACTCCACTCACATCAATGACATAGTTCAGGAATCGAATAGTGTAAACAAACACCATGGCTGATCTGAAGGAACAATACTTTGGACCAGCCCCAGATTTTGTGGCCAATGTCGTCTAAATGGTTGTGTGGCCAGATTCAGGCTCTTTTAAGGGATCATCAAGGTACAGTTGTGGATTTGTATGTGTAATTGCTTTATCACATAAAATAAGTCAGGTGATGGTGAGGCTTCAGGAAATGGTACTCTGAGGGTGACAGACTACTGATGAGGCCTACCATTAGGATAAATGAAACAGCAATGGCAGGCAGATGAAAAATAGAAATAAGGTATCATAAGGTTTATGAACACATGATATCCAGAGGGCTAAACATTTCCATGTATATATTTTGCTATCCAAAAATCAAAACAAATTTATTTTAAAATACAACCTCTCTAGAATTGGACATCAATATTGGTGCATATTTCTTATCATTTGCTTCTAGTCTTTTAGATGCATTCTGGGCTTAGTCAACGGAAAAGTCACTTGGAAGTGGGGTATAAATAATGCTAATGATGATGATCATCATCATCATCATAGAATTAAAGAGAAACAACTGGAAAAGTTGACTTAATATGAGGATTTAAAACAACTGAAACAGATTGAACAGAAACAACTGGCAAAGCTGATGCGATATGAGGATTTAAAGATCGAACTGCAAAGACGTTGGTTGGCACAAGCCAGTGTAAGGTGGTCCCAGTGTTGATTAGTACACTGGGTGCAGTGCCTAAAGACCTTGGCCTGCACTTAAAGACAATTGGCACTGACAAAATTACCATCTGTCAGCTGCAAAAGGCCACTCTACTTGGATCTGCACGCATTATTCGCCGATACATTACACAGTCCTAGACAATTGAGAAGGGTCCGACATGTGATCCAATACAACAACCAGCATACTAATCATGTTTGCTGTGTACTAATCTTTTTGTGTTTATAATATTTATTTATTTATTTATTTATTTATTTATCATGTCAGGAATTAACCAAACAGTTGTATTGCATTAAAAGCAAACAAAAAAACACAAACAAAACACAAAGTTTGCAGACTTGGTATTCTATTAAATGTCCTTTGACCAGTAGTAGCCATTTGGAGTGCCTCTGGTGTTGCAATAAGAAGGTCCTCCATTGTGCATGTAGCAGTGCTCAGGTTGCATTGTATTAGGTGGTCTGTGGTTTGCTCTTCTCCACACTCGCTTGTCATGGATTCCACCTTGTAGCCCCATTTCTTAAGGTTGGCTCTGCATCTCGTGGCACCAGAGCGCAATCTGTTCAGCGCTTTCCAAGTCACCCAGTTTTCTGTGTGCCCAGGAGTCTCTCATTTGGAATCAGCCATTGATTGAGGTTCTGGCTTTTAGTCTGTCACTTTTGGACTCTCACTTGCTGAGGTGTTCCAGCGAGTGTCTCTGGAGAAAACGATTTCATGATTTAAGTTGTTGGCATGCTGGCTGATACCCAAACAGGGGATGGGCTAGACATGTCACTTCCTTTGTCCTTTCACTATTGGTTGCTACTTCCCGGCAGATGTCAGGTGGTGCAATGCCAGCTAAACCATGTAATTTCTCCAGTGGTGTAGGTCTCAGACACCCCGTGATAATGTGGCATGTCTCATTAAGAGCCACATCCACTGTTTTAGAGTGGTGAGATGTGTTCCACACTGGGCATGCATACTCAGCAGCAGAGTAGCATAGCGCAAGGGCAGATGTCTTCACTGTATCTGGTTGTGATCCCCAGGTTGTGCCAGTCAGCTTTCATATGATATTGTTTCTAGCACCCACATTTTTCTTGATATTTAGACAGTGTTCCTTGTAGGTCAGAGCATGGCCCAGGGTAACTCCCAGGTATTGTGGTGTGCTGCAATGCTCCAGTGGGATTCCTTCCCAGGTAATCCTCAGAGTTTGGGATGCTTGTCTGTTCTTAAGATGAAAAGCACATGTCTTGTGATTTATATGGGTTAGGAATCTGCTGGTTTTCCCTGTAATAGGCTGTAAGATCACCTAGAGCTTTGGAGAGCTTCTGTTCAACCATCTCAAAGCTCCCTGCTTGAGCGGTAATAGCACGATCGTCAGCATAGCTGAAACTCTCTGTCGCTTCTGGCAATGGCTGGTCATTTGTGCAAATGCTGATCATTGGTGGAGCAAGCACACTCTGCTGAGGCAGGCCGTTCTTCTGTTTTCGCCATCTGCTTCTTTGGCCCTGGAACTCAACAAAAAAAAGCTCCTCTTTTGTAGCAGATTTCCTATGAGGCGGGTGAGGTGGTAATCCTTTGTGATATTATTTTTTCTCAGGAGGAGGCAGTGGTTTACAGTATCATAAGCTGCTGACAAGTCTATGAAGACAGCTCCTGTGATCTGCTGCCTTTCAAAGCCATCTTCTATGTGCTAAGTCAGATTCAGCACTTGCAATGTGCAGCTTTTGCCTTTCCTGAAGCCAGCTTGCTGTGGAATCATACATGAGTCTATTCTTTCCATAATTCTATGCAAAATAAGTCTCTCCAGGACTTTGTAAAGATGGCACAAGGAGATTGGTCTATAGCTTTTTGGATCATTATGGTCTTTGCCCAGTTTCAAGATGGCTATGACTCTTGCTTTCCTCCAGATTTTGGGGATTTGACAGGATGCAGTGCAGTTGTTCTTCAGCGCCAGAAGCCAGCACCTTGCTTTGGGACCAAAGTTCTTAATTTGTCCCATCCGTAGATCATCCAGGCCAGCTGCTTTGCCATTTTTATATTTATTGAGAGCCATTTCCAATTCAGTAAATGTAAAAGGTTCATGAAGGTTGTTGTTCTCATTATCTGGTTGTCTGACTATTGGTTTCTTTCCTACTTTGGTGGTAAGATTGGGTTTGCCATTCTTCAAGAGTTGGTGTGCTATTTGATCTGCCTTTATGTTGGCGTGGGTATTATTTTGTGTGGGATCATTGCTCAGCTGTCCTCACGGCCTCCATGCCTTCTGACTGCTCTTGCCCATGTCAGCTTCTGTTATCAACTTTATCCACTGTTCTTTCTTGACTTCAGAGATGGAGGACAAAATGCTCTGTGCTGCCTGAAGAGTTTGCTCACTAAATGAGTCTTCATTGTGGAGCCTATAATAGTTTTCCCACAAGGCAGCTGTTTCAGGAGTAATATCCTGAAGGTAGTGGGTTCTGCAGCCTCTCAGTATAGAGGCCTGTGAGCAGGTTTTCACTATTTCAATAAAGTGCTCATATTCCTCAGGGATCGGTGCAACCGATATGATCATGTCATCTAACATGTCTGACAATTTAGTCCAATTTGCCTTTCTGAAATTGACTCTTTGTTTAAGTTGAACTTCCTGAGGCCTTATAGTTGGGAACAGTTGGCATACTATTGGTCGGTGCTGTATTATTGGCATTGGTGGTCTCACTGATTTAGTGCATTGCTGCACAATGCTGTTGCTCAGAAATAAGAGGTCTGGGTTATATCCTCAATGACATCTTCCACTGTTGTAGGATGATGGGAGCTTACTATCATGAATGAGTGATAGTTTGTGCAGTTCAGACCAGGAGAGGACAGCCTCTCCATTTGTATCCTCTTGAGCATAGCCCCTAGGCATGGTTTCGAACCCAAAAATCGTGATTCTAAAATCAAATGGGGGGGGGGGGGATTTTTTTTGATTAGTAAAAGAAAGACTTACAAAAAAATTTCCAAAAAATTCTAAAATGTAACTTAATTACTAACGAAATTCGTTAGTAGTTCGTATGCCAGCGCATGCACATTCCAGATGGTTTTGGCCTACACAACTCCCAGAAATCCTAACAGCTGGTAAATTGGCTGGGATTTCGGGGAGTTGTAGGCCAAAACTTGAATAAACCACACGGAATTCTAGATGGGACTCTCCAAATAGGAAGGAGGGAGGGAGGGGGGTATTCTATTCTTGGAAGCAGCAAAAAAACAGGAGGAGGAGCCCCCCCCCCCCGCTCCTCGCTGCCTCTCTCTCACCCCGATCCTGAGGGAGCGAGGGCCCAAGTTTGCCCAGGCTGAGAGGAAAAGGAAGAGGCCTGAGACTGTGAGGAATGGTGGAAGTTGAAGTCCAAAACACCTGGAGGGCTGAAGTTGGCCCCTCGTGAAGCCTCTTCAAGGCTTTAGATCCTGGCAGGCAGAAGGGGCAGGGAGAGCCGTCCACTCCTCCTGCCCTGCCAGGATCTAAAGCATCAAAGAGTATTGGGGTGAGAAACCAACCGAATGTATAATAGAATGAATGCTACTGTAAGTGCCTAATATTATAAGTAATCCAACTGGTCATATACCTACATTCCATGCACATGCAATAATACAGCAGTAATAACAATGGGTATAAGAAGAGGTAAAATTCAAACCGAAGTATTCTGACTGTGGTGCCTCCTCAAACTGCAAAAGGCTCTTTATGAGCCCGGAAAAGCAAAACCCGGGCATTTGCTGCCTGGGTGAACACACATACATATTCTTGGGGGGGGGGGGATTTGCTGCAGAATCCCGGGCTCATAGAGAAGATTCTGCAGGAAATCCCCCCCAAAGAATATGTATGTGTGTGCACCCAGGCAGCAAATGCCCGGGGTATTGGCTTTTCGCGGGATCATAAAGAGCCGTTTGCGGTTTGAGGAGGGACCACAGTCAGAATACTTCGGTTTGAATTTTACCTCTTCTTATACCCATTGTTATTACTGCTGTATTATTGCAGGTGCATGGAGTGTAGGTATATGACCAGTTGGATTACTTATAATATTAGGCACTTACAGTAGCATTCATTCTATTATACATTAGGTTGGTTTCTCACCCCAATACTCTTTGATGCTTTAGATCCTGGCAGGCAGGAGAGGCAGGGAAGCCTGGAAAAATGTAAACAGAGGTTTACTCAGAAGTAAATCCACAAGGAGGGCACTTCATCCAAAGTGCCCTCCTTGCAGATTTACTTCTGAGTAAACCTCTGTTTACATTTTTCCAGGCTTCCAGCCGAAAGAAGGAGCGAGTTTAGGGCTTGCCTTGCCATAATACTTATTGGCAAGGGAGGCGGGAGGGTGGTGAGAGAGAAGGAGGGTGCCCCCCCTTTACGACCTAATAACGACACTTAAGAAAATCCTGGGCCCTGAAGTTCTATAAAGAAAGTCCACTTCCTGGTTGGCGTTCCAGATGCGGAAATACTCAAAAGTAGCATTTCTTACAAATTTCTTCCGAATCATTTCATTTTCATAACTTTTTTCTCATGCCTAATAGCCCCATACATGGCTATGGCTGATAAAGCCACCAATTACTATGGCTCTTTGGTGCCTATCAAAGTTCTCAGGGTTGGAGAAATAAAACTATTCATTTGGAGGCTTGTACACAGAGGTAATTGTGATGTTATTAAGCTCTACTGTTATAACCTCTTTATTGTTTTCTTCAGTGTTGTGGGCACTGCTGACTTGGAGACCTGGTTTTACAAAGACAGCACTTCCATACTGTGTATGTGGTCTTTCCGCTACTAAGATCATTCCTGGAACTTTTGGTTATTTCTGTTGTTTATCCTTGTGTGTTGTTTGGACACACAGCACATCACATTTCAGCACAGTTCATAGAGCAGTTGTTCTTTGGCACCTTGAATGTTGATTGAGATTTTTGTTATGGTTGGTCCTGAAAAGGTCTGTTGGTTGGTTTGCTTGTTTGGTTTTATGCTGCAAGTCACTTCTGGTTGCTTCTGCATTGAAAGAACCAGCTGTCTATGAAGACGTTGCCCAGGGGATGCCTGGATGTCTTGCAATCCTGCGGGGAGGTTTCTCTCATGTCCCCTATAATAATAATAATAACAACAACAATAAGTAGAATGACAGATTATTTATGAAATAAGTACACTTCCAATATGAGTAGGAACTCTGGATATGTCTTTAAAACTTTTTCATCCCAGTAAACATTCCCAAGAGGCTGAAAGTTTGGATAGTTATCGTATAAATGCATTACATTTTGATGCTTTTCTAATTGGATATTTAATCTTCAGGAGACTCATCTGTCATCTGCAAATTTGTTCTACTCTGACATACCTACCATTCAACCCCACCCCCTGCCTTGGCTTGGCATCAGCTGTGGAATTATATTTTGCAATGAAAACATACCAGAATGGAAATACCAATTTGCATAATTACATACCTGAGACAATTAAAAGCACAGGCCAAGTGCTTAAACAGAACAGAACAAATGTTTCCTCTAATAAAGATATGGGACAATTGTTTACTATGGGTGACAAAGTAACCTTGTTCCAGCTGCATGGCAGACTTAGGAACAGATGCTACAGATCGCTTTTTTAAGGGTAATGGAAAATGAGTGGAATTCGGCTCAATCACAGCCCTCTCTTTGCCAAACAACAATGTTAATACATATTTTCCAACTAGGCTACGCGTGGTAGGAATCACTGCATCTAGTCCCCATATTGTTGTGAGAAACTGTGTACCTTGCCCCAAGCACACACATTTGTGAGATTTACAGAGCACTTCTTAGAAACAATGTTCAGACAATATGTCATGCAATTTTAAAAGTTTGAATGGCTTAAATCTTTAAAATTGGGGAACATCTCTAAATACATGCTTTGGTGAATTGAGAATATGTAAATTAGATAAACTACAAATAAATTCATATATTAAGGACTTCTTTTTTTAAAAAAAAATGCATGAACTTCAGAAGGGAAAATGAAAAACAAAACAAAGTCTCACAACTGAATAAAAATGACAGAAAATATAGTATCATAAAGTCAAACAGTAATTCAAAATAAGTTGAGCATAAGGTCAAGTCAGCGATGTATACATTTTCTTGGTTTGTTCTTCCATTGGGGAATGCAAATTTTCAAATTAAACTTTTAATTTCTAATTAAAATTATAAGAGGAGAATGATGGTGGGGGTGGTGACTAATTTAAAGTATTTATTTATTTATTTAAATACTTTTGCTATTTGTGGTGGTAATAAGACATGAACAAAAATATTCCTCAGTTTATTTTTTGCTTTTAAGTCAAATTTGTAAAGAAGAAGAACTTGGGAATTTTGTACAGAGGAGAAATTTTATTGCACAATGCCACATACAGAGTTTAACCATTGTCTGTGTTGGCAAGTGAATAGGATTCAAAATGTCTATGTGAAGAAAATTGATAAAATTATTTGTTGCTTTCTTCAAGGAGAAAATTTGTGAAGAATTATATTCCTATTGTCAGAAATTGTGTATTTTCACTGGGTATATTACATTACAATGATATGATCTATTTACGAGCCAATTCTTTGAACTGGTATCAAGGAACATAGTGCTAGACATAGAAACAGAGCTTATTTTTAATATAGTTTACTTTTAAGTAACTGAGTGTAAGATTTTAACCACAGTGTTTTCTCCAGCCATATCCATTGACAGAAAGCTGTGATTCTTCCTACAATTTCAGGAAATAAAAGATAAAATTGCCAAAAAAAAAACCCTGTTCCCTAGATCAAAATGATTCTTGACTTTAAATCAATGGAACTAATGGTGATAAAAATCTATATCATTTCAAGACTTCTGAACTTGGAGAAATAGTGCTTTCGACTGCTGACAAAAAGGCACTCCAACAAGCCACATATTTGAACTCCTAGAATAGTTATAATATATGACTGCCAAGATAGTCACACCATAATCTCCTCCAGCTCTTTGTCTGCTTAACAGATGGCTATAAAGAGAAGGAGCCAAAATGATATACTCACATTTTCTGTGCATCTGTGTGAAATACCAAATCCCTATCTAGAATGTCTGACACTGATAACAATCTCAGTTTTGATATGAATTTACACACCCAGAGCAGAATGTATCACAATATCAATGCCAATAAGATTCTATTCTAAGCTCTCTTTCCTACTTCCCAAGACTGGCTCTAAGAAGATGTTTCTACCCAATCTACCTGATAATACATGCTTTTTGCATGATAAGATATGATTTAGCTACACTGTAACTCCTCTTTCCAAAGCAAGGTATTGGGAGCTATGTAGGTTGATTAGTGAAAGTACTAGCATCAATAGTGTGTATAAAAGTGTTACACAGTGGTACCTTGACTTACAAACACCCCAACATATGTACGTTTTGACCTACAAGCCATCGCTCAGCCTAAGTTTCAATTTAACATTTGAATGCTGTTTTGATATGTGAGCAGCCCATCTGTCATTCACGAGGGTGCAGGGCTTCAAGGGCACAGCATTTATTTATTTTATTTATTTATTTACATTATTTTTACCCTGCCCTTCTCACTCAGGGCGGCTTACAAGGCAGCAATTCGATGCCAGAATATACAATATAACCATAAAAACATACAAGATTAAACAGTTAAAAACAGACAACTACTCAACAGACATACTGTACCTCATATATCAGTGTCTCTACCTGCGTGCTCTACTCCGCATTGGGAGATTGTTGCCTGCTTGCCTCTTCTCTGCTTTTGGAGATTGCTGTCCACTTTGAGGAAGTTTTGGGTTAGTTCATTTTGTGTGCCTGGTATGTTTCACTTAAAAAAGAGGGGGGAGGGGGAGAAGGAGAGCAAGACAGGGAGGGAGGATGGAATGAATACTGTATTGTACAGTATGCTGTTTTGCCTTGCTCTCACACTGGCTAACACACATGTAGTTCCTTGCCACAACTTTGTGGTTCAACCATTTAAAAGTTGACCTTTCTTTGTTTACTGTTGTATGGAATGTTCTGGTTTTACCTTGCTCTCACACTGACCTACTCACATTTTGCTGCTTCAAATGTTATTCCTTGCCACAACTTTGTGCTTCAACCATTTTAAAGGGTGGTCTATGGAGTTTGTCCCAGGATTGATACCTAACCTTGACGACAGCTTGATTGAAGCCCTTCTTTTCTGGCCCTTTACACCATACTTTGTTTGTCTGGTCTCTTTATTTCATGATGTTTAATCCATACTGAACTCTTCATCTTCATCTGAATATTTCAGATGCCTCTTTTTAGGTAATGAACTTAAGTGACTATCTATATCTGAACTGACTTCATTTCTCCTAATATTTTATTCACTGAGAAACTGTACTGTACAGTATCATGACACCTGTATTTTGATCCATTTCCTCAGTTACTCTTGATTTGAAAATCAGGGAGAACAGCCTTTTATGTGGAAAAAATGTGTTGAAAGGGCAGATTACAATCTGAATCAACTGTCTGGACCTGAAGAAGCACTTTCCGCATGCAGGATGAATGATTAGGCATGATTTTTCAACTTTTAAAAATGGTAGTATCTCATAATAGCCCTACAGCTTTCAGTTTCCTCAGATTCACTTTCACTTTTGGAAATACTCATTGACTCAAATAAGGAAGAAAGGGAAGGAAGGGAAGTCATAATATTTGCCTGCATCTGTCATTCACTTGTAGATGACCTTCTGTGTTTTAAACATTAATTACCATAAGTGATGAACTAGACAGCTCTGTTTTGCCTGATCAATGTATTGTGGACTTGGTTTCTATGTCCACCACATTTATGAATTTTAACTTATTCAAGATGAAAGGTCACATGGGTCATGCACTTTTACAGGGTGTCTAGTGTCCTTTTTAAAGAGTCTGGTATCCTAGAAAATGTCACTTTCTATGGTTTTTAGTGCCTGGGAATATGTTGTTTTAGAAGTGAAGTGGGGAGGGGGAGAAAGTCTTTGACTCACATGTGGCCTTCTTTCATGTGCAAAAATGGCCTATTATCACTGCTGTCATCCTATAAATTGCAGGGACATTTGGGGCATTTCTACAAGGTTAAAGGGTTCATGGAGCATTGTGGGGAAGCTTAGGTAATGCCATGCTTTTGCTATCAAGGGAAAATTTTAGAATAAAATTTTGGAGGAAGGTTTTTGGGTGGAGAGGTGTAATGAGTGGATTGAATGAAATTGTATGATTGGTATATGAATGGGTTTTGACCAAAACCGAAGACACAATTCCCTCAGCTGTGGAACTCTCTACCAAGTGATGCTAGATCTGCCCCCTCTCTGTTGTCCTTTAGGAGGCTGGTGAAGACCTGGATGTGGAACCAAGCCTTCCCAGAATAGGCTGAGATTGGCTATTGTCTGAATGTATGACCACGTTTACAGATTGAGTGGAATTGTTTTAATGGCAATGTGGTTTTATGTTGCGTTTTTATGTATTTTAATATGTTGTTGTAGTTGTTTTTAAATTTATAGCATTGAAGTTTTGCTGTTATGCCAGTCTGAGTCCCTCGATAGAGGTGAGAAGGTCGGGGTACAAAAGTTTTAAATGAATAAATAAATAAATAAGAAGATTGACGCCTGAAATGGCATTATGGAGAAACAAAGGAGGTGAAGAATTCATGAACTGCTGAACCTTGATAAAAAGTTGCTGATGAGAACCTCATCTGTTGAACTGTGGTTGAAAGTCACATAGTAAAAAGACAATTGGTTAAGGAATTGAAACAATGGTTCCTTACATTAAGGAAGAAAAACCAATATCTGTCTGGAATTGACGGAATGTCACCATGTTTCAGCTGGATAAAAAAATAATCTATTTACAAGTCCAATAATAGCAGAAATGTTATATAAGAGACCTTCTTACTTTCCAAAAGTATGGCAGACTGCAGGTCTGAGGCAGACTGTACAACCGCCTCTTCCTCCAAGGGACAGAGAAAGGTGGTGTATCAGCAGAATGGCAGATTTGTGGCAAATGTGATCTGTCCCATATGCAGGTCTCTTTTCCAAAAGAAGGAAGAAGGGATAGTAATATATGCATGTTGAGTGAATGTGTATGTGTATAAATTCTGAATAAAATGCAATATCCTTTTTGTTTGTGTAACCAATGTAGCTGTATAATCTTTGCGTCTAACTTGTTTTTCTGTAAAGTGCCTGATATACTCTCTCCCACTGAATAAAATGAAAAAAACAAAAGAAAAAAACAAGGTTCAGAAAGTATTCATGACAGAGGGAGGTACAAATATTTGTGTTAATTGTCTTTTACTATTTCCACAAAGTCATATAGAAAATTTCATTGCATGGAGGAAATTATATAAACATGTTGCTCACAGTGAAACATAGTAATATAGCAGTTCTCCAAAACTGACTCTTCTAATTTATTTATATAGAAGTCACAGCTCACTACAGAACATCTGAACTATAAAACCATCCAACAAGTCTCTGAAGTGGATACCAAGTGGAGAACACTGAGCAGACATATTAGATAATACTGAGAGGTTTATACAATATTAACAAACAAGCCAGTTAGCACACACATTCTCAAATCTAGTTGCTATTGGTTTCAATAACATTGTAGTCAAAAAGTCATTTGGACAGCTCATGTATTAAAACATCTGCCCAGCCTCTTTGAAATGGATCGGGTTGTTGTGACTGTGTTGCAAATAAACATGCAAAGACATTTAAATAAAACCTGGCCAGATGAATCTGTGTCACTTTAGTATTATTCTTGAAATTGTGCCTTAGAAAGTAGAATAGCCTAAGCTGAATCCATTAACAATGTGTTTGGAGAAAACAAATAATAAGAAATGTTAAGACTCCTGACACACATACCCCAATATACACACAGAGATGTGCATATTTACACACATAATAATACACATAGAGAATAATATACCTAGCTTAAAGAACCAATCTGTAAGGCATATTTGCAAGTCCTTTAAAAAAAAAAGAAGAAAATATCTTGTCCAGATAGGAAACCCTATTCTATTTCCATAGTGCATTGGCCATCAATATGTAGTGATCCTAGGAGCATGGGAAGTGGGTTTATATCAATCGGGATGATATTTTCCCTATGGAGTCGATTGTGCCCTAATTTGACAAGCAGCCAACTGTGCAATTTGTGTGTGTATGTGTTTAGGGGGGGGGGGGTTACACCATTGGGTGGTTTATGATTTACCCCAGTATTTCAATTGTGGGTGTTTTAAAACTTATTAAATTTCATATAATCCCAGGCTGTCATTGTTTTATTTATTTGACCGTAATAGAGATGTAGGATCTAGAATGTTCAAACTGTTGTAAGAGAGACATACTTTCTCACAGGTGTAACTCAGGGTAGAAAACATGTTTAGAGGGAATCATTTTCCTTAGTGTTGCACCTCAGACCCCGGACAGTCCCCTCTAGATCACACCGACACAGGCAGATGCAATAAACTTTCTTTTATTTAGAATAAGAGTATAGAATAGTCCAAAGAGGTCAGAATAAAGCAATTCAAAACTAGAGTTCAGCTTAGTCCTTGAGTTATCCAAGCGAGTTGAAATCCCGAAGCAAAGTTCCAAAGCAAAGACAACTGCTCTGGCGGTCAAAACGTAGCACTTAAGTTAGGCCGCAACTGCAGCCTCTGGAAACATAATCCAAACCGCCCCGGCGGTTCGCAAGAACTTGGGAAGACAGGAACAAAAGACGTGGTCAAGCCAAACGTGGCTTCAAGTCTGGCGAGAACTTTCCCAGACCGGATTGATATAGGAATCTAACTCTTGTGCGTCCAATGCACCCCCTTTCTCCAATCTCTCCTTGAAGCTGAGATACTGGCTCTCTTGTTGAATTCCTTCTCATTAGCGTGTCCAGCTGCATCGTTATCAGAATGGGAACCAGGAAACTCCTCGTCTCCCATCGCACCATCTGGGAAGGGAGTAGCCACTCTTTCTTGAGACCCAAGGCCACCTGGTCTTTCATATTCATCTGAGTCTAAGTCCATTGAATCTTCACTAAACCCATCTGAAGTCCCATAACCTTGAAGCCATGTATTATCCCATTGCAGGCTCTCTTCTGTAGAGTCATAAGCATCAGGCCACCCATCATCCTCTGACTCTCCTAGGTCAGCTGGTACCTGTTCCGGAGCCCCCGGGTCTGCCCAAGCCTACCAGACTGGAACCCTACACTTAGAGTAATCTATGAAAGACTATATGTGGGCAGATAACGATCAACTATTTGGCTTTGCATTTTGTTTTCTTTTATACATA
Organism: Anolis apletophallus; assembly: GCA_030556195.1. NCBI lineage: Eukaryota > Metazoa > Chordata > Lepidosauria > Squamata > Anolidae > Anolis > Anolis apletophallus. Next base: position 33,827,385 of record JARBWK010000007.1, read on the forward strand.
GCTGCAATAGATGATATCAGAAAAGTACAGCTCTCAAAAACATTCTCTTTATCCTGCTGTATCCCTTCTTTTTTCTTATTATTTCTTCTTTCCCTCTTTTTGTTTCATCTCCTTTCCTATGAAGCCTCCGGTGGCACAATGGGTTAAACCATTGTGTTGGCAGGACTGAAGACAGACAGGTTGGAGGTTTGAACCTGGGGAGAGAGTGGGTGAGCTCCCTCTGTCAGCTCCAGCTCCCCATGGGGGACATTAGAAAAGCCTCCCACAAGGATGGTAAAACATCAACACATCCAGGTGTCCTCTGGACAACATCCTTGCAGACAGCCAATTCTTACACACCTGAAGTGATTTGCAGTTTTCAGCTAACTCCTGACAAGAAAAAAAAATCCTTTCCTTTATAAGGGTACGGTGGTGATTGCACTAATGACTCCTGCCAGAATTCAGAGCAAGTTTAAAGCTAAGAGCTTTTAAAAATGGGCCACAAACTACAGTGTTTCATCACATAATAGTTATAACTTTTCTTCTTTTCCCAGTCAAGTCAAGCTCCTTAGTGCCAAAAAGAAAAGGGCAGGTGGGCGGGGGAATGAATTCGCTTCCTTGCCTGCCTGCCCCTTTCCTTGGTGCTGTGGGTTTTGACTCAGCTCCTAACATTAATAATAATAATATTTTGAAAAAACTGATACATAATAAAATTAAATTTCATTAGCCGCTACTATCTAAGTTTTAATTGAGTTATCCCATTTCTTAATTATTTTGATTGGAATACACACACACACACACACACGTGTGTGTGTGTGTTTATAACAGTATTCTTTAACTCATAATATAAATCAACACATAATGGACTGATTGAAAGATATAAATTGTGTTATTGTGTACATATACCTTATTTTCATTTGAAAACCTCCAAAAGGGAGGGAAAAAAACCAAACATCCAGGTGTCCTCTGGAAAAACTTTGAACAGCCAATTCTTACACCCTGAAGTGATTTGCAGTTTTCAGCAATCCTGACAAAAAAAAAAACCCTTTTTTCTTTTATGGGTAGGGTGGTGATTGCACTAATGATTTCCCCCAAAATTCAGAGCAAGTTTGTAAGAGCTTTTAAAAAAAGGGGGAAAACAAGGTTTTATCACATAATAGTTATAACTTTTCTTCTTTTCCCAGGCCCCAAATCCCA